>LR994599.1:15672544-15732544 GCA_905187575.2 Celastrina argiolus | reverse complement strand
TTATTCGACAAAAACCCCAAATTTTGACGCCGGGAAAACTTTGGACGCGTGCGGCGCAAGATTAGTCGCGGTGACCCCCCAATTTTTAAGTGCAGAGAGACGCTACAACCCCCCGTCCTACCCCTGACGAAATCCTGGATTTTTTGGCCTGAGGGTTCCCGAGATTTCGGCAAAAATCCGTTAAAAGTTCCAGAGTCGGGGGCACTCGGAGGGTGAGCAGGTGGCAACAGAGTAGATATCCAGGAGCGGAACAACCGGGGCAACCCAAAACAGAAAACAAAATTAAAATCGGACAAAGGACAAAAAAGTTACGAGTGTCTCAAAAAAGTGAAAATTTTGGATAATTATTATTTCGGAAACTAAATCGATAAGCTAGGTAAATTTTTGGTGAATTAAGTGTAGAACAGTGTGAAGAAAAACTATAGAAATTTTGGAGCCGATCCGGTCGCCGGTTCCGGAGATATTGAAGAAAAACCTGGAAATCTAGACCTCCAGATAGGAGACCTAGATTTTCAGGGGACCACCGGGCCGCCTCTTCGGGTCGACCCAGGCAGCAGAAAGAAGAGAAAAGTTGAGTTAAGTGGCAGAATTAAGTAATTTAAAGTTAAAAAGACAATAGAAAAACAGACTAGTCATATAAAATTGTAAATAAGTAAGAAAGTATAAATTGTAAAGTAAAGATAAATATTGTATTTTGTAGAGGAAGAGTGTAGAAATAAGATAGCAAAGTTTGACAATCCTAGCTAAAAGGGATAAGCCACAAATTAGTTTTTAAAATCTTTAGGATAGTACAGACGTAAGCCAGAACCGCCCACTTGGGAACGCCCCCAAATCGACAAAAAGCAGTATAACTGCTAAAATCTTCACAAATAAGTAATTTCAGGTACATAACTGACTAACGTGAACCGGGAGGAACCCACCCCAAAAGTTTCAGGATCTAAAATAAATCGGGTTAGAAGTTATTAGGATAAAACAAAATATTTACGTGACGTCACAAAGTGGGAGGAGTTACGTGAAACTAGGGTTGGGAACGCAAAAATTCTTTATCGATACTATAAAATTAATATTATAAAAATAATACATCTTAACCAAAATTAGTAGTAATAAATAGTGGAAGAATTAATTAATAAAAGCAGATACCGAGTTTTCCCTAAATAACATTCAAAAAGTTAATTTTTACTAAAAACCCCCCTTGTTAAATCATAAATATATAAAAATCATATAATTTATTAATACAAATAACTTATACAAATAAATAATAGTAAATATATAATTCAAACATAGTAAATAATATAAAAAAAATAGAATTATAAATTTTTAAATATAAAACATTTTCACATTATAAATAACATAATAAACTAGTTTCGGACTTAAAAAAGAGCATACATACAATATACATTAAAATCAAACTTAAATACTAGCTTAAATCAGAAAATCACATTTCATTTATCGAAAATACGATAAGAAATAATCCCTTTAGAACATCCCTACACAGCCTAGCACAAAGCCCCGCCCACTATAGATAGTACAGCCAACGCGACTACGACATTAGATAGGCCCCGCCCCCTAAGCGTGTCATTCGTGGACAAGATACTCGACACTATCATAACTCCAGATAGGCCACGCCCCGTGTCCCTATTCAGGTTGGAGCCCCACATCGCAAAAAACGATATCGTTTATTAAAATTAAAATTAAAAGCTAGAATTAAAATTATTAAAAATCGGAATATACTTAATAAATATACATATAAACATACTAAACACATTAAAATACAAATTTCATATTAAAATAGTAAATATCAATCAAAATTTCATAAATAAATTAAAATACTTAAAATAACTACAACATTTATCCTAAACTTTAATTCATCTATAAATAATATATAATATAATCTATAATTAGCCTAAAAACAGTAAAACAATACATAAAAACTCTTAATAACAAAACAGAAATCCGAAGCCCCGAACCAGAATAGGGACGCGAGCGAAGATTCTTACACTCGGAGTAAACAACCCGCCCACGACACGCCCCCTTGGAACACAAAAGTAGGTCAATGCCGAAGCGATTTCAGGGCTGCAAATGACATAGTTTTTGAATAAATAATATAAAATTTTTAACTTAGAAACCTAAACTAGATAATTATAGTAATTCATTAATATCATTGTAACCAAATAGTAACATAGTAAATAAACAATAAATACATATAAAATAGAGTACATAAATAGCAAAAAATTTAAATTTCTATAGTAATATAAAACCTAAGTAAATAACAAATAAAACATAAATATAAAATAAATAAATACATAGTAAATAAAATTAACAGTAAAGTACTTAGAATTAAATAAACAACAATATTAAATAAATAGATTTCAAAATTTTTAGTAGACAAAATAACTTAAAAACGGGTAAATAATAATAATAAATAACATTTAAATAAAACACATAAATAAATAATAATAAAACACTCAATCCCATCAGGTAATAGTAAAGCTCATTTGTTAGAAATATTAAATTTCAAACACGACGCAGCCCTGACACGCCCCCGACACGCCCCTAAGATCGCACTTGGAGATAAGCCGAGGACACCGAGCGGCTGGCGTGTTGCTTTTACGTTTCAACAGGCGCTTTATTAAATTCAAAACCATAGGGTTATTTCTTAAAATAGACAATTATAGGATCGGAAATTAGTAGAAAACGTTAGTAAATTTAATAATACATAATATATAATACATTTTCGGCATCTTTTTAGTCAAATAACAAAGTTATAAATAAAAATACAAAATTAAACAGTAAAATAAAGCGAAAACACGCGAGTGTGATTGCTATTAAAAACTGGAAGGAACCTTATTAAATATTATACTTAGAACTAAAAACTTAAATTACTTCTCTTTTTGAGGTGGGTTACCTAAACCGACATTGGAACATTAAAACGAGGCGTAAAGCCGAACTATTAGTCATTAGAACTAAGACAAACTACGTCATTTTTGGCGTAGTTGTTAGATTTAAGGTTTTAATTAATTAGGTGTTAGAATATACATTGACCAGTCTGTCCCCTATTAGGGCAACTGTTAGTTTTTAGATTATATTAGAGGACAAAAAGCTTTTACTAAAGCAACATTCAATTGACCATTGTCTCTCTACTGGGGTCACTTGACTTAGCCGATAGCTCTTAAAGCTTTGTTTTTAGACTTTATATATACTTTGACTCCATTTTAGTTTTTACAGGACCAGCTGTCCCTTATTAGGGTGGCTGTTAGTTATAGGTTATACAGGACACGAAACTTTTATTGAAGTATTAAATATTTTTGACCAGTTGCCTCTTTATTAAGGGCAACTGTTAGGTTATTTAAGTATATCTAATACTCTATTGAGACATTAATTTTACAATTTTATTGACACATTCCCCCTATCAGTTTTTATATATAATTTTAAATTAATTTAATTAAAGTAAGACCAATATGGCCATGGTACATACCCCTAAGCTAAAGAACCCCAAGGGCGCGAAAAATAGAGGTAGCATAGGAAGCGTCAATAGTATAAGCAGTAGGGGTAGCACCCCAGAAAAGTGTCCCTCGGGCACCATAACGGACACCATGCAAGTGGGCCGCTATTTGGAGCCCGAACCTTTGGAAGTCCTTCTGACTGACATGTGCACAATGACCGAGGATAGTTTGAAATTAATAAGCCAGTCTAGAAATTTAAAAAGTGACATTAAATCAGGATTATTAAATAATTTAAATGGGATACTAAACCAGGTAAAGAAAATAGTATATTTAGATAAAAATAAGATTGAACCAGCTCAGAGTAATGCAGAAAGTGTAAATGACAATAGGAATTTAATATTAGAATTATTTGACAATTTAAGACACGAATTTAATAGCAAGTTTGAGGACATAAAGAGGACGAACAGGGAGATGATAGAAGAATGCAAGGGGATAAAAGCAGAGGTAGTAAATAGAGTAGAAGAGATAAAACAGGCAAATAGAGAAAGCAAGGAAATTTTGGAAAGGACGGCTAAGGAGTGGGGGGGGGTTAGGGCTACGGCCGAACCACAACCCGCTACATATGCGAGTGTGGTGAGTGGCGAGGGTCTTCAAACCTCGCCATCAAAGCCTAGGTGCGTGACCCTCCACTCCCTAGCCGTCACGGACAAAGAGGACATAATGTCAGGTACGGAAATAATAGCAGGAATAGGCGATATTATAGATGCGAAAAAGGAAGGAATAAAAGTAGACAGAATTAGAAAAGGGAAAGGAAGAAAGGTCATATTAGGATTTAGTAAGAAAGAGGACAGAGAGAAAGTGAAAAGAAAGATTGAAAAAAGCAGTACTAAACTAAAGGTTGAAAGAATGGTGAACAAGGATCCCCAAGTGGTGCTGTATGGGGTGCTCAAGGCGAATTCCAACGAGGATATCCTCGGTGCAATTCGGTCCCAAAATGGGCACCTCATACAGTCACTGCTGGGCGGAAAGGAAGATAGGATGAATGTTAAGTATAGAAAGAAAGGGAAGGATGATGAGACGGAGCATGTGGTACTGACCGTGTCCCCGGGGCTGTGGCAGTGCCTCACGAAAGCGGGGCATGTCTATATAGACATGCAGCGTATCCGCGTCGCCGACCAGTCCCCCCTAATACAGTGCTCGCTCTGTTTAGGGTACGGACACGGAAGGCGGCACTGTGAGCACGAAGATGGAGAGAGGTGCTGCCACTGCTCTGGAGAGCACCACCAGTCTGATTGTGTGAATGATGACCAAGTAGCATGGTGCATAAATTGCAGGAGAGAAGGGATAGAAAAGAGTAAAGCATGTCACAATGCGTTTAGCGCAGAGTGCCCCGTTAGGCGAAGGTGGGATGCAATAGCACGGGCGTCGGTGGCCTACGCCAGCGACGATCCGCACACACATAGCATACACAGCATACAAGCAATAAATACAGAGAATATAGAATGTAATATGTAAGATAAATTCATATATATAAGTTAAATAAATATGTATAAGAAAAATATAATATGTAATAAATAATAAATAATTATGTATAGTATTAGAGTATATGTAAGATTTAAACAAGTAAATATAATATGTAATAAGTAATCTATGTATAATATAGTAATGTATGTAAGCATTGGGTTTCAACAAAATTACTTTGTTGTTCCCAATGCAACCAAGTAAAAAATTATATGTTAATGTACTTAATAAAGTAATGTATGTAATATATAATGCAACATACGAAAAAAAAAAAAAAAAAAAAAAAAAAAAAAAAAAAAAAAAAAAAAAAAAAAAAAAAAAAAAAAAAAAAAAAAAAAAAAAAAAAAAAAAAAAAAAAAAAAAACTTTGCATATATATGGTTATGCTAATACATAACAATAGCATATATGGCATAAGGTAAAAAAATTAATATGGATCTATAATAAGATATAGTATATAGTAACAAATAATTAATATAATAGCATATGTAAGAATTCAAGTATATATACGTAAAAATATAATATAGTAAGTAAAATACCAAATGTCGACATACAAAATAATAGATAAAAACAACAATGCAATAGCAACCAGATGAAAGTACCAATAGTATAAATATTAAACAAGTTGTAATCCACTCAGTTGGAATTAAAATATAATTAGGTCGTAAAGATAAAAGATATGTATGAACAAAAATAAATGTAGTATAAAAATAAACGAAATGTATAATACCTGTTAGTAAAAATAAAAAATGACAAGTTAGTAGCAAATTATATAGATAAAACATATTATAATAATGTAACGAAATTTAGAAATAAAGTGTATAGCAAAAGTAAAAACTGTAAAAATGAATAATTTGGAAATAAAACAATAGTGTATGCAATGTAAACTGTGTGTTGTGGAGTAGCTGGCGTGGGCCGGCGACGGTGGTGTGGCAGACCACAAATTGGTAAAAATTATACTGTAATAAGGATTAGCAATGGCAGCTTAAGGAGGATTCTGCGCTGGGCGCACATGTGATGGTAAGGAATAGAAGTAAAAAATTTGAAATATTGTTAATAAATAATAGTAAATAAATAAATATACTTAATAATACTACCTACGATAAGGAAAGTAAAAATTAATAAAGTAAAGAATTGGCCTTGTCTATGATAGGGGGAACAAGTAGGACCCACATTATACATGGGTCCCAAAAAAAAAAAAAAAAAAAAAAAAAAAAAAAAAAAAAAAAACCTAACCTAACCTAACCTAACCTAACCTAACCTAACCTAACCTAACCTAACCTAACCTAACCTAACCTAACCTAACCTAACCTAACCTAACCTAACCTAACCTAACCTAACCTAACCTAACCTAACCTAACCTAACCTAACCTAACCTAACCTAACCTAACCTAACCTAACCTAACCTAACCTAACCTAACCTAACCTAACCTAACCTAACCTAACCTAACCTAACCTAACCTAACCTAACCTAACCTAACCTAACCTAACCTAACCTAACCTAACCAAATCCACAGGCACAAACATAATACGTACAACACGCATATTTAACACACGCAAGGCAAACTGGGGTCAATTTCATGAGAAATTGACTCAGTTGATGTCAGACAGACAATTAACTCTACAAGACATAGACTCAATACACAGCACACAACAAATAGAGGGGGTAATAGACAGATACACGGAAGCGATCACACAGACATGCAGAGACACAATGCCAGCTAGGAAACACACACAGAAATTCACCTTGTCGTGGTGGAATGATGAGCTCGCGCAGATGAAGAGGCAGGTGGCCACGAGGAGACGCAGGGTCCGAACAGCAGCGCCAGATCGCAGAAACCGCGTAGTTGCACTGTACCTGGAAGAGAAAGAGAAGTATGAAAAGGCAGTGAAAGAAGCACAAGTGGAAAGCTGGAAGGATTTTTGCCAGAAACAGGATAGGGAGGGCGTTTGGGAGGGCATCTACAGGGTGATGAACAGAGCGACCGGGAGGGAGGAGGATCTGCCCCTTACCAGGGACGGTGAAACCCTCGACGCCCGAAGCTCTGCAGAACTGTTGGCCGAGACCTTCTACCCCGTGGACCAGGAAAATGGTGAAAGCGAGGAACATCGGCGGGTGCGTCGGCGCGCGGAGTCTTTAGACTCCGAAGCGCCGACGGTCCCGGACGACCCTCCTTTCATCATGGAGGAGTTGGAGAGAGCCGTAAGGTCCTTCAACCCCAAAAAGGCCCCCGGGGTGGACGGTTTCACGGCCGACATCTGCCAGCACGCTGTGGAATGTAACCCTGTATGGTTCCTTGCACTGCTGAACCGGTGTATCGCTCTTGCCTGCTTCCCCAAACAGTGGAAGCAGGCAACAGTGGTAGTACTGAGGAAGCCGGACAAGGAATCTTACAGGGTACCAAAAGCCTATCGCCCGATCGGTCTCCTGCCTGTTCTTGGCAAAATCTTCGAGAAGATGCTGGTCGCCCGACTCAGGTTCCATCTGTTGCCCAGATTAAGCCCCTACCAGTATGGCTTTGTGCCCCAAAAGAGCACCGAAGACGCCCTCTATAGGCTAGTGAACCACATCAGAAAGATGAGGGAGGAGAAAAGAATTTCTGTTGTGGTATCGCTGGACATAGAGGGTGCCTTCGACAGCGCTTGGTGGCCGGCCATAAAGGTACGGTTGGCGGAGGTTGGGTGTCCGATGAGCTTGAGGCGGGTGATCAGTAGCTATCTGAGTGAAAGAAGCGTGAGTGTAAGGTATGCGGGTGTGGAAGTGAGCAGGAAGACCAGCAAGGGTTGCGTACAGGGATCCATTGGAGGACCTATCCTGTGGGATCTCTTGTTGGACCCCCTGCTGTGGATGTTAGATAGAAAGAATGTGTTTTGCCAGGCATTTGCCGACGACGTGGTAATTGTTTTCGAGGGGAAGACGGCGCTCGAGATAGAGAGGAAGGCGAATCCCATACTAGAAGAGGTTAACAAATGGGGCCTAGCGAATAAATTAAAGTTTGCCCCCCATAAGACCTGCGCCATGCTATCGACAAGAAAATTAAAATTTGATACACCGCGTATAAAAATGGGTGGGATAGATATACGCTACTATAGCGAGATTAAAGTTTTAGGTGTAACCATAGACAGCGGACTTACATTCAATGCCCATGTTGGCATTGTCTGTAAGAAAGCTTTGAGTCGGTACAAAATACTCGCTAGGACCGCTAGAGTAGGTTGGGGGCTTAACCCCCATATAGTAAAACTCATTTACACAGCAGTGATAGAACCCACTATTCTGTACGCGGCGGCGGCTTGGGCTTGCACCGCAGAAAAGATGGGGGTCCAGAAAAGGCTAAACACCGTTCAGCGGGGTTTTGCCCAGAAGATTTGCAGAGCCTATCGAACCGTCTCCCTGAACTCTGCACTACTGTTGGCTGGGATACTCCCTCTTGATCTCAGGATACTCGAAGTATCGAGGCTCTATGAGATCAAGAGGGGGGTGTCACACCCGGTACTGAGGGACAGGGAGGTGGAGCGAAGGGCTCCAGCGATCGAGGACCCCCATCCGGCAGAGCAGACTGGGCTTGGATTCGGACTGGTAGACGAGGCTGTATATTCGGAAGTGGTCTGTGACCACGAACACCGAATATATACGGACGGCAGCAAGATTGAGGGTCGGGTCGGAGCCGCACTTTCCGTTTGGAAAGGTGAGGCCGAGACCAGGGCCGTCAAACTTGCTTTGCCGACGTATTGCACCGTCTACCAGGCCGAACTCCTCGCACTGAGCAAGGCCGTAAAAATTGCCTGCGAGGGCAGAGTGACTAAGGTCGGCATCTTCAGCGACTCCAGAGCGGCCCTTCAGGCGGTCACCCTTGATTCCCCCCATCCCCTGGCAGTGCAAACTAGGGGGGCCCTCCGAAAAGCTGCTTTGCAGAGGCGGGAGGTCTCCCTGTTTTGGATTAAGGCGCACGCAGGGCTAAGGGGGAATGAAAGGGTAGACCAATTAGCCAAAGAGGCCGCTCTGGGTTCGAAGAAGAAACCCGATTACGATCTGTGTCCTGTGTCATTCGTCAAGCGTGTCTTAAGACAGGACACGATTGAGGAATGGGACAGGAGATATACGTCTGGCGGGACGGCCGGAGTCACGAAGCTCTTCTTCCCCAATGCTGCCGCGGCGCACAGAATAGTGCGTAAAATAGACATAACACACCACACCACACAAGTACTGACGGGACACGGTGGGTTCGCCTTCTATTTGAACAGATTCAAATTGAAGGAGGACCCGTCGTGTCTCTGTCAGCCCGGAGTTGCGGAGACAGTTCCCCACCTGTTACTCGAGTGCCCAATTTTTGCAAGCAATAGATACGATATTGAGCAGAAATTGGGCATCGCGATGACGGGTGATGAACTGCCAAGCATGCTGGGGGATTGTAAAAAGAGAGAGGAGTTTTTAAAATATTGCACACAGATAGTGCAATCAGTAAACAAAAGGAATGGTAGTGGTGTGTAATAAACTGTGATATTTTTGTTTTGTGTTAATTGTGTCGTAAAAATGGTGAATAATTATTGTAATTTTATTGGAGTTTTATTATTTTATATTTTATTAGTATTTTTTTTGTATTATTGATATTATAAATTATTGTAATTTTATTGAAATTGAATGGTAATAGTATTATTTATAGTAATTGTTTATATTTACTGTAATTCAAAATTGTATTTTAATTTATTTTTATTGTAACCCAAAAAACTGTATTTTATTTTATTGAAATTAATCGAAGAAATCTTGTAACTTAAAATTTAATTGGTATTAAAAATTGTATTTTATTTAACTGTATTAAAAAAGGAAAGTAATAATTGTAATCTTGAAATATTGTAAAAACTATGTAACCGAATTATTAAAAAGAAAAAATAAGAACTAAAAAAGCAATGAACGAGCCCTGTCACTGATAGGGGCGAAGAAAAAAAAAAATCGGGGGACCGATCCTGTGGAACCTCTTGCTGGATCCGCTCTTATGGAAGATGATGGATGAAAGAGTGTATTGTCAGGCGTTTGCTGATGACGTGGTCCTCGTGTTCGACGGTGAGACCGCACTGGAAATCGAGGGGCGTGCCAATGCCGTACTCGCCAAGGTGCTGGAGTGGGGCGTCGAACAGAAGCTGAGGTTCGCACCGCACAAGACGTGTGCGATGCTGGTTACCCGGAAGCTGAAGTTCGACGTACCACGACTGCGCATGGGCGAGGCCGATATTGGCATGTCCGACGAAATAAAGGTGCTAGGTCTCATCATCGACAAGGGGCTCACGTTCAATCGGCATGTGAGTGAAGTATGTAAGAAGGCGTATGGTAGATATAAGTTGTTGGCCAGAACTGCAAAAGTGAGCTGGGGACTCAGTCCGGAGGTTATAAGGACCATTTATAATGCGGTCATAGAACCTACGGTCCTTTATGCGGCACCAGCGTGGGCACAAGCGGCGCACAAGATAGGAATAAGGAAGAGCTTTGGGACTGTGCAGAGGGGGTTTGCTCAAAAGATATGTAAGGCCTACCGAACGGTCTCCTTGAACTCTGCACTCATACTGGCTGGGATGCTCCCCCTTGACCTCAGAGTGCGCGAAGTCGCGGCACTATATGAGGTCAAGAGGGGGCTCTCCCTTCCGGGGGTGGGAGACAGGGAGATCGAGCGGATGGCCAGCATACTGGAGGCACCGCATCCTGCCCGAGAGAGGGAACTGGTGTTCGGACTGGTAGACGGTGGGGAAAGTGTGGATAACGTAGGTTCTTTTGACCTACGTATCTACACGGATGGGAGCAAGATTGATGGCAAAGTCGGAGCAGCGCTATCCCTATGGGATGGCGATGCAGAGACGAAAGCCATCAAACTTGCCCTCTCGTCCTACTGCACCGTCTACCAGGCCGAGCTCCTGGCCCTTAACCGGGCGGTATGCGAGGCCTTGAAGAGCAAACGCCTCTCAGTCGGCGTCTTCAGTGACTCCAGGTCAGCACTCCAGGCGGTCACTCTCGGTTCCCTCCATCCCCTCGCCGTCCAAACCAGGCTAAACATGATGGACGCGCGGACCCAAAATAGGGAAATATCCCTATTTTGGATCAAAGCGCACGCGGGGATGCAGGGAAATGAAAGAGCGGACCAGTTAGCCAAGGAGGCTGCCCTGGGGTCAAAGAAGAGGCCGGACTATGACGCGTGTCCTGTCTCATTCGTAAGGCGAGACCTCCGGAGAGGGACGCTAGACGAGTGGGACAGGAGATACGTCTCCGAGAGCACAGCCGCAGTCACAAAGCTTTTCCTGCCGAATGTCCGCACGGCATACAAAGTACTACGGAACACCACTCCAAACCGACACACTACACAGATTATGACAGGACACGGTGGGTTCTCCTCATACTTGCATCGTTTCAAGCGCAAGGAGGACCCAACGTGTCCTTGTGACAACGAAGCGGAGGAGACAATTCCACACCTACTGTTCGAGTGCCCAATTTTTGCAAGAAATCGATATGATTTCGAGCAGGAATTGGGCGCAGCAACGGAGGTGGGGAATATGTCTCATCTGTTGTCGAAGGCAAATAAGCAAAGGTTTTTGAAGTTCTGTGAAAAAATATGTATTACTGTAAATAAAAGGAATGGCAGCAATGTCACAAAATTGTAAATGAGATAGACTAGGTAAACAAGCACTACAAACAAAATTAATGTTAATTTGAATTTGTAATGTGGAAATTGAAAAAAAAAAAAAAAAAAAAAAAAAAAAAAAAAAAAAAAAAAAAAAAAAAACAGAAAAAAAACAGAAAGCAGAAAATAAAGAACTTATGACTAATTTATTGTGTGGATGGATGGACGTTAATATATGAAATATTTTTAAAGGAAAATTAGAACATTATGTAAAAAAAAAAAAAAAAAAAAAAAAAAAAAAAAAAAAAACATTGTAAATGCCTCACAGGCAACATATTATAAAAATTGTAATACAGAGAATAATTGATGATGCGCATGAAAGGACCTTATTTATGATAGGGGGATGAAAGAAAAAAAAAAAAAAAAAAAAAAAAAAAAAAAAACCTAACCTAACCTAACCTAACCTAACCTAACCTAACCTAACCTAACCCCCCCAAACTCCCCCACCATAAAATACCCAAGATAGGGAAACCCCCTGCCAAGCGAAACCGCGATCCGCGCTGACAAAAATTGAGGGAGTTATAAGCTTCGAAAACACAAGTTTGACATTTCGGCGGCCATCTTGTGAAATTTCGAAGCGAAATAACTTCAAAACGAAGAGTCGCAGAGAGGTGGGATTTTCAATCCCTAGCAGCGCAGAAGACCACCTACAAGGCTAGTGTGGAAAAAACCAAAATTTCCCGGAAAATTGAAAAATTTTCACAAAAAATTTTCATGGAAAACTGAGAACAGAATCAGATAGAAGAGGAAAAGGCCAACACAAGAAGACCAAGAACGACCATCCTAGGACTTATGGTTGCTGAGATATCGAAGGTTAAAGTTGGACTTTGACAGCTGCCGAACTGTCAAACGTCCGACAAAAACCGAAATATCTCAGCTTCCAGAGGAGCTAGAGCGAAGCGGTCTTCAACAGGGTAGTAGCCATCAAAAGGGCTAGCAGCTCACAAAATTTGGAAGACATCCGAGACCATCGACCTCCTGGAGCGGGAATTCGGGAATAATCGGGATAACCGGGAAGAAGAGAAAAAACCACGGAGAACAAGCCCAAACACGACCCCATTGCGACAAAGGGCCTAGGAGTAGCAAAACGAAGAAAATTTTGGCGGCCATATTGGCAGCCATATTGGAAAAAGTTAATCGTTAATAACTCGGCTCCTGGAAGGCGTAGAGACACGCGGTTTTCTTCACTGAAATACCTGGGAAGCTAGCTACACCATCGAGCTTAGAAAAATAGGGCAGGCGGCAGCCATCTTGGATTTCCAGGAGTGCTGGACGCTAGAACATCTAACTCGGCCCCTGAAAGTCGGAGAAGAACGCAGTTTTCGGGAAGCTGAAGAACAGGAACCATACAGCAATCCACACCTGAAAGAAAAGAAAAAAGAAAATCCTGGAAAATAGAAAATCTGAAGAAAACTCGAAGAAGAAGACTCGGAGAAGATCACCTCAGCTGCAACACAGGTACCTGAAAAAGGGCTTAAGGACTAAAATAGAAGTAACTTACCTTTCCTTTAAAGGGTGAAATAAATTTTAAGGATCAGCCGCACCATTTTTGGTGCAGCTGTTAGGATAAGTAGTAACATTGTCAAGCAGATAGTTACCAAAGAATTAGCTGCCCACACCAGCACAAATATATTGTATCAGGGCTTTAGCGCGTAGGTATCCCGGGGAACAAACACTTATTATATATATTAGTAGTTAAGTAGGACCAGTTGTCTCCCTATTGGAGCAACTCTTAGGATAGGATATTTTAGATATTTATTATTTTATTGACCAGTTGTATCTTTTTAGAGCAACTGTTAGGCTTAGTATATTATTCAGATATTAATTATTTGTTTTATTGACCAGTTGTATCTTCTTAGAGCAACTGCTAGGTTAGTTTAATTTTAGAAATCTTTATTTTATTGACCAGTTGTATCTTCTTAGAGCAACTGCTAGGTTAGATTAATTTTAGAAATCTTTATTTTATTGACCAGTTGTATCTTTTTAGAGCAACTGTTAGGTTAAGTTAGGAGTAAGCACTGACATTTAATTAATTGACATATTTATTACAATTCTTGCATTTTACTAATCTTGATTATAAATTTCCAGTTGTAACCTAAATTACTAAACCTAAACTCATATTAAAACTCTTAAATATGTTCCACACTCCCCAGAAAACTACTAGCGACACCTTCACTATCTCGCCACCCGTAAAAGACAATGTGGGAAAGGTAACATCGCTGTCCCAACCCACAAATTCAGCGGTGAGGAAAAGTGTTGATAAGATCGAAGCCCTTGCCATCGCCGAGTCCCCATCGAATACAATATACTTAAGTCAGCAACCACCTAAAACAAAAGTTAAAAAACAACCAAATGACAAAGAGGCTAGCCCCTCAATGAGCTATAGAAGTAGGACTGATGAAGGTAGAGCCTGCCTAACAAAGGCAAAGATGCATATTAACGCATCTCGCAATATTAAGACAGAGATAAAGGACGGAGTAATAGCGATGTTGGACAGGCTCTACCAACTCATAAAAGATATGGATAGGGAACTTACCTCAGCAAAGATAGGACAAGGCGAGGCACAGGGGAGGGACCCTTTACATCCCCCCCTGAAATCGCCGACGACGAAGAACACACCAAACGATGAGCTTCTCGAGAACCTGAAACAGAGTAATAAATTATTAGTAGAGAATAAAAAGGACATGCAAAGAGAAATGAATGATGTAAAGAGAGAAATGGAAAAATTTAGGAGATGTATGGAAGAGAATAGAAAGGTTGTGGAAGAAAATAAGGAAAGAGTGGAAAAGTTGTCCTCACTCCTGGAGAGCAACACGACAGTCACCAGAGGTGAGACGTACGCGAGCATTGCTTCCAGAGGAGTTCATGAAGGACTCCCTGAGGCAAGGGCTCTGCAGTCAGTCGTGGTGTCCTCCAGGGATGAGCAAGAGACTGGAGAGGAAGTATTAGAAAAGATACGAAGGACGATAGATGCGAAGGATGGATGGGTGAAGGTAGAGAGAGTAAGAAAGGTGAGGAATAGAAAGGTCGTCGTCGGCTGTGTGAATGAGGAAGAAAGGAAAAAGGTGATGGAAAGGTTAGGAAAGAATGAGGAACTAAGAGTGGAAGAGATAAAAAACAAGGATCCCCTGTTGATCTTCAGGGATGTTCTAAAGCGTGATACTGAAGGCTTTACAACAGCTTTCAAAAATCAAAACGCGAACATCCTTGAAGGTCTTCGGGGGGACGAATGTAAGCTAGAGGTAATGTTTGTGAAGAAAGCAAGGAACCCCCTCCAAAACCACGTAGTGGCTAGGGTGCACCCACAGGTATGGAAGAGATGTATGAGAGTAGGCCATGCCCATATAGGACTGGGCAGGGTTAGGGTGTTTGACCAAAGTCCGTTGGTGCAGTGCTCCCGCTGCCTTGGATATGGGCATACGAAGAGAGTATGTAGAGAAGAGGAGGACAGATGCAGCCACTGCGCAGGTCTTCATAAGAAGACTGAATGCGACATGTGGCTGCGAGGAGAGATGCCAAAGTGCATAAATTGCACCAAGGCAAAGAAAGGCAGCGGAGAGCACAACGCTTTCGATGATGAATGCCCGGAGAGAAAGAGGTGGGACGCCATAGCCCGGTCGGCGGTGGCGTATTGCTAAGGCTGTCCCGGGCGACTTCCAGTACCGATTTCTACAGGCAAACCTTCAGCGGAGCCAGGTCGCCACAAAGGAGCTACTGCTCGAGGCCACCAAGCGTAAGGCGTGCGTAGCGTTACTGCAGGAGCCCTACATAGGCGGGGCACGAGGTATGAGGACCTATAACGGTGTTAGAATCTTCCAAAGCGATGGGGAAGGTGGCGGTGTAGTAAAGGCGGCTGTTGTGGTGCTTGACGACAGTATAGACGTCATTCAGCACACCCGCCTCACCAATAACAACGTAGTCGTGGCCACCTTAAAAACCAGAGCTTGGGAGATAGTTGTGGTATCCTTCTACTTCGAGCCCGATAAGCCAGTAGAGCCCTACCTGGACCATCTTATGCGGATAGGAAGAGAGCTGGGATCCGATAGGATGGTCTTGGGAGGGGACGCTAACGCTAAAAGCCCGTGGTGGGGTGGCGACACGGAAGACCCGCGAGGAAGGGAAGTGTCTGCTGTACTGGAAGCATTGGGTATGCACATACTCAATGTAGGGGACATCCCGACTTTCGACACCGTCAGAGGGGGGAAAAGGTACGCTAGCTGCGTGGATGTGACGGCATGCTCTAATGATCTGTTGAACCGAGTGGACAGCTGGAGAGTGGAGGAGGGTCTCACGAGCTCTGACCATAACGGCATATCCTTTGGCATCAGACAACAGAAATCCACAGGCACGAACATAATACGAACCACACGCATATTTAACACACGCAAGGCAAACTGGAGTCAATTTCGTGAGAAATTGACCCAGTTGATGTCAGACAGACAATTGACTGCACACGACATAGACTCAATACACAGCACACAACAGATAGAAGACACGGTAGACAGATACACACAAGCGATCACACAGACATGCAGAGACACTATGCCAGCCAAGAAGCACACTCAGAAATTCACCTTGTCGTGGTGGAATGATGAGCTCGCGCAGATGAAGAAGCAGGTGTCCACAAGGCGACGCAGGATCAGGAACGCAGCGCCAGATCGCAGAAACCGCGTAGTCGGATTGTACCTGGAAGAGAAAGAGAAGTATGAAAAGGCGGTGAAAGATGCGCAAGTTGAAAGTTGGAAGAATTTTTGCCAGAAACAGGATAGAGAGGGGGTATGGGAGGGCATCTACAGGGTGATGAATAGAGCAACCGGGAGGGAGGAGGATCTGCCCCTTACCAGGGACGGTGAAACCCTCGACGCCCGAAGCTCTGCAGAATTGTTGGCCGGAACCTTCTACCCCGGGGACCAGGAAAGTGATGATAGTGAGGAACATCGACGGACGCGTCGGCGCGCGGAGTCTTTGGACACCGAAGCGCCGATGGGCCCGGACGACCCTCCTTTCATCATGGAGGAGTTGAAGAGAGCCGTAAGGTCCTTCAACCCCAAAAAGGCCCCCGGGGTGGACGGTTTCACGGCCGACATCTGCCAGCACGCTGTAGAATGTAATCCTGAATGGTTCCTTGCACTGCTGAACCGGTGTATCGCTCTTGCCTGCTTCCCCAAACAGTGGAAGCAGGCAACAGTGGTAGTACTGAGGAAGCCGGACAAGGAATCATACAGGGTACCAAAAGCCTATCGCCCGATCGGCCTCCTACCTGTTCTTGGCAAAATCTTCGAAAAGATGCTGGTCGCTCGGCTCAGGTTTCACCTGCTGCCCAGATTAAGCCCCCACCAATATGGCTTTGTGCCCCAAAGGAGCACCGAAGACGCCCTCTATAGACTGGTGAACCACATCAGAAAGAAGAGGGAGGAGAAGAAGATTTCTGTTGTGGTTTCGCTGGACATAGAGGGGGCCTTTGACAGTGCTTGGTGGCCAGCCATAAAGGTGAGGTTGGCGGAGGCTGGGTGTCCGGTGGGCCTGAGACGAGTGATCAGCAGCTACCTGAGTGAGAGAAAGGTGAGCGTAAGGTATGCGGGTGTGGAAGTGAGTAGGGAGACCAACAAGGGGTGCGTACAGGGATCCATTGGTGGACCTGTCCTGTGGGACCTCTTGTTGGACCCCTTGCTGTGGATGATAGAGGAGAATGAGGTGTTCTGTCAGGCTTTTGCCGACGACGTTGTGATGGTATTCGAGGGGAACACGGCGCGGGAAATAGAAGGGAAAGCAAACAAGGTCTTAGAAAAGGTCTATAAATGGGGCCAAATAAATAAGTTAAAATTCGCCCCACACAAAACCCTTGCAATGGTGTCGACGAGAAAATTAAAATATGACAAACCACGACTAAAAATGGGGGGAGTGGACATCTTATACCATGAGGACATAAAAATCTTAGGCCTAACCATAGATAGTGCACTAACGTTTAACGCTCACGTCGGCAATGTATGTAGGAAGGCGATTGGCAGGTACAAGGCGCTAGCCAAGACCGCCAGAGTAGGATGGGGGCTTAACCCCCAGATAATTAAGTTAATATATATTGCAGTCATTGAACCTACTGTTCTGTACGCGGCGGCGGCATGGGCGCAAACAGCGGAAAAGATGGGGGTCCAAAAGAGGCTTAACACCGTCCAACGGGGTTTCGCCCAAAAGATCTGCAGAGCCTATCGCACCGTCTCATTGAACTCTGCCATGCTGCTGGCTGGGATACTCCCTCTTGATCTCAGAATCCTTGAAGCATCGAGGCTTTATGAGATCAAGAAGGGGGTGTCACACCCGGTGCTCAGGGACAGGGAGGTGGAGCGAATGTCTCCAGCGATCCAGGACCCTCATCCAGCTGAGCAGGTGGAGTTAAGATTCGGACTGGTAGACGAGGACACCTATCCTGACGTGGTTATTAACCACGAACAGCGGATATATACGGACGGCAGCAAGATTGAGGGTAAGGTCGGAGCCGCGCTTTCCGTATGGAAAGGCGAGGCCGAGACCAAAACCGTCAAGCTTGCTTTGCCGACGTATTGCACCGTTTACCAGGCCGAACTCTTGGCGCTCCATAGAGCTGTCACCATCGCCTGCAAGAGTGGAGTGACGAAGGTTGGTATCCTCAGCGACTCCAGAGCGGCCCTTCAGGCGGTCACCCTCAGTTCCCCCCATCCCCTGGCCGTGCAAACTAGGGGGGCCCTCCGAAAAGCTGCATCGCAGAGGCGGGAGGTTTCCCTGTTTTGGATAAAGGCGCACGCGGGGCTTAGGGGGAATGAAAGGGTGGACCAACTTGCCAAAGAGGCCGCTCTGGGGACGACCTATGTCCTGTCTCATTCGTCAAACGTATCCTAAGGCAGGAGACGATTGCCGAGTGGGACAGGAGGTATGTGTCGGGAGGGACAGCCGGAGTCACAAAACTCTTCTTCCCCAATGCTGCCGCGGCGTACAGAACGGTAGGAAAAATAGACATTACACACCACACCACACAAGCACTGACGGGTCATGGCGGTTTCTCCTTCTATTTGAACAGATTCAAATTGAAGGAGGACCCGTCGTGCCTCTGTCAGCCCGGAGTTGCGGAGACAGTTCCTCACCTGTTGCTCGAGTGCCCGATTTTTGCAACCAATAGATATGATATTGAGCAAAAATTGGGCATAGCGATGACGGGTGAGAATCTGCCGAGCATACTGGGGGGAAAAGGTAGGGAGCATTTCCTGGCTTTCTGCACAAAAATTGTTGAAGCGGTTAGCAAAAGAAATGGCTCTGGTGTGTAACTAATGTAAGAACGTGTAATCTGTGATATTAGGCTTAAGAGAATGTATTGGATATTTGAAAAATGTTTTAAATTTTATTATTGATTATTGTATAGAATGACCGAAAATTTTAATTGTAATTATTAGTGAATTTTATTATTTTATTGTTTTATATTAATTATTGTTTTATTGTTTGTTAGGGTTAGGAAATTATTATATGTAAAATGGAAATTAAAAACTTTTTAGACTATAAATAACTATTGTAAAATAAAAAACGGAAAACTAAAAATGGAAAAATGCACTGTTAGCGACTAAAAATTATTGTTTAATTAATTATGAAAATAGTAAATTGTATAGAAATTAAAGAAATGACGAGAATTGTAAAATGGAAAAAATGATTAAAAAATAATAAAAGAAACCAAAAGAATATGAAAATAAAAAAAGACAAAAAGAAAATAAACGAGCCCTGACTATGTTAGGGGACATGGAAAAAAAAAAAAAAAAAAAAAAAAAAAAAAAAAAAAAAAAACCTAACCTAACCTAACCTAACCTAACCTAACCTAACCTAACCTAACCTAACCTAACCTAAGCTTGCTTGCTTGCTCGCTTGCTCGTTTGCTCGCTTGCTCGCTTGCTCGCTTGCTCGCTTGCTCGCTTGCTCGCTTGCTCGCTTGCTTGCTTGCTTGCTTGCTTGCTTGCTTGCAAACTTTCGTTTTCGCTTACTTGAGTTTAAAAAAAAAAAGCAAAAAAAAAATTTTTTAAATCGGATTTATGCACATTACAATGCTTTTTGCATAAGATACACATTTTCCCAGACCAATCCGAGTATTTTAGCGTAGTTAAAATCAATCTTGAAAACTGTCCATTTCGGTTACTTGAGTTTTTAAAAAGTAACAAAATTTGAAATCGGATTTTTGGTAAAAATCGGATTTATGGCACATTACAATGCTTTTTGCATTAGATACACATTGCTCAAAACAAATCAGAGTATTTTAGCGTAAACTCAATTGTGAAAACTGTCCATTTAGGTTACTTGAGTTTTTAAAAAGTAACAAAATTTGAAATCGGATTTTTGGCAAAAGTCGGATTTATGGCACATAACAATGCTTTTTGCATTAGATACACATATCCCCAGAAAAATCCGAGTATTTTAGCGTAAATTCAATTGCGAAAACTGTCGTTTTCGCTTACTTGAGTTAAAAAAAAGTA
Organism: Celastrina argiolus; assembly: GCA_905187575.2. Classification (NCBI taxonomy): domain Eukaryota; kingdom Metazoa; phylum Arthropoda; class Insecta; order Lepidoptera; family Lycaenidae; genus Celastrina; species Celastrina argiolus. The sequence goes on along the minus strand of LR994599.1, from coordinate 15,712,436 downwards.
AAAAAAAATTAAAATCGGATTGATGGCACATTACAATGCTTTTTGCATAAGATACACATAGCTCCAGAAAAATCCGAGTATTTAAGCGTAAATTCAACATTGAAAACTGTCGTTTTCGCTTACTTGAGTTTAAAATAAGTAAAAAAATTTAAAATCGGATTTATGGCACATTACAATGCTTTTTGCATAAGATACACATAGCTTCAGACAAATCTGAGTATTTTAGCGTAAATTAAATTGAGAAAACTGTCGTTTTCGCTTACTTGAGTTTAAAAAAGTAAAAAAAATTGAAATCGGATTTATGGCACATTACAATGCTTTTTGCATAAGATGCACATAGCCCCAGACAAATCCGAGTATTTTAGCGTAAATTCAACATTGAAAACTGTCGTTTTCGCTTACTTGAGTTTAAAAAAAGTAAAAAAATTTGAAATCAGATTTATGGCACATTACAATGCTTTTTGCATAAGATACACATAGCTTCAGACAAATCTGAGTATTTTAGCGTAAATTAAATTGAGAAAACTGTCGTTTTCGCTTACTTGAGTTTAAAAAAGTAAGGAAATTTGAAATCGGATTTATTGCACATTACAATATTTTTTGCGTAAGATACACATAGCCCCAGACAAATCCGAGTATTTTAGCGTAAATTCAACATTGAAAACTGTCGTTTTCGCTTACTTGAGTTTAAAAAAAGTAAAAAAATTTGAAATCGGATTTATGGCACATTACAATGCTTTTTGCATAAGATACACATAGCTTCAGACAAATCTGAGTATTTTAGCGTAAATTAAATTGAGAAAACTGTCGTTTTCGCTTACTTGAGTTTAAAAAAGTAAGGAAATTTGAAATCGGATTTATTGCACATTACAATATTTTTTGCGTAAGATACACATAGCCCCAGACAAATACGAGTATTTTAGCGTAAATTTAAATGTGAAAACTGTCGTTTTCGCTTACTTGAGTTTAAAAAAGTAAAAAAAATTGAAATCGGATTTATGGCACATTACAATGCTTTTTGCATAAGATACACATAGCCCCAGACAAATCCGAGTATTTTAGCGTAAATTCAACATTGAAAACTGTCGTTTTCGCTTACTTGAGTTTAAAAAAAGTAAAAAAATTTGAAATCAGATTTATGGCACATTACAATGCTTTTTGCATAAGATACACATAGCTTCAGACAAATCTGAGTATTTTAGCGTAAATTAAATTGTGAAAACTGTCGTTTTCGCTTACTTGAGTTTAAATAAGTAAGGAAATTTGAAATCGGATTTATTGCACATTACAATATTTTTTGCGTAAGATACACATAGCCCCAGACAAATCCGAGTATTTTAGCGTAAATTCAACATTGAAAAAGTTCGTTTTCGCTTACTTGAGTTTAAAAAAAGTAAAAAAAATTAAATCGGATTTATGGCACATAACAATGCTTTTTGCATTAGATACACATATCCCCAGACAAATCCGAGTATTTTAGCGTAAATTAAATTGTGAAAACTGTCGTTTTCGCTTACTTGAGTTTAAAAAGTAAAAAAATTTGAAATCGGATTTATGGCACATAACCACAGAAATAAATCAAGATAGAACGGCGAAGTAGGCGTGGCACCCGTGCCAAACTATGCACTATATTGCATGCTTATCAAAAAACTGCTTCATTACGCAACGGGACTCGTGCACCTGCGTTCGCGCCGTAAAAACATTAAAAATTATACTTAAATATGCCTTATTGTGCTGTTTCCAACTGTAAAAACAAAAGTAGCGACGTTAATATGCAGAAAGGAAACATTTCTTATCACCAGTCAGTATTGAAATTCATTAAAAATTATATTAATTGAGAAACCAAATAATTGTTCTACTTATACCATGATAATTAAATAGTAACATAAATTATATTGTCTTCCGTTGAAATTAATATCCATTGCTGTTCATATACAATGCTCGTATTCAAAAGCGTAATATGCGCGCGCAGTGTACAACGAACTGTACGAAAAAATATTATCACCTGCATCGGTAATATCGTAGCGGTCATAGGTCAGATAAAGTGCTGTGATTGGTCATCGAATGGGATAGTGATTGACACTACCGTGTATCGATTACTTTTAGGACTTATCGACAAATTAATTTAATTTTCCTACAAATAAATTATTATTTGTACGAAAATTAAATTAATTGTAATAATTAGTAAAAATAAATGTATGCAATGTTTTAAAGACTTTTGTTCGTATATGCCTACATATATATTGCATGTCTTTTTTATACTTTTATTTGACGACTAGCTGACCCTTGCCTACTTCGTTGAGCATAAAAACAGTATTGATGAAATTCAACTTTTACCACGTTTCATAGTGTCTGATGTTTTATTTCAAGTCACACGGGAACGCTGTCGAATGGAATAAATAGCCATAGCCATAGCATATTATATAAACCATAGCTAGGCTTCTATTTTAGGATGCAAACTAGATCCAAATATTTTGAGAACAAGTTTTGACCACCCAGTAACCAGAGACCTATCGATAATCTAACGTGGGTATCCCCTCACTATTCGACACGCACACTAAGAAAAAGACGTCACACTGTGGGCGGGGCTTATCGGAAAAATGACACGCGCGAAATGTAAGTGCATACGACATCGTAACCGTTCTATCTTGATATATTTCTGTGCACATAACAATGCTTTTTGCATAAGATACACATAGCTCCAGACAAATCCGAGTATTTTAGCGAAAACTCAATTGTGAAAACTGTCCATTTCGGTTACTTGAGTTTTTAAAAAGTAACAAAATTTGAAATCGGATTTTTGGCAAAAGTCGGATTTATGGCACATAACAATGCTTTTTGCATTAGATACACATTGCTCAAAACAAATCAGAGTATTTTAGCGTAAACTCAATTGTGAAAACTGTCGTTTTCGCTTACTTGAGTTTAAAAAGTAAAAAAATTTGAAATCGGATTTATGGCACATAACAATGCTTTTTGCATAAGATACACATAGCTCAAGACAAATCCCTGTATTTTAGCGTAAATTCAATTGTGAAAACTGTCGATTTCCTTTACTCGAGTTTAAAAAAATAAAGATAATTTATATTTGGATTTATGGCACATTACAATGATTTTGCTTAGATACACATAGCTTCATATAAATCAGAGTATTTTAGCGTAAACTCAATTGTGAAAACTGTCGATTTCCGATACTCGAGTTTTAAAAAAGGAACAAAATTTGAAATCGGATTTATGGCACATTACAATATTTTTTGCGTAAGATACACATAGCCCCAGACAAATCCGAGTATTTTAGCATAAATTCAACATTGAAAACTGTCGATTTCGCTTACTTGAGTGTAAAAAAAGTTACAAAATTTGAAATCGGATTTATGTCACATTTCAATGCTTTTTGCATAAGAAACACATATTTACATACAAACCCGAGTATTTAAGCTTAAATTCAATTGTGAAAACTGTCCATTTCGGTTACTTGAGTTTTTAAAAAGTAACAAAATTTGAAATCGGATTTTTGGTAAAAATCGGATTTATGGCACATTACAATGCTTTTTGCATTAGATACACATTGCTCAAAACAAATCAGACTATTTTAGCGTAAACTCAATTGTGAAAACTGTCCATTTAGGTTACTTGAGTTTTTAAAAAGTAACAAAATTTGAAATCGGATTTTTGGCAAAAGTCGGATTTATGGCACATAACAATGCTTTTTGCATTAGATACACATATCCCCAGAAAAATCCGAGTATTTTAGCGTAAATAAAATTGTGAAAACTGTCGTTTTCGCTTACTTAAAAAGTAAGGAAATTTGAAATCGGATTTATTGCACATTACAATATTTTTTGCGTAAGATACACACAGCCCCAGACAAAACCGAGTATTTTAGCGTAAATTAAATTGTGAAAACTGTCGTTTTCGCTTACTTGAGTTTAAAAAAGTAAGGAAATTTTTAATCGGATTTATTGCACATTACAATATTTTTTGCGTAAGATACACATAGCCCCAGACAAATCCGAGTATTTTAGCGTAAATTCAACATTGAAAAAGTTCGTTTTCGCTTACTTGAGTTTAAAAAAAGTAAAAAAATTTTAAATCGGATTTATTGCACATTACAATATTTTTTGCATAAGATACACATAGCTCCAGACAAATCCGAGTATTTTAGCCTAAATTCAACATTGAAAACTTTCGTTTTCGCTTACTTGAGTTTAAAAAAAGTAAAAAAAATATAAATCGGATTTATAGCACATTACAATGCTTTTTGCATAAGATACACATAGCCCCAGACAAATCCGAGTATTTTAGCGTAAATTCAACATTGAAAACTTTCGTTTTCGCTTACTTGAGTTTAAAAAAGTAAGGAAATTTGAAATCGGATTTATTGCACATTACAATATTTTTTGCGTGAGATACACATTGCCCCAGACAAATCCGAGTATTTAAGCGTAAATTCAACATTGAAAACTTTCGTTTTCGCTTACTTTAGTTTAAAAAAAGTAAAAAAAATTGAAATCGGATTTATGGCACATTACAATGCTTTTTGCATAAGATACACATAGCCCTAAACAAATCCGAGTATTTTAGCGAAAACTCAATTGTGAAAACTGTCCATTTCGGTTACGTGAGTTTTTAAAAAGTAACAAAATTTGAAATCGGATTTTTGGCAAAAGTCGGTTTTATGGCACAAAAAAAAGGCTTTTTGCATTAGATACACATTGCTCAAAACAAATCAGACTATTTTAGCATAAACTCAATTGTGAAAACTGTCCATTTAGGTTACTTGAGTTTTTAAAAAGTAACAAAATTTGAAATCGGATTTTTGGCAAAAGTCGGATTTATGGCACATAACAATGCTTTTTGCATTAGATACACATATCCCCAGACAAATCCGAGTATTTTAGCGTAAATTAAATTGTGAAAACTGTCGTTTTCGCTTACTTGAGTTTAAAAAGTAAAAAAATTTGAAATCGGATTTATGGCACATTACAATGCTTTTTGCATAAGATACACATAGCCCTAAACAAATCCGAGTATTTTAGCGAAAACTCAATTGTGAAAACTGTCCATTTCGGTTACGTGAGTTTTTAAAAAGTAACAAAATTTGAAATCGGATTTTTGGCAAAAGTCGGTTTTATGGCACAAAAAAAAGGCTTTTTGCATTAGATACACATTGCTCAAAACAAATCAGACTATTTTAGCGTAAACTCAATTGTGAAAACTGTCCATTTAGGTTACTTGAGTTTTTAAAAAGTAACAAAATTTGAAATCGGATTTTTGGCAAAAGTCGGATTTATGGCACATAACAATGCTTTTTGCATTAGATACACATATCCCCAGACAAATCCCAGTATTTTAGCGTAAATTCAATTGTGAAAACTGTCGATTTCCTTTACTCGAGTTTAAAAAAATAAAGATAATTTATATTTGGATTTATGGCACATTACAATGATTTTGCTTAGATACACATAGCTACATATAAATCAGAGTATTTTAGCGTAAACTCAATTGTGAAAACTGTCGATTTCCGATACTCGAGTTTTAAAAAAGGAACAAAATTTGAAATCGGATTTATGGCACATTACAATATTTTTTGCGTAAGATACACATAGCCCCAGACAAATCCGAGTATTTTAGCATAAATTCAACATTGAAAACTGTCGATTTCGCTTACTTGAGTGTAAAAAAAGTAACAAAATTTGAAATCGGATTTATGTCACATTACAATGCTTTATGCATAAGAAACACATATCTACATACAAACCCGAGTATTTAAGCTTAAATTCAATTGTGAAAACTGTCCATTTCGGTTACTTGAGTTTTTAAAAAGTAACAAAATTTGAAATCGGATTTTTGGTAAAAATCGGATTTATGGCACATTACAATGCTTTTTGCATTAGATACACATTGCTCATTACAGATCACATACAAAATACTCTGATTTGTTTTGACAAATCAGAGTATTTTAGCGTAAACTCAATTGTGAAAACTGTCCATTTAGGTTACTTGAGTTTTTAAAAAGTAACAAAATTTTTCATCGGATTTTTGGCAAAAGTCGGATTTATGGCACATAACAATGCTTTTTGCATTAGATACACATATCCCCAGACAAATCCGAGTATTTTAGCGTAAATTCAACATTGAAAGCTTTCGTTTTCGCTTACTTGAGTTTAAAACAAGTAAAAAAAATTGAAATCGGATATATGGCACATTAAAATGCTTTTTGCATAAGATACACATAGCCCCAGACAAATCTGAGTATTTTAGCGTAAATTCAATATTGAAAACTGTCGTTTTCGCTTACTTGAGTTTAAAAAAGTAAGGAAATTTTGAAATCGGATTTATTGCACATTACAATATTTTTTGCGTAAGATACACATAGCCCCAGACAAATCCGAGTATTTAAGCGTAAATTCAACATTGAAAACTTTCGTTTTCGCTTACTTTAGTTTAAAAAAAGTAAAAAAATTTGAAATCGGATTTATGGCACATAACAATGCTTTTTGCATAAGATACACATAGCTCCAGACAAATCCGAGTATTTTAGCGTAAATAAAATTGTGAAAACTGTCGTTTTCGCTTACTTCAGTTTAAAAAAAGTAAAAAAAAATGAAATCGGATTTATGGCACATCACAATGCTTTTTGCATAAGATACACATAGCTCCAGACAAATCCGAGTAGTTTAGCGTAAATTCAATATTAAAAACTGTCGATTTCGCTTATTTATGGCAAATTACAATGCTTTTTGCATCAGATACACATAGCTCCAGAAAAATCCGAGTATTTAAGCGTAAATTCAACATTGAAAACTGTCGTTTTCGCTTACTTGAGTTTAAAAAAAGTAAAAAAAATTGAAATCGGATTTATGGCACATTACAATGCTTTTTGCATAAGATACACATAGCTCCAGACAAATCCGAGTATTTTAGCGTAAATAAAATTGTGAAAACTGTCGTTTTCGCTTACTTAAAAAGTAAGGAAATTTGATATCGGATTTATTGCACATTACAATATTTTTTGCGTAAGATACACATAGCCCCAGACAAATCCGAGTATTATAGCGTAAATTAAATTGTGAAAACTGTCGTTTTCGCTTACTTGAGTTTAAAAAAAGTAAAAAAAAATTAAATCGGATTTATGGCACATTACAATGCTTTTTGCATAAGATACACATAGCTCCAGACAAATCCGAGTATTTTAGCGTAAATAAAATTGTGAAAACTGTCGTTTTCGCTTACTTAAAAAGTAAGGAAATTTAAATCGGATTTATTGCACATTACAATATTTTTTGCGTAAGATACACATAGCCCCAGACAAATCCGAGTATTTTAGCGTAAATAAAATTGTGAAAACTGTCGTTTTCGCTTACTTAAAAAGTAAGGAAATTTGAAATCGGATTTATGGCACATTACAATGCTTTTTGCATAAGATACACATAGCCCTAAACAAATCCGAGTATTTTAGCGAAAACTCAATTGTGAAAACTGTCCATTTCGGTTACTTGAGTTTTTAAAAAGTGACAAAATTTGAAATCGGATTTTTGGCAAAAGTCGGATTTATGGCACATAACAATGCGTTTTGCATTAGATACACATTGCTCAAAACAAATCAGAGTATTTTAGCGTAAACTCAATTGTGAAAACTGTCCATTTAGGTTACTTGAGTTTTTAAAAAGTAACAAAATTTGAAATCGGATTTTTGGCAAAAGTCGGATTTATGGCACATAACAATGCTTTTTGCATTAGATACACATATCCCCAGACAAATCCGAGTATTTTAGCGTAAATTAAATTGTGAAAACTGTCGTTTTCGCTTACTTGAGTTTAAAAAGTAAAAAAATTTGAAATCGGATTTATGGCACATAACAATGCTTTTTGCATAAGATACACATAGCTCCAGAAAAATCCGAGTATTTTAGCGTAAAAAAAATTGTGAAAACTGTCGTTTTCGCTTACTTGAGTTTAAAAAAAGTAAAAAAAAATGAAATCGGAATTATGGCACATCACAATGCTTTTTGCATAAGAATCACATAGCTCCAGACAAATCCGAGTAGTTTAGCGTAAATTCAATATTAAAAACTGTCGATTTCGCTTATTTATGGCACATTAGAATGCTTTTTGCATAAGATACACATAGCTCCAGAAAAATCCGAGTATTTAAGCGTAAATTCAACATTGAAAACTGTCATTTTCGCTTACTTGAGTTTAAAAAAAAGGAACAAAATTTGAATTTGGATTTATGAATTATGGCACATTACAATATTTTTTGCATGAGATACCTACACATAGCTCCAGACAAATCCGAGTATTTTAGCGTAAATTCAATTGTGAAAACTGTCGTTTTCGCTTAGTTGAGTTTAAAAAAGTAACAAAATTTGAAATCGGATTTATGGCACATTACAATGCTTTTTGCATAATATACACATAGCTCCAGACAAATCCCAGTATTTTAGCGTAAATTCAATTGTGAAAACTGTCGATTTCCTTTACTCGAGTTTAACAAAAGTAAAAAAAATTGAAATCGGATTTATGGCAGATTACAATGCTTTTTGCATAAGATACACATAGCTCCAGACAAATCCCAGTATTTTAGCGTAAATTCAATTGTGAAAACTGTCGATTTCCTTTACTCGAGTTTAAAAAAATACAGATAATTTATATTTGGATTTATAGCACATTACAATGATTTTGCTTAGATACACATAGCTACATATAAATCAGAGTATTTTAGCGTAAACTCAATTGTGAAAACTGTCGATTTCCGATACTCGAGTTTTAAAAAAGGAACAAAATTTGAAATCGGATTTATGGCACATTACAATATTTTTTGCGTAAGATACACATAGCCCCAGACAAATCCGAGTATTTTAGCATAAATTCAACATTGAAAACTGTCGATTTCGCTTACTTGAGTGTAAAAAAAGTAACAAAATTTGAAATCGGATTTATGTCACATTACAATGCTTTATGCATAAGAAACACATATCTACATACAAACCCGAGTATTTAAGCTTAAATTCAATTGTGAAAACTGTCCATTTCGGTTACTTGAGTTTTTAAAAAGTAACAAAATTTGAAATCGGATTTTTGGTAAAAATCGGATTTATGGCACATTACAATGCTTTTTGCATTAGATACACATTGCTCATTACAGATCACATACAAAATACTCTGATTTGTTTTGACAAATCAGAGTATTTTAGCGTAAACTCAATTGTGAAAACTGTCCATTTAGGTTACTTGAGTTTTTAAAAAGTAACAAAATTTGAAATCGGATTTTTGGCAAAAGTCGGATTTATGGCACATAACAATGCTTTTTGCATTAGATACACATAGCCCCAGACAAATCCGAGTATTTTAGCGTAAATTCAACATTGAAAGCTTTCGTTTTCGCTTACTTGAGTTTAAAACAAGTAAAAAAAATTGAAATCGGATATATGGCACATTAAAATGCTTTTTGCATAAGATACACATAGCCCCAGACAAATCTGAGTATTTTAGCGTAAATTCAATATTGAAAACTGTCGTTTTCGCTTACTTGAGTTTAAAAAAGTAAGGAAATTTTGAAATCGGATTTATTGCACATTACAATATTTTTTGCGTAAGATACACATAGCCCCAGACAAATCCGAGTATTTAAGCGTAAATTCAACATTGAAAACTTTTGTTTTCGCTTACTTTAGTTTAAAAAAAGTAAAAAAATTTGAAATCGGATTTATGGCACATAACAATGCTTTTTGCATAAGATACACATAGCTCCAGACAAATCCGAGTATTTTAGCGTAAATAAAATTGTGAAAACTGTCGTTTTCGCTTACTTCAGTTTAAAAAAAGTAAAAAAAATTGAAATCGGATTTATGGCACATCACAATGCTTTTTGCATAAGATACACATAGCTCCAGACAAATCCGAGTAGTTTAGCGTAAATTCAATATTAAAAACTGTCGATTTCGCTTATTTATGGCAAATTACAATGCTTTTTGCATCAGATACACATAGCTCCAGAAAAATCCGAGTATTTAAGCGTAAATTCAACATTGAAAACTGTCGTTTTCGCTTACTTGAGTTTAAAAAAAGTAAAAAAAATTGAAATCGGATTTATGGCACATTACAATGCTTTTTGCATAAGATACACATAGCTCCAGACAAATCCGAGTATTTTAGCGTAAATAAAATTGTGAAAACTGTCGTTTTCGCTTACTTCAGTTTAAAAAAAGTAAAAAAAATTGAAATCGGATTTATGGCACATCACAATGCTTTTTGCATAAGATACACATAGCTCCAGACAAATCCGAGTAGTTTAGCGTAAATTCAATATTAAAAACTGTCGATTTCGCTTATTTATGGCAAATTACAATGCTTTTTGCATCAGATACACATAGCTCCAGAAAAATCCGAGTATTTAAGCGTAAATTCAACATTGAAAACTGTCGTTTTCGCTTACTTGAGTTTAAAAAAAGTAAAAAAAATTGAAATCGGATTTATGGCACATTACAATGCTTTTTGCATAAGATACACATAGCTCCAGACAAATCCGAGTATTTTAGCGTAAATAAAATTGTGAAAACTGTCGTTTTCGCTTACTTAAAAAGTAAGGAAATTTGATATCGGATTTATTGCACATTACAATATTTTTTGCGTAAGATACACATAGCCCCAGACAAATCCGAGTATTATAGCGTAAATTAAATTGTGAAAACTGTCGTTTTCGCTTACTTGAGTTTAAAAAAAGTAAAAAAAATTTAAATCGGATTTATGGCACATTACAATGCTTTTTGCATAAGATACACATAGCTCCAGACAAATCCGAGTATTTTAGCGTAAATAAAATTGTGAAAACTGTCGTTTTCGCTTACTTAAAAAGTAAGGAAATTTAAATCGGATTTATTGCACATTACAATATTTTTTGCGTAAGATACACATAGCCCCAGACAAATCCGAGTATTTTAGCGTAAATAAAATTGTGAAAACTGTCGTTTTCGCTTACTTAAAAAGTAAGGAAATTTGAAATCGGATTTATGGCACATTACAATGCTTTTTGCATAAGATACACATAGCCCTAAACAAATCCGAGTATTTTAGCGAAAACTCAATTGTGAAAACTGTCCATTTCGGTTACTTGAGTTTTTAAAAAGTGACAAAATTTGAAATCGGATTTTTGGCAAAAGTCGGATTTATGGCACATAACAATGCGTTTTGCATTAGATACACATTGCTCAAAACAAATCAGAGTATTTTAGCGTAAACTCAATTGTGAAAACTGTCCATTTAGGTTACTTGAGTTTTTAAAAAGTAACAAAATTTGAAATCGGATTTTTGGCAAAAGTCGGATTTATGGCACATAACAATGCTTTTTGCATTAGATACACATATCCCCAGACAAATCCGAGTATTTTAGCGTAAATTAAATTGTGAAAACTGTCGTTTTCGCTTACTTGAGTTTAAAAAGTAAAAAAATTTGAAATCGGATTTATGGCACATAACAATGCTTTTTGCATAAGATACACATAGCTCCAGAAAAATCCGAGTATTTTAGCGTAAAAAAAATTGTGAAAACTGTCGTTTTCGCTTACTTGAGTTTAAAAAAAGTAAAAAAAAATGAAATCGGAATTATGGCACATCACAATGCTTTTTGCATAAGAATCACATAGCTCCAGACAAATCCGAGTAGTTTAGCGTAAATTCAATATTAAAAACTGTCGATTTCGCTTATTTATGGCACATTAGAATGCTTTTTGCATAAGATACACATAGCTCCAGAAAAATCCGAGTATTTAAGCGTAAATTCAACATTGAAAACTGTCATTTTCGCTTACTTGAGTTTAAAAAAAAGGAACAAAATTTGAATTTGGATTTATGAATTATGGCACATTACAATATTTTTTGCATGAGATACCTACACATAGCTCCAGACAAATCCGAGTATTTTAGCGTAAATTCAATTGTGAAAACTGTCGTTTTCGCTTAGTTGAGTTTAAAAAAGTAACAAAATTTGAAATCGGATTTATGGCACATTACAATGCTTTTTGCATAATATACACATAGCTCCAGACAAATCCCAGTATTTTAGCGTAAATTCAATTGTGAAAACTGTCGATTTCCTTTACTCGAGTTTAACAAAAGTAAAAAAATTTGAAATCGGATTTATGGCAGATTACAATGCTTTTTGCATAAGATACACATAGCTCCAGACAAATCCCAGTATTTTAGCGTAAATTCAATTGTGAAAACTGTCGATTTCCTTTACTCGAGTTTAAAAAAATACAGATAATTTATATTTGGATTTATAGCACATTACAATGATTTTGCTTAGATACACATAGCTACATATAAATCAGAGTATTTTAGCGTAAACTCAATTGTGAAAACTGTCGATTTCCGATACTCGAGTTTTAAAAAAGGAACAAAATTTGAAATCGGATTTATGGCACATTACAATATTTTTTGCGTAAGATACACATAGCCCCAGACAAATCCGAGTATTTTAGCATAAATTCAACATTGAAAACTGTCGATTTCGCTTACTTGAGTGTAAAAAAAGTAACAAAATTTGAAATCGGATTTATGTCACATTACAATGCTTTATGCATAAGAAACACATATCTACATACAAACCCGAGTATTTAAGCTTAAATTCAATTGTGAAAACTGTCCATTTCGGTTACTTGAGTTTTTAAAAAGTAACAAAATTTGAAATCGGATTTTTGGTAAAAATCGGATTTATGGCACATTACAATGCTTTTTGCATTAGATACACATTGCTCATTACAGATCACATACAAAATACTCTGATTTGTTTTGACAAATCAGAGTATTTTAGCGTAAACTCAATTGTGAAAACTGTCCATTTAGGTTACTTGAGTTTTTAAAAAGTAACAAAATTTGAAATCGGATTTTTGGCAAAAGTCGGATTTATGGCACATAACAATGCTTTTTGCATTAGATACACATATCCCCAGACAAATCCGAGTATTTTAGCGTAAATTCAACATTGAAAGCTTTCGTTTTCGCTTACTTGAGTTTAAAACAAGTAAAAAAAATTGAAATCGGATATATGGCACATTAAAATGCTTTTTGCATAAGATACACATAGCCCCAGACAAATCTGAGTATTTTAGCGTAAATTCAATATTGAAAACTGTCGTTTTCGCTTACTTGAGTTTAAAAAAGTAAGGAAATTTTGAAATCGGATTTATTGCACATTACAATATTTTTTGCGTAAGATACACATAGCCCCAGACAAATCCGAGTATTTAAGCGTAAATTCAACATTGAAAACTTTTGTTTTCGCTTACTTTAGTTTAAAAAAAGTAAAAAAATTTGAAATCGGATTTATGGCACATAACAATGCTTTTTGCATAAGATACACATAGCTCCAGACAAATCCGAGTATTTTAGCGTAAATAAAATTGTGAAAACTGTCGTTTTCGCTTACTTGAGATTAAAAAAAGTAAAAAAAATTGAAATCGGAATTATGGCACATCACAATGCTTTTTGCATAAGAATCACATAGCTCCAGACAAATCCGAGTAGTTTAGCGTAAATTCAATATTAAAAACTGTCGATTTCGCTTATTTATGGCACATTACAATGCTTTTTGCATAAGATACACATAGCTCCAGAAAAATCCGAGTATTTAAGCGTAAATTCAACATTGAAAACTGTCATTTTCGCTTACTTGAGTTTAAAAAAAAGGAACAAAATTTGAATTTGGATTTATGAATTATGGCACATTACAATATTTTTTGCATGAGATACCTACACATAGCTCCAGACAAATCCGAGTATTTTAGCGTAAATTCAATTGTGAAAACTGTCGTTTTCGCTTAGTTGAGTTTAAAAAAGTAACAAAATTTGAAATCGGATTTATGGCACATTACAATGCTTTTTGCATAATATACACAAAGCTCCAGACAAATCCCAGTATTTTAGCGTAAATTCAATTGTGAAAAGTGTCGATTTCCTTTACTCGAGTTTAACCAAAGTAAAAAAATTTGAAATCGGATTTATGGCAGATTACAATGCTTTTTGCATAAGATACACATAGCTCCAGACAAATCCCAGTATTTTAGCGTAAATTCAATTGTGAAAACGGTCGATTTCCTTTACTCGAGTTTAAAAAAATACAGATAATTTATATTTGGATTTATGGCACATTACAATGATTTTGCTTAGATACACATAGCTACATATAAATCAGAGTATTTTAGCGTAAACTCAATTGTGATAACTGTCGATTTCTGATACTCGAGTTTTAAAAAAGGAACAAAATTTGAAATCGGATTTATGGCACATTACAATATTTTTTGCGTAAGATACACATAGCCCCAGACAAATCCGAGTATTTTAGCGTAAATTCAATTGTGAAAACTGTCGATTTCCTTTACTCGAGTTTAAAAAAATACAGATAATTTATATTTGGATTTATAGCACATTACAATGATTTTGCTTAGATACACATAGCTACATATAAATCAGAGTATTTTAGCGTAAACTCAATTGTGAAAACTGTCGATTTCGCTTACTTGAGTGTAAAAAAAGTAACAAAATTTGAAATCGGATTTATGTCACATTACAATGCTTTATGCATAAGAAACACATATCTACATACAAACCCGAGTATTTAAGCTTAAATTCAATTGTGAAAACTGTCCATTTCGGTTACTTTAGTTTTTAAAAAGTAACAAAATTTGAAATCGGATTTTTGGTAAAAATCGGATTTATGGCACATTACAATGCTTTTTGCATTAGATACACATTGCTCAAAACAAATCAGAGTATTTTAGCGTAAATTCAACATTGGAAAGTTCGTTTTCGCTTACTTGAGTTTAAAAAAAGTAAAAAAAATTTAAATCGGATTTATGGCACATAACAATGCTTTTTGCATTAGATACACATATCCCCAGACAAATCCGAGTATTTTAGCGTAAATTAAATTGTGAAAACTGTCGTTTTCGCTTACTTGAGTTTAAAAAGTAAAAAAATTTGAAATCGGATTTATGGCACATAACAATGCTTTTTGCATAAGATACACATAGCTCCAGACAAATCCGAGTATTTTAGCGTAAATAAAATTGTGAAAACTGTCGTTTTCGCTTACTTGAGTTTAAAAAAAGTAAAAAAAAATGAAATCGGATTTATGGCACATCACAATGCTTTTTGCATAAGATACACATAGCTCCAGAACAATCCGAGTAGTTTAGCGTAAATTCAATATTAAAAACTGTCGATTTCGCTTATTTATGGCAAATTACAATGCTTTATCTAAATGGCTATATCTCTAAATGGATATTTATACCCTCAGGAGTCCCACAGGGTTCTCTCCTGGGTCCCTTATTATTTGCCATTTTTCTTAATGATATTGCCTCATGTTTTAATCATTCCCAGTTTTTGTTATATGCAGATGATACAAAAATATATAAAAACATTTCTTCTCCGCATGATTGCCGCTTACTACAGGCGGATCTGATTAGATTCAAGCATTATTGTGAAGTTAACAAACTAGACCTAAATGTCTCTAAGTGCTATGCGATGACCTTTTCTCGTAACATAAATTTGTTAAAATTCCCATACACCATTTGTGACAAAGTGCTTGAGAATACTAATACTATGAGAGACTTGGGGGTTATTATGGACTCCAAATTAATCTTTGATAAACACATTGATTACATCCTTAACAAGGCCTCAAAAGCACTTGGATTTATCATAAGAATGAGTAGAAATTTCAATAACATTAAGGTAATAAAAGTCTTGTATTGTGCCCACGTTCGTAGTGTCCTGGAGTACTGTTCTGAGGTATGGAACCCTAAATATGATGTATACATAGATAGGATTGAATCAATCCAAAAGCGTTTTCTGAGATACCTGGAATTTAGGAGTAATTATTTGTTGCAGAGCTATGAAGATAGGTGTAAGCATTTTCATTTTTTACCATTGACGATACGACGGAACATAGCGGACTTATGCTATTTGAACAAAATAATCCGGAGCAACATAGATAGCTCACATTTGCTAGGTAAATTAAATTTTTGTATCCCTGCTAAATATTTTAGAAATTTTGTCCCGATAAGTGTTCCTAACTTTAACACTTATTACCGTCGTAACTCATTTATTTTGAGAGCGGGTTCTCAACTTAATGATCTCTCACGAATGAACTCTTCTCTTGACATTTTCTCGGCCAAGCCTCATATGATTAGACAGTTTTTAATTAAGTCCTTTTTTAATACCGATCCGTAGTAGTGTTGGTTTCATTCTGACTCTTGCGTAGTTAGGTTCACTATTATTATAATTTACCTTTTTTCACTTAGATTATTGTATTATATACAATTTCATAACCATGCATGGCGAAGGTTGCAATTCTTAATTGTCACACACAATTCAGATTTTTACATTTATGTAGGTTTACTTGCTATATAGCTTAATTTTTGCAAGTAGTGTTCTTTATGTCGCTTGTATTTCTTTATCTACACACACACACGCACATGTGTGTATGTATATATATTATGTGTGTGCGTGTGTATATATAAAATGTTTTGTTATTTATTTATATATTGTTATTTATATATTCCATTTGTGTACTCTATAATATGTAGTTGCTATATGTGAAAACTTGTAAATGGCTTATAGTTATTATGTAGTTGATTAATTTGTAAAAGTAGCTGTAAGTTTTCCGAATAAATAAAATAAAAATAAAAAATAAAATTTTTGCATAAGATACACATAGCTCCAGACAAATCCCAGTATTTTAGCGTAAATTCAATTGTGAAAACTGTCGATTTCCTTTACTCGAGTTTAAAAAATAAAGATAATTTATATTTGGATTTATGGCACATTACAATGATTTTGCTTAGATACACATAGCTACATATAAATCAGAGTATTTTAGCGTAAACTCAATTGTGAAAACTGTCGATTTCCGATACTCGAGTTTTAAAAAAGGAACAAAATTTGAAATCGGATTTATGGCACATTACAATATTTTTTGCGTAAGATACACATAGCCCCAGACAAATCCGAGTATTTTAGCATAAATTCAACATTGAAAACTGTCGATTTCGCTTACTTGAGTGTAAAAAAAGTAACAAAATTTGAAATCGGATTTATGTCACATTTCAATGCTTTTTGCATAAGAAACACATATTTACATACAAACCCGAGTATTTAAGCTTAAATTCAATTGTGAAAACTGTCCATTTCGGTTACTTGAGTTTTTAAAAAGTAACAAAATTTGAAATCGGATTTTTGGTAAAAATCGGATTTATGGCACATTACAATGCTTTTTGCATTAGATACACATTGCTCAAAACAAATCAGAGTATTTTAGCGTAAACTCAATTGTGAAAACTGTCCATTTAGGTTACTTGAGTTTTTAAAAAGTAACAAAATTTGAAATCGGATTTTTGGCAAAAGTCGGATTTATGGCACATAAATATGCTTTTTGCATTAGATACACATATCCCCAGAAAAATCCGAGTATTTTAGCGTAAATAAAATTGTGAAAACTGTCGTTTTCGCTTACTTGAGTTTAAAAAAAGTAAAAAAATATGAAATCGGATTTATGGCACATCACAATGCTTTTTGCATAAGATACACATAGCTCCAGACAAATCCGAGTAGTTTAGCGTAAATTCAATATTAAAAACTGTCGATTTCGCTTATTTATGGCACATTACAATGCTGTTTGCATGAGATACACATAGTTCCAGAAAATCCGAGTATTTAAGCGTAAATTCAACATTGAAAACTGTCGTTTTCGCTTACTTGAGTTTAAAATAAGTAAAAAAATTTGAAATCGGATTTATGGCACATTACAATGCTTTTTGCATAAGATACACATAGCTTCAGACAAATCTGAGTATTTTAGCGTAAATTTAATTGAGAAAACTGTCGTTTTCGCTTACTTGAGTTTAAAAAAGTAACAAAATTTGAAATCGGATTTATGGCACATTGCAATGCTTTTTGCATAAGATACACATGGCTCCAGACAAATTCGAGTATTTTAGCGAAAACTCAATTGTGAAAACTGTCCATTTCGGTTACTTGAGTTTTTAAAAAGTAACAAAATTTGAAATCGGATTTTTGGCAAAAGTCGGATTTATGGCACATAACAATGCGTTTTGCATTAGATACACATTGCTCAAAACAAATCAGAGTATTTTAGCGTAAATTCAATTGTGAAAACTGTCGTTTTCGCTTAGTTGAGTTTAAAAAAGTAACAAAATTTGAAATCGGATTTATGGCACATTACAATGCTTTTTGCATAATATACACATAGCTCCAGACAAATCCCAGTATTTTAGCGTAAATTCAATTGTGAAAACTGTCGATTCCCTTTACTCGAGTTTAAAAAAAGGAAAAAATTTGAAATCGGATTTATGGCAGATTACAATGCTTTTTGCATAAGATACACATAGCTCCAGACAAATCCGAGTATTTTAGCGTAAATAAAATTGTGAAAACTGTCGTTTTCGCTTACTTGAGATTAAAAAAAGTAAAAAAAATTGAAATCGGAATTATGGCACATCACAATGCTTTTTGCATAAGAATCACATAGCTCCAGACAAATCCGAGTAGTTTAGCGTAAATTCAATATTAAAAACTGTCGATTTCGCTTATTTATGGCACATTACAATGCTTTTTGCATAAGATACACATAGCTCCAGAAAAATCCGAGTATTTAAGCGTAAATTCAACATTGAAAACTGTCATTTTCGCTTACTTGAGTTTAAAAAAAAGGAACAAAATTTGAATTTGGATTTATGAATTATGGCACATTACAATATTTTTTGCATGAGATACCTACACATAGCTCCAGACAAATCCGAGTATTTTAGCGTAAATTCAATTGTGAAAACTGTCGTTTTCGCTTAGTTGAGTTTAAAAAAGTAACAAAATTTGAAATCGGATTTATGGCACATTACAATGCTTTTTGCATAATATACACAAAGCTCCAGACAAATCCCAGTATTTTAGCGTAAATTCAATTGTGAAAAGTGTCGATTTCCTTTACTCGAGTTTAACCAAAGTAAAAAAATTTGAAATCGGATTTATGGCAGATTACAATGCTTTTTGCATAAGATACACATAGCTCCAGACAAATCCCAGTATTTTAGCGTAAATTCAATTGTGAAAACGGTCGATTTCCTTTACTCGAGTTTAAAAAAATACAGATAATTTATATTTGGATTTATGGCACATTACAATAATTTTGCTTAGATACACATAGCTACATATAAATCAGAGTATTTTAGCGTAAACTCAATTGTGAAAACTGTCGATTTCCGATACTCGAGTTTTAAAAAAGGAACAAAATTTGAAATCGGATTTATGGCACATTACAATATTTTTTGCGTAAGATACACATAGCCCCAGACAAATCCGAGTATTTTAGCATAAATTCAACATTGAAAACTGTCGATTTCGCTTACTTGAGTGTAAAAAAAGTAACAAAATTTGAAATCGGATTTATGTCACATTACAATGCTTTATGCATTAGAAACACATATCTACATACAAACCCGAGTATTTAAGCTTAAATTCAATTGTGAAAACTGTCCATTTCGGTTACTTGAGTTTTTAAAAAGTAACAAAATTTGAAATCGGATTTTTGGTAAAAATCGGATTTATGGCACATTACAATGCTTTTTGCATTAGATACACATTGCTCAAAACAAATCAGAGTATTTTAGCGTAAATTCAACATTGAAAAAGTTCGTTTTCGCTTACTTGAGTTTAAAAAAAGTAAAAAAAAATTAAATCGGATTTATGGCACATTACAATGCTTTTTGCATAAGATACACATAGCTTCAGACAAATCTGAGTATTTTAGCGTAAATTAAATTGTGAAAACTGACGTTTTCGCTTACTTGAGTTTAAAATGTAAGGAAATTTGAAATCGGATTTATTGCACATTACAATATTTTTTGCGTAAGATACACATAGCCCCAGACAAATACGAGTATTTTAGCGTAAATTCAAATGTGAAAACTGTCGTTTTCGCTTACTTGAGTTTAAAAAAGTAAAAAAAAATTAAATCGGATTTATGGCACATTACAATGCTTTTTGCATAAGATACACATAGCCCCAGACAAATCCGAGTATTTTAGCGTAAATTCAACATTGAAAACTGTCGTTTTCGCTTACTTGAGTTTAAAAAAAGTAAAAAAATTTGAAATCGGATTTATGGCACATTACAATGCTTTTTGCATAAGATACACATAGCTTCAGACAAATCTGAGTATTTTAGCGTAAATTAAATTGAGAAAACTGTCGTTTTCGCTTACTTGAGTTTAAAAAAGTAAGGAAATTTGAAATCGGATTTATTGCACATGACAATATTTTTTGCGTAAGATACACATAGCCCCAGACAAATACGAGTATTTTAGCGTAAATTCAAATGTGAAAACTGTCGTTTTCGCTTACTTGAGTTTAAAAAAGTAAAAAAAATTGAAATCGGATTTATGGCACATTACAATGCTTTTTGCATAAGATACACATAGCTCCAGACAAATCCGAGTATTTTAGCGTAAATTAAATTGTGAAAACTGACGTTTTCGCTTACTTGAGTTTAAAATGTAAGGAAATTTGAAATCGGATTTATTGCACATTACAATATTTTTTGCGTAAGATACACATAGCCCCAGACAAATACGAGTATTTTAGCGTAAATTCAAATGTGAAAACTGTCATTTTCGCTTACTTGAGTTTAAAAAAGTAAAAAAAAATTAAATCGGATTTATGGCACATTACAATGCTTTTTGCATAAGATACACATAGCCCCAGACAAATCCGAGTATTTTAGCGTAAATTCAACATTGAAAACTGTCGTTTTCGCTTACTTGAGTTTAAAAAAAGTAAAAAAATTTGAAATCAGATTTATGGCACATTACAATGCTTTTTGCATAAGATACACATAGCTTCAGACAAATCTGAGTATTTTAGCGTAAATTAAATTGAGAAAACTGTCGTTTTCGCTTACTTGAGTTTAAAAAAGTAAGGAAATTTGAAATCGGATTTATTGCACATTACAATATTTTTTGCGTAAGATACACATAGCTTCAGACAAATCTGAGTATTTTAGCGTAAATTAAATTGAGAAAACTGTCGTTTTCGCTTACTTGAGTTTAAAAAAGTAAGGAAATTTGAAATCGGATTTATTGCACATGACAATATTTTTTGCGTAAGATACACATAGCCCCAGACAAATACGAGTATTTTAGCGTAAATTCAAATGTGAAAACTGTCGTTTTCGCTTACTTGAGTTTAAAAAAGTAAAAAAAATTTAAATCGGATTTATGGCACATTACAATGCTTTTTGCATAAGATACACATAGCTCCAGACAAATCCGAGTATTTTAGCGTAAATAAAATTGTGAAAACTGTCGTTTTCGCTTACTTAAAAAGTAAGGAAATTTGAAATCGGATTTATGGCACATTACAATGCTTTTTGCATAAGATACACATAGCCCTAAACAAATCCGAGTATTTTAGCGAAAACTCAATAATTGTGAAAACTGTCCATTTCGGTTACTTGAGTTTTTAAAAAGTAACAAAATTTGAAATCGGATTTTTGGCAAAAGTCGGATTTATGGCACATAACAATGCGTTTTGCATTAGATACACATTGCTCAAAACAAATCAGAGTATTTTAGCGTAAACTCAATTGTGAAAACTGTCCATTTAGGTTACTTGAGTTTTTAAAAAGTAACAAAATTTGAAATCGGATTTTTGGCAAAAGTCGGATTTATGGCACATAACAATGCTTTTTGCATTAGATACACATATCCCCACACAAATCCGAGTATTTTAGCGTAAATTAAATTGTGAAAACTGTCGTTTTCGCTTACTTGAGTTTAAAAAGTAAAAAAATTTGAAATCGGATTTATGGCACATAACAATGCTTTTTGCATAAGATACACATAGCTCCAGACAAATCCGAGTATTTTAGCGTTAATAAAATTGTGAAAACTGTCGTTTTCGCTTACTTGAGTTTAAAAAAAGTAAAAAAAATTGAAATCGGAATTATGGCACATCACAATGCTTTTTGCATAAGATACACATAGCCCCAGACAAATCCGAGTATTTTAGCGTAAATTCAACATTGAAAACTGTCGTTTTCGCTTACTTGAGTTTAAAAAAAGTAAAAAAATTTGAAATCGGATTTATGGCACATTACAATGCTTTTTGCATAAGATACACATAGCTTCAGACAAATCTGAGTATTTTAGCGTAAATTAAATTGAGAAAACTGTCGTTTTCGCTTACTTGAGTTTAAAAAAGTAAGGAAATTTGAAATCGGATTTATTGCACATGACAATATTTTTTGCGTAAGATACACATAGCCCCAGACAAATACGAGTATTTTAGCGTAAATTCAAATGTGAAAACTGTCGTTTTCGCTTACTTGAGTTTAAAAAAGTAAAAAAAATTGAAATCGGATTTATGGCACATTACAATGCTTTTTGCATAAGATACACATAGCTCCAGACAAATCCGAGTATTTTAGCGTAAATTAAATTGTGAAAACTGACGTTTTCGCTTACTTGAGTTTAAAATGTAAGGAAATTTGAAATCGGATTTATTGCACATTACAATATTTTTTGCGTAAGATACACATAGCCCCAGACAAATACGAGTATTTTAGCGTAAATTCAAATGTGAAAACTGTCGTTTTCGCTTACTTGAGTTTAAAAAAGTAAAAAAAAATTAAATCGGATTTATGGCACATTACAATGCTTTTTGCATAAGATACACATAGCCCCAGACAAATCCGAGTATTTTAGCGTAAATTCAACATTGAAAACTGTCGTTTTCGCTTACTTGAGTTTAAAAAAAGTAAAAAAATTTGAAATCAGATTTATGGCACATTACAATGCTTTTTGCATAAGATACACATAGCTTCAGACAAATCTGAGTATTTTAGCGTAAATTAAATTGAGAAAACTGTCGTTTTCGCTTACTTGAGTTTAAAAAAGTAAGGAAATTTGAAATCGGATTTATTGCACATTACAATATTTTTTGCGTAAGATACACATAGCTTCAGACAAATCTGAGTATTTTAGCGTAAATTAAATTGAGAAAACTGTCGTTTTCGCTTACTTGAGTTTAAAAAAGTAAGGAAATTTGAAATCGGATTTATTGCACATGACAATATTTTTTGCGTAAGATACACATAGCCCCAGACAAATACGAGTATTTTAGCGTAAATTCAAATGTGAAAACTGTCGTTTTCGCTTACTTGAGTTTAAAAAAGTAAAAAAAATTTAAATCGGATTTATGGCACATTACAATGCTTTTTGCATAAGATACACATAGCTCCAGACAAATCCGAGTATTTTAGCGTAAATAAAATTGTGAAAACTGTCGTTTTCGCTTACTTAAAAAGTAAGGAAATTTGAAATCGGATTTATGGCACATTACAATGCTTTTTGCATAAGATACACATAGCCCTAAACAAATCCGAGTATTTTAGCGAAAACTCAATAATTGTGAAAACTGTCCATTTCGGTTACTTGAGTTTTTAAAAAGTAACAAAATTTGAAATCGGATTTTTGGCAAAAGTCGGATTTATGGCACATAACAATGCGTTTTGCATTAGATACACATTGCTCAAAACAAATCAGAGTATTTTAGCGTAAACTCAATTGTGAAAACTGTCCATTTAGGTTACTTGAGTTTTTAAAAAGTAACAAAATTTGAAATCGGATTTTTGGCAAAAGTCGGATTTATGGCACATAACAATGCTTTTTGCATTAGATACACATATCCCCACACAAATCCGAGTATTTTAGCGTAAATTAAATTGTGAAAACTGTCGTTTTCGCTTACTTGAGTTTAAAAAGTAAAAAAATTTGAAATCGGATTTATGGCACATAACAATGCTTTTTGCATAAGATACACATAGCTCCAGACAAATCCGAGTATTTTAGCGTTAATAAAATTGTGAAAACTGTCGTTTTCGCTTACTTGAGTTTAAAAAAAGTAAAAAAAATTGAAATCGGAATTATGGCACATCACAATGCTTTTTGCATAAGATACACATAGCTCCAGACAAATCCGAGTAGTTTAGCGTAAATTCAATATTAAAAACTGTCGATTTCGCTTATTTATGGCACATTACAATGCTTTTTGCATAAGATACACATAGCTCCAGACAAATCCGAGTATTTTAGCGTAAATAAAATTGTGAAAACTGTCATTTTCGCTTACTTAAAAAGTAAGGAAATTTGAAATCGGATTTATTGCACATTACAATATTTTTTGCGTAAGATACACATAGCCCCAGATAAATCCGAGTATTTTAGCGTAAATTAAATTGTGAAAACTGTCGTTTTCGCTTACTTGAGTTTAAAAAAAGTAAAAAAAATTTAAATCGGATTTATGGCAGATTACAATGCTTTTTGCATAAGATACACATAGCTCCAGACAAATCCCAGTATTTTAGCGTAAATTCAATTGTGAAAACTGTCGATTTCCTTTACTCGAGTTTAAAAAAATAAAGATAATTTATATTTGGATTTATGGCACATTACAATGATTTTGCTTAGATACACATAGCTACATATAAATCAGAGTATTTTAAGCGTAAACTCAATTGTGAAAACTGTCGATTTCCGATACTCGAGTTTTAAAAAATGAACAAAATTTGAAATCGGATTTATGGCACATTACAATATTTTTTGCGTAAGATACACATAGCCCCAGACAAATCCGAGTATTTTAGCATAAATTCAACATTGAAAACTGTCGATTTTGCTTACTTGAGTGTAAAAAAAGTAACAAAATTTGAAATCGGATTTATGTCACATTACAATGCTTTATGCATAAGAAACACATATCTACATACAAACCCGAGTATTTAAGCTTAAATTCAATTGTGAAAACTGTCCATAAAAGTAACAAAATTTGAAATCGGATTTTTGGTAAAAATCGGATTTATGGCACATTACAATGCTTTTTGCATTAGATACACATTGCTCAAAACAAATCAGAGTATTTTAGCGTAAATTCAACATTGAAAAAGTTCGTTTTCGCTTACTTGAGTTTAAAAAAAGTAAAAAAAAAATTAAATCGGATTTATGGCACATAACAATGCTTTTTGCATTAGATACACATATCCCCAGACAAATCCGATTATTTTAGCGTAAATAAAATTGTGAAAACTGTCGTTTTCGCTTACTTGAGTTTAAAAAAAGTAAAAAAAAATGAAATCGGATTTATGGCACATCACAATGCTTTTTGCATAAGATACACATAGCTCCAGAAAATCCGAGTATTTAAGCGTAAATTCAACATTGAAAACTGTCGTTTTCGCTTACTTGAGTTTAAAATAAGTAAAAAAATTTGAAATCGGATTTATGGCACATTACAATGCTTTTTGCATAAGATACACATAGCTTCAGACAAATCTGAGTATTTTAGCGTAAATTTAATTGAGAAAACTGTCGTTTTCGCTTACAATACAATACAATACAAATATACTTTATTGTGCACACAACAAGTTACAAAAAAAACAAAAAAATATACATTACAAAAATCAGACATGCACACAAAGGCGGCCTTATTACTAGATAGCAATTTCTTCCAGACAACCTTATGGTGTTAGAGAAAACAATGCTAGAGAATGGGAGTTGCGCAAAAGTATATTTAATAAAATAAAAGTAAATAAAATAAAATAATACATAAACACAATAAATATATAATATATGTATACAATATAATATAATACATATATCTATATATATATATATATACAATAGATAAACCTACATGATATTTTAATTTATAATAATAAGTGTTAGTTACATAAGTTAAGGGTTGACACAATATGATTCCAGATAATGATTTTTTATAAGAGTTTTAAAGCGATGTATAGTTTTAGCCTGCCTTATATGGATAGGTAAAGAATTCCAAAGGGAAATGGATTTTACAATGAAAGAGCAATTAAAGTATTTAGTGCGGTGGATAGGAATGTCAAGAAGAAGATTAGATATAGATCGTAGTTCCAGTCTGTCAGAGGTACGGAAGTTAAAATTACTTTTTAAATAAGTGGGACAATGGGAGTCAAATAGGATGTTATAAAGGAAGGAGAGAACACGAGAGTCACGGCGGTAGCGGATTGGCAACCACTTTAACTTGAGGCGATACTCGGAGATATGGTCAAATTTGCGTAAACCGAAAACAAACCTCAAAGCCAGGTTTTGAAGGCGCTCCAATTTGTTCAGTTGTTCCTCCGTCAAGTTAGTGAAAGAAGCGTCCGCATAATCTAAATGGGAAAGGAGTAGGGATTCAGCCAAAACTACCTTTGTGGGTATCGGAAGAACATATCGTAGACGTTTTAGGGAACGCCAGGTAGAAAAAACCTTTCTACTAATCTCTTGCAATTGATGCGTCCACGATAAATGTTCATCAAAGTACACTCCCAAGTTTTTAACCACTTTACTGAAAGGTATTGTTACACCATTTATAAGGACAGGAGGTAAAGAATCATGGTCAACTCTAGAAATTAGCCCGGGGCTACCAATTACAATTAATTGAGTTTTAATAGGATTAATAAGAAGTCCATGATTCTTGCTCCATTCACAAATATTCGACAAATCGTGATTCACTAGATCAAAAGCGGAATTCAGATTGTCCAAAGGAGACTGTGTGTATATTTGAAGATCGTCCGCATACAAGTGGTAGGATGATGAAATCGATATTGTTATAGGGTTTATAAAAATTGCAAACAGAAGAGGAGATAGCACACCACCCTGAGGCACGCCGGCATAGATATAACTCCAATCGGAGAAATAATCAGATGATTTAACTCTCTGCCGTCGTCCTACAAGGTAGCTACGAATTAAATTAATTATTGATGGTGAAAGATTTAAAGATGCAAGCCGGGCTAGCAGAATATCGTGGTCTATGGAATTGAAGGCATTACTAAAATCCAGAAGTGTGAGAATAGTAAGCATTTTATCATCCATACCTGACCGTATATCATCAGCTACCTTTACCAATGCGGTAGTCGTACTGTGACCAGTGCGAAAACCGGACTGGAACGGACTGAGTAAGCTGTTGTGGGTAACAAATTTCGTAAGCTGGTGATGAATGATTCGCTCTAAAACTTTTGATAAAAAGGGTAGGATGGAAATAGGACGGAAGTCAGACACAGTCTTAGGACAGGAGGATTTAGGTAAAGGAATTATGTAAGCTGCCTTCCAGGCATCAGGAAAGGTACAAGACTCTAAACATGAATTAAAAATGTGTGCAAGAACAGGAACAATTATATCTAATATTGGTGTGATCATTCTACGACTGATACCGTCATCTCCTACTGCGTTTGACGATATGGAAAGGATGTGCTTTTTAATCTCACACTCGGAAACTGGAACAGTAAGGAACGGATCAGAATTCAATATAGGTAGCGAAGAAATATAATTTAACGTTTGTGATTTAATTTTGGGGTCGAGATTAAAAGAGGAAGTAAAATGGTTATTAAGTGAATCTATATCTATATTATGAGAGTCTTGCGGTTCAGAGCATTTGCCCACGCCGAGGGATTTGAGAAATTTCCATGTTTTAGCCGGATCCCCGTTCTCAACGGAGGCGTGAATATGACGTCTTTGTGCGTCACGACACATCATATTACAGCGGTTCCGGATTTTAATATATTTGTTACGATATTCTTCTGTCTTTTTTATTTTAAATTTGGCTTTGGCTGCATGCTTAGCATTTATCAGAGATTTGATTTCGTCTGATAACCAGGGAGCGGGAAGATGTTTGATTTTAACGGGCCTAACAGGTGCATGAATATCATAAAGAGATTTAAGTTTAGCGTTAAATATATCAATTTTGTCATTAATGGAATCAGCTGAGAGTAAGTTTGACCAGTCTATGTTATGTGCGTCCTCCTCTAGGCTTTCAATATTCATCGAAGAGAAATTTCTTTGAAGAAGAGTTTTTACCTTAGCTTTGGGAGGGCGAACATTATAGGCGACATAGATAAGATCATGGTATGAAAACATATCAGCTGAGACTTGTCCATGCGTAGTAACACGATTAGGAGAGGAGACTATGATTAGGTCGAGCAGGGAAGGACGGGAACCTGGAAAGCAGTGGGTAGGATTCAGAGGTAGTAATTTCATATTATATGAATCTAAAATTGAACTAAGTTTAGTCGATCGACTATCACCCTTAAGTAGACAAGTATTGAAATCGCCCATTATAACACAATGATCGTAGTACGGTGTAAAAGCATCAAGCGTATTTTCAAAGGATGAGAAGTAATCATTGTGCATTGATGGGCAATAGTAGACCCCGAGTAATAATTTATTATAGTGCGATACCTGGACTTCTACCAGCAAAAACTCGAGAGCATCAGATGGAGGGGGTTGCGCTGACGAGCTAATAATAGTGTAGGACAAGTCTGAACGTAGATAAATCGCAACGCCACCTCCACCCCTCCCAATGCGGTCGTTGCGAATTAACTTAAAACCGGGTAAACTGTAGCATGTTGATGGTAAGCAAGGCTTAAGCCACGTTTCCGATATAAAGACAGCATCAACATTAGCCCGATCAAAAGACGCAAGCAAGTCGGGGTAATGAGCCGGAATGCTCTGTGCATTAATATGAACGGCCTTAAAACATTTGTTAACTGTGTTAAAATTTGAAGTTATGGTATCCCTAAGAGACATAAATGTGGCACTTTGAAAACTATCATCGCTGTTGTTAGAAGAAATGGATAAAAAATCATCTGAAGCAAATGACTTAAGCAAACGCTTACTTGAGTTTAAAAAAGTAACAAAATTTGAAATCGGATTTATGGCACATTGCAATGCTTTTTGCATAAGATACACATGGCTCCAGACAAATTCGAGTATTTTAGGGTAAATTCAATTGTGAAAACTGCCGCTTTCGCTTACTTGAGTTTAAAAAAAGTAACGAAATTTGAAATCGGATTTATGGCACATTACAATGCTTTTTGCATAAGATACACATAGCTCCAGACAAATCCGAGTGTTTTAGCGTAAATAAAATTGTGAAAACTGTCGTTTTCGCTTACTTAAAAAGTAAGGAAATTTGAAATCGGATTTATTGCACATTACAATATTTTTTGCGTAAGATACACACAGCCCCAGACAAATCCGAGTATTTTAGCGTAAATTAAATTGTGAAAACTGTCGTTTTCGCTTACTTGAGTTTAAAAAAGTAAGGAAATTTTAAATCGGATTTATTGCACATTACAATATTTTTTGCGTAAGATACACATAGCCCCAGACAAATCCGAGTATTTTAGCGTAAATTCAACATTGAAAAGTTTGTTTTCGCTTACTTGAGTTTAAAAAAAGTAAAAAAATTTTAAATCGGATTTATTGCAGATTACAATATTTTTTGCATAAGATACACATAGCTCCAGACAAATCCGAGTATTTTAGCGTAAATTCAACATTGAAAACTTTCGTTTTCGCTTACTTGAGTTTAAAAAAAGTAAAAAAAATATAAATCGGATTTATGGCACATTACAATGCTTTTTGCAAAAGATACACATAGCCCCAGACAAATCCGAGTATTTTAGCGTAAATTCAACATTGAAAACTTTCGTTTTCGCTTACTTGAGTTTAAAAAAGTAAGGAAATTTGAAATCGGATTTATTGCACATTACAATATTTTTTGCGTGAGATACACATTGCCCCAGACAAATCCGAGTATTTAAGCGTAAATTCAACATTGAAAACTGTCGTTTTCGCTTACTTGAGTTTAAAATAAGTAAAAAAATTTGAAATCGGATTTATGGCACATTACAATGCTTTTTGCATAAGATACACATAGCTTCAGACAAATCTGAGTATTTTAGCGTAAATTAAATTGAGAAAACTGTCGTTTTCGCTTACTTGAGTTTAAAAAAGTAAAAAAAATTGAAATCGGATTTATGGCACATTACAATGCTTTTTGCATAAGATACACATAGCCCCAGACAAATCCGAGTATTTTAGCGTAAATTCAACATTGAAAACTGTCGTTTTCGCTTACTTGAGTTTAAAAAAAGTAAAAAAATTTGAAATCAGATTTATGGCACATTACAATGCTTTTTGCATAAGATACACATAGCTTCAGACAAATCTGAGTATTTTAGCGTAAATTAAATTGAGAAAACTGTCGTTTTCGCTTACTTGAGTTTAAAAAAGTAAGGAAATTTGAAATCGGATTTATTGCACATTACAATATTTTTTGCGTAAGATACACATAGCCCCAGACAAATCCGAGTATTTTAGCGTAAATTCAACATTGAAAACTGTCGTTTTCGCTTACTTGAGTTTAAAAAAAGTAAAAAAATTTGAAATCGGATTTATGGCACATTACAATGCTTTTTGCATAAGATACACATAGCTTCAGACAAATCTGAGTATTTTAGCGTAAATTAAATTGAGAAAACTGTCGTTTTCGCTTACTTGAGTTTAAAAAAGTAAGGAAATTTGAAATCGGATTTATTGCACATTACAATATTTTTTGCGTAAGATACACATAGCCCCAGACAAATACGAGTATTTTAGCGTAAATTTAAATGTGAAAACTGTCGTTTTCGCTTACTTGAGTTTAAAAAAGTAAAAAAAATTGAAATCGGATTTATGGCACATTACAATGCTTTTTGCATAAGATACACATAGCCCCAGACAAATCCGAGTATTTTAGCGTAAATTCAACATTGAAAACTGTCGTTTTCGCTAACTTGAGTTTAAAAAAAATAAAAAAATTTGAAATCAGATTTATGGCACATTACAATGCTTTTTGCATAAGATACACATAGCTTCAGACAAATCTGAGTATTTTAGCGTAAATTAAATTGTGAAAACTGTCGTTTTCGCTTACTTGAGTTTAAAAAAGTAAGGAAATTTAAATCGGATTTATGGCACATAACAATGCTTTTTGCATTAGATACACATATCCCCAGACAAATCCGAGTATTTTAGCGTAAATTAAATTGTGAAAACTGTCGTTTTCGCTTACTTGTGTTTAAAAAGTAAAAAAATTTGAAATCGGATTTATGGCACATAACAATGCTTTTTGCATAAGATACACATAGCTCCAGACAAATCCGAGTATTTTAGCGAAAACTCAATTGTGAAAACTGTCCATTTCGGTTACTTGAGTTTTTAAAAAGTAACAAAATTTGAAATCGGATTTTTGGCAAAAGTCGGATTTATGGCACATAACAATGCTTTTTGCATTAGATACACATTGCTCAAAACAAATCAGAGTATTTTAGCGTAAACTCAAGTGTGAAAACTGTCCATTTAGGTTACTTGAGTTTTTAAAAAGTAACAAAATTTTAAATCGGATTTTTGGCAAAAGTCGGATTTATGGCACATAACAATGCTTTTTGCATTAGATACACATATCCCCAGACAAATCCGAGTATTTTAGGGTAAATTAAATTATGAAAACTGTCGTTTTCGCTTACTTGAGTTTAAAAAGTAAAAAAATTTGAAATCGGATTTATGGCACATAACAATGCTTTTTGCATAAGATACACATAGCTCCAGACAAATCCGAGTATTTTAGCGTAAATAAAATTGTGAAAACTGTCGTTTTCGCTTACTTGAGTTTAAAAAAAGTAAAAAAAAAATTGAAATCGGATTTATGGCACATCACAATGCTTTTTGCATAAGATACACATAGCTCCAGACAAATCCGAGTAGTTTAGCGTAAATTCAATATTAAAAACTGTCGATTTCGCTTATTTATGGCACATTACAATGCTTTTTGCATAAGATACACATAGCTCCAGAAAAATCCGAGTATTTAAGCGTAAATTCAACATTGAAAACTGTCATTTTCGCTTACTTGAGTTTAAAAAAAAGGAACAAAATTTGAATTTGGATTTATGAATTATGGCACATTACAATATTTTTTGCATGAGATACCTACACATAGCTCCAGACAAATCCGAGTATTTTAGCGTAAATTCAATTGGGAAAACTGTCGTTTTCGCTAACTTGAGTTTAAAAAAAATAAAAAAATTTGAAATCAGATTTATGGCACATTACAATGCTTTTTGCATAAGATACACATAGCTTCAGACAAATCTGAGTATTTTAGCGTAAATTAAATTGTGAAAACTGTCGTTTTCGCTTACTTGAGTTTAAAAAAGTAACAAAATTTGAAATCGGATTTATGGCACATAACAATGCTTTTTGCATTAGATACACATATCCCCAGACAAATCCGAGTATTTTAGCGAAAACTCAATTGTGAAAACTGTCCATTTCGGTTACTTGAGTTTTTAAAAAGTAACAAAATTTGAAATCGGATTTTTGGCAAAAGTCGGATTCATGGCACATAACAATGCGTTTTGCATTAGATACACATTGCTCAAAACAAATCAGAGTATTTTAGCGTAAATTCAATTGTGAAAACTGTCGTTTTCGCTTAGTTGAGTTTAAAAAAGTAACAAAATTTGAAATCGGATTTATGGCACATTACAATGCTTTTTGCATAATATACACATAGCTCCAGACAAATCCCAGTATTTTAGCGTAAATTCAATTGTGAAAACTGTCGATTCCCTTTACTCGAGTTTAAAAAAAGGAAAAAATTTGAAATCGGATTTATGGCAGATTACAATGCTTTTTGCATAAGATACACATAGCTCCAGACAAATCCCAGTATTTTAGCGTAAATTCAATTGTGAAAACTGTCGATTTCCTTTACTCGAGTTTAAAAAAATAAAGATAATTTATATTTGGATTTATGGCACATTACAATGCTTTTTGCATTAGATACACATATCCCCAGACAAATCCGAGTATTTTAGCGTAAATTAAATTGTGAAAACTGTCGTTTTCGCTTACTTGAGTTTAAAAAGTAAAAAAATTTAAAATCGGATTTATGGCACATAACAATGCTTTTTGCATAAGATACACATAGCTCCAGACAAATCCGAGTATTTTATCGTAAATAAAATTGTGAAAACTGTCGTTTTCGCTTACTTGAGTTTAAAAAAAGTAAAAAAAAATGAAATCGGATTTATGGCACATCACAATGCTTTTTGCATAAGATACACATAGCTCCAGAACAATCCGAGTAGTTTAGCGTAAATTCAATATTAAAAACTGTCGATTTCGCTTATTTATGGCAAATTACAATGCTTTTTGCATAAGATACACATAGCTCCAGAAAAATCCGAGTATTTAAGCGTAAATTCAACATTGAAAACTGTCGTTTTCGCTTACTTGAGTTTAAAAAAAGTAAAAAAATTTGAAATCGGATTTATGGCACATTACAATGCTTTTTGCATAAGATACACATAGCTCCAGACAAATCCCAGTATTTTAGCGTAAATTCAATTGTGAAAACTGTCGATTCCCTTTACTCGAGTTTAAAAAAAGGAAAAAATTTGAAATCGGATTTATGGCACATAACAATGCTTTTTGCATAAGATACACATAGCTCCAGACAAATCCCAGTATTTTAGCGTAAATTCAATTGTGAAAACTGTCGATTCCCTTTACTCGAGTTTAAAAAAAGGAAAAAATTTGAAATCGGATTTATGGCAGATTACAATGCTTTTTGCATAAGATACACATAGCTCCAGACAAATCCCAGTATTTTAGCGTAAATTCAATTGTGAAAACGGTCGATTTCCTTTACTCGAGTTTAAAAAAATACAGATAATTTATATTTGGATTTATGGCACATTACAATGATTTTGCTTAGATACACATAGCTACATATAAATCAGAGTATTTTAGCGTAAACTCAATTGTGAAAACTGTCGATTTCCGATACTCGAGTTTTAAAAAAGGAACAAAATTTGAAATCGGATTTATGGCACATTACAATATTTTTTGCGTAAGATACACATAGCCCCAGACAAATCCGAGTATTTTAGCATAAATTCAACATTGAAAACTGTCGATTTCGCTTACTTGAGTGTAAAAAAAGTAACAAAATTTGAAATCGGATTTATGTCACATTACAATGCTTTATGCATAAGAAACACATATCTACATACAAACCCGAGTATTTAAGCTTAAATTCAATTGTGAAAACTGTCCATTTCGGTTACTTGAGTTTTTAAAAAGTAACAAAATTTGAAATCGGATTTTTGGTAAAAATCGGATTTATGGCACATTACAATGCTTTTTGCATTAGATACACATTGCTCAAAACAAATCAGAGTATTTTAGCGTAAATTCAACATTGAAAAAGTTCGTTTTCGCTTACTTGAGTTTAAAAAAAGTAAAAAAAAATTAAATCGGATTTATGTCACATTACAATGCTTTTTGCATAAGAAACACATATCTACATACAAACCCGAGTATTTAAGCTTAAATTCAATTGTGAAAACTGTCCATTTCGGTTACTTGAGTTTTTAAAAAGTAACAAAATTTGAAATCGGATTTTTGGTAAAAATCGGATTTATGGCACATTACAATGCTTTTTGCATTAGATACACATTGCTCATTACAGATCACATACAAAATACTCTGATTTGTTTTGACAAATCAGAGTATTTTAGCGTAAACTCAATTGTGAAAACTGTTCATTTAGGTTACTTGAGTTTTTAAAAAGTAACAAAATTTGAAATCGGATTTTTGGCAAAAGTCGGATTTATGGCACATAACAATGCTTTTTGCATTAGATACACATATCCCCAGACAAATCCGAGTATTTTAGCGTAAATTCAACATTGAAAGCTTTCGTTTTCGCTTACTTGAGTTTAAAACAAGTAAAAAAAATTGAAATCGGATATATGGCACATTAAAATGCTTTTTGCATAAGATACACATAGCCCCAGACAAATCTGAGTATTTTAGCGTAAATTCAATATTGAAAACTGTCGTTTTCGCTTACTTGAGTTTAAAAAAGTAAGGAAATTTTGAAATCGGATTTATTGCACATTACAATATTTTTTGCGTAAGATACACATAGCCCCAGACAAATCCGAGTATTTAAGCGTAAATTCAACATTGAAAACTTTCGTTTTCGCTTACTTTAGTTTAAAAAAAGTAAAAAAATTTGAAATCGGATTTATGGCACATAACAATGCTTTTTGCATAAGATACACATAGCTCCAGACAAATCCGAGTATTTTAGCGTAAATAAAATTGTGAAAACTGTCGTTTTCGCTTACTTGAGTTTAAAAAAAGTAAAAAAAATTGAAATCGGAATTATGGCACATCACAATGCTTTTTGCATAAGAATCACATAGCTCCAGACAAATCCGAGTAGTTTAGCGTAAATTCAATATTAAAAACTGTCGATTTCGCTTATTTATGGCACATTACAATGCTTTTTGCATAAGATACACATAGCTCCAGAAAAATCCGAGTATTTAAGCGTAAATTCAACATTGAAAACTGTCATTTTCGCTTACTTGAGTTTAAAAAAAAGGAACAAAATTTGAATTTGGATTTATGAATTATGGCACATTACAATATTTTTTGCATGAGATACCTACACATAGCTCCAGACAAATCCGAGTATTTTAGCGTAAATTCAATTGTGAAAACTGTCGTTTTCGCTTAGTTGAGTTTAAAAAAGTAACAAAATTTGAAATCGGATTTATGGCACATTACAATGCTTTTTGCATAATATACACATAGCTCCAGACAAATCCCAGTATTTTAGCGTAAATTCAATTGTGAAAATTGTCGATTTCCTTTACTCGAGTTTAACAAAAGTAAAAAAATTTGAAATCGGATTTATGGCAGATTACAATGCTTTTTGCATAAGATACACATAGCTCCAGACAAATCCCAGTATTTTAGCGTAAATTCAATTGTGAAAACGGTCGATTTCCTTTACTCGAGTTTAAAAAAATACAGATAATTTATATTTGGATTTATGGCACATTACAATGATTTTGCTTAGATACACATAGCTACATATAAATCAGAGTATTTTAGCGTAAACTCAATTGTGAAAACTGTCGATTTCCGATACTCGAGTTTTAAAAAAGGAACAAAATTTGAAATCGGATTTATGGCACATTACAATATTTTTTGCGTAAGATACACATAGCCCCAGACAAATCCGAGTATTTTAGCATAAATTCAACATTGAAAACTGTCGATTTCGCTTACTTGAGTGTAAAAAAAGTAACAAAATTTGAAATCGGATTTATGTCACATTACAATGCTTTATGCATAAGAAACACATATCTACATACAAACCCGAGTATTTAAGCTTAAATTCAATTGTGAAAACTGTCCATTTCGGTTACTTTAGTTTTTAAAAAGTAACAAAATTTGAAATCGGATTTTTGGTAAAAATCGGATTTATGGCACATTACAATGCTTTTTGCATTAGATACACATTGCTCAAAACAAATCAGAGTATTTTAGCGTAAATTCAACATTGGAAAGTTCGTTTTCGCTTACTTGAGTTTAAAAAAAGTAAAAAAAATTTAATCGGATTTATGGCACATAACAATGCTTTTTGCATTAGATACACATATCCCCAGACAAATCCGAGTATTTTAGCGTAAATTAAATTGTGAAAACTGTCGTTTTCGCTTACTTGAGTTTAAAAAGTAAAAAAATTTAAAATCGGATTTATGGCACATAACAATGCTTTTTGCATAAGATACACATAGCTCCAGACAAATCCGAGTATTTTATCGTAAATAAAATTGTGAAAACTGTCGTTTTCGCTTACTTGAGTTTAAAAAAAGTAAAAAAAAATGAAATCGGATTTATGGCACATCACAATGCTTTTTGCATAAGATACACATAGCTCCAGAACAATCCGAGTAGTTTAGCGTAAATTCAATATTAAAAACTGTCGATTTCGCTTATTTATGGCAAATTACAATGCTTTTTGCATAAGATACACATAGCTCCAGAAAAATCCGAGTATTTAAGCGTAAATTCAACATTGAAAACTGTCGTTTTCGCTTACTTGAGTTTAAAAAAAGTAAAAAAAATTGAAATCGGATTTATGGCACATTACAATGCTTTTTGCATAAGATACACATAGCTCCAGACAAATCCGAGTATTTTAGCGTAAATAAAATTGTGAAAACTGTCGTTTTCGCTTACTTGAGTTTAAAAAGTAAAAAAATTTGAAATCGGATTTATGGCACATAACAATGCTTTTTGCATAAGATACACATAGCTCCAGACAAATCCCAGTATTTTAGCGTAAATTCAATTGTGAAAACTGTCGATTCCCTTTACTCGAGTTTAAAAAAAGGAAAAAATTTGAAATCGGATTTATGGCAGATTACAATGCTTTTTGCATAAGATACACATAGCTCCAGACAAATCCCAGTATTTTAGCGTAAATTCAATTGTGAAAACTGTCGATTTCCTTTACTCGAGTTTAAAAAAATAAAGATAATTTATATTTGGATTTATGGCACATTACAATGATTTTGCTTAGATACACATAGCTACATATAAATCAGAGTATTTTAGCGTAAACTCAATTGTGAAAACTGTCGATTTCCGATACTAGAGTTTTAAAAAAGGAACAAAATTTGAAATCGGATTTATGGCACATTACAATATTTTTTGCGTAAGATACACATAGCCCCAGACAAATCCGAGTATTTTAGCATAAATTCAACATTGAAAACTGTCGATTTCGCTTACTTGAGTGTAAAAAAAGTAACAAAATTTGAAATCGGATTTATGTCACATTACAATGCTTTATGCATAAGAAACACATATCTACATACAAACCCGAGTATTTAAGCTTAAATTCAATTGTGAAAACTGTCCATTTCGGTTACTTGAGTTTTTAAAAAGTAACAAAATTTGAAATCGGATTTTTGGTAAAAATCGGATTTATGGCACATTACAATGCTTTTTGCATTAGATACACATTGCTCAAAACAAATCAGAGTATTTTAGCGTAAATTCAACATTGAAAAAGTTCGTTTTCGCTTACTTGAGTTTAAAAAAAGTAAAAAAAAAATTAAATCGGATTTATGGCACATAACAATGCTTTTTGCATTAGATACACATATCCCCAGACAAATCCGATTATTTTAGCGTAAATAAAATTGTGAAAACTGTCGTTTTCGCTTACTTGAGTTTAAAAAAAGTAAAAAAAAATGAAATCGGATTTATGGCACATCACAATGCTTTTTGCATAAGATACACATAGCTCCAGACAAATCCGAGTAGTTTAGCGTAAATTCAATATTAAAAACTGTCGATTTCGCTTATTTATGGCACATTACAATGCTTTTTGCATGAGATACACATAGCTCCAGAAAATCCGAGTATTTAAGCGTAAATTCAACATTGAAAACTGTCGTTTTCGCTTACTTGAGTTTAAAATAAGTAAAAAAATTTGAAATCGGATTTATGGCACATTACAATGCTTTTTGCATAAGATACACATAGCTTCAGACAAATCTGAGTATTTTAGCGTAAATTAAATTGAGAAAACTGTCGTTTTCGCTTACTTGAGTTTAAAAAAGTAAGGAAATTTGAAATCGGATTTATTGCACATTACAATATTTTTTGCGTAAGATACACATAGCTTCAGACAAATCTGAGTATTTTAGCGTAAATTAAATTGAGAAAACTGTCGTTTTCGCTTACTTGAGTTTAAAAAAGTAAGGAAATTTGAAATCGGATTTATTGCACATGACAATATTTTTTGCGTAAGATACACATAGCCCCAGACAAATACGAGTATTTTAGCGTAAATTCAAATGTGAAAACTGTCGTTTTCGCTTACTTGAGTTTAAAAAAGTAAAAAAAATTTAAATCGGATTTATGGCACATTACAATGCTTTTTGCATAAGATACACATAGCTCCAGACAAATCCGAGTATTTTAGCGTAAATAAAATTGTGAAAACTGTCGTTTTCGCTTACTTAAAAAGTAAGGAAATTTGAAATCGGATTTATGGCACATTACAATGCTTTTTGCATAAGATACACATAGCCCTAAACAAATCCGAGTATTTTAGCGAAAACTCAATAATTGTGAAAACTGTCCATTTCGGTTACTTGAGTTTTTAAAAAGTAACAAAATTTGAAATCGGATTTTTGGCAAAAGTCGGATTTATGGCACATAACAATGCGTTTTGCATTAGATACACATTGCTCAAAACAAATCAGAGTATTTTAGCGTAAACTCAATTGTGAAAACTGTCCATTTAGGTTACTTGAGTTTTTAAAAAGTAACAAAATTTGAAATCGGATTTTTGGCAAAAGTCGGATTTATGGCACATAACAATGCTTTTTGCATTAGATACACATATCCCCACACAAATCCGAGTATTTTAGCGTAAATTAAATTGTAAAAACTGTCGTTTTCGCTTACTTGAGTTTAAAAAGTAAAAAAATTTGAAATCGGATTTATGGCACATAACAATGCTTTTTGCATAAGATACACATAGCTCCAGACAAATCCGAGTATTTTAGCGTTAATAAAATTGTGAAAACTGTCGTTTTCGCTTACTTGAGTTTAAAAAAAGTAAAAAAAATTGAAATCGGAATTATGGCACATCACAATGCTTTTTGCATAAGATACACATAGCTCCAGACAAATCCGAGTAGTTTAGCGTAAATTCAATATTAAAAACTGTCGATTTCGCTTATTTATGGCACATTACAATGCTTTTTGCATAAGATACACATAGCTCCAGACAAATCCGAGTATTTTAGCGTAAATAAAATTGTGAAAACTGTCATTTTCGCTTACTTAAAAAGTAAGGAAATTTGAAATCGGATTTATTGCACATTACAATATTTTTTGCGTAAGATACACATAGCCCCAGACAAATCCGAGTATTTTAGCGTAAATTAAATTGTGAAAACTGTCGTTTTCGCTTACTTGAGTTTAAAAAAAGTAAAAAAATTTAAATCGGATTTATGGCAGATTACAATGCTTTTTGCATAAGATACACATAGGTCCAGACAAATCCCAGTATTTTAGCGTAAATTCAA
>LR994599.1:15411562-15672527 GCA_905187575.2 Celastrina argiolus | reverse complement strand
TTACTCGAGTTTAAAAAAATAAAGATAATTTATATTTGGATTTATGGCACATTACAATGATTTTGCTTAGATACACATAGCTACATATAAATCAGAGTATTTTAAGCGTAAACTCAATTGTGAAAACTGTCGATTTCCGATACTCAAATTTTAAAAAATGAACAAAATTTGAAATCGGAATTTATGGCACATTACAATATTTTTTGCGTAAGATACACATAGCCCCAGGACAAATCCGAGTATTTTAGCATAAATTCAACATTGAAAACTGTCGATTTTGCTTACTTGAGTGTAAAAAAAGTAACAAAATTTGAAATCGGATTTATGTCACATTACAATGCTTTATGCATAAGAAACACATATCTACATACAAACCCGAGTATTTAAGCTTAAATTCAATTGTGAAAACTGTCCATTTCGGTTACTTGAGTTTTTAAAAAGTAACAAAATTTGAAATCGGATTTTTGGTAAAAATCGGATTTTATGGCACATTACAATGCTTTTTGCATTAGATACACATTGCTCAAAACAAATCAGAGTATTTTAGCGTAAATTCAACATTGAAAAAGTTCGTTTTCGCTTACTTGAGTTTAAAAAAAGTAAAAAAAAAATTAAATCGGATTTATGGCACATAACAATGCTTTTTGCATTAGATACACATATCCCCAGACAAATCCGATTATTTTAGCGTAAATAAAATTGTGAAAACTGTCGTTTTCGCTTACTTGAGTTTAAAAAAAGTAAAAAAAAATGAAATCGGATTTATGGCACATCACAATGCTTTTTGCATAAGATACACATAGCTCCAGACAAATCCGAGTAGTTAAGCGTAAATTCAATATTAAAAACTGTCGATTTCGCTTATTTATGGCACATTACAATGCTTTTTGCATGAGATACACATAGCTCCAGAAAATCCGAGTATTTAAGCGTAAATTCAACATTGAAAACTGTCGTTTTCGCTTACTTGAGTTTAAAATAAGTAAAAAAATTTGAAATCGGATTTATGGCACATTGCAATGCTTTTTGCATAAGATACACATGGCTCCAGACAAATTCGAGTATTTTAGCGAAAACTCAATTGTGAAAACCTGTCCATTTCGGTTACTTGAGTTTTTAAAAAGTAACAAAATTTGAAATCGGATTTTTGGCAAAAGTCGGATTTATGGCACATAACAATGCGTTTTGCATTAGATACACATTGCTCAAAACAAATCAGAGTATTTTAGCGTAAATTCAATTGTGAAAACTGTCGTTTTCGCTTAGTTGAGTTTAAAAAAGTAACAAAATTTGAAATCGGATTTATGGCACATTACAATGCTTTTTGCATAATATACACATAGCTCCAGACAAATCCCAGTATTTTAGCGTAAATTCAATTGTGAAAACTGTCGATTCCCTTTACTCGAGTTTAAAAAAAGGAAAAAATTTGAAATCGGATTTATGGCAGATTACAATGCTTTTTGCATAAGATACACATAGCTCCAGACAAATCCCAGTATTTTAGCGTAAATTCAATTGTGAAAACTGTCGATTTCCTTTACTCGAGTTTAAAAAAATAAAGATAATTTATATTTGGATTTATGGCACATTACAATGCTTTTTGCATTAGATACACATATCCCCAGACAAATCCGAGTATTTTAGCGTAAATTAAATTGTGAAAACTGTCGTTTTCGCTTACTTGAGTTTAAAAAGTAAAAAAATTTAAAATCGGATTTATGGCACATAACAATGCTTTTTGCATAAGATACACATAGCTCCAGACAAATCCGAGTATTTTATCGTAAATAAAATTGTGAAAACTGTCGTTTTCGCTTACTTGAGTTTAAAAAAAGTAAAAAAAAATGAAATCGGATTTATGGCACATCACAATGCTTTTTGCATAAGATACACATAGCTCCAGAACAATCCGAGTAGTTTAGCGTAAATTCAATATTAAAAACTGTCGATTTCGCTTATTTATGGCAAATTACAATGCTTTTTGCATAAGATACACATAGCTCCAGAAAAATCCGAGTATTTAAGCGTAAATTCAACATTGAAAACTGTCGTTTTCGCTTACTTGAGTTTAAAAAAAGTAAAAAAAATTGAAATCGGATTTATGGCACATTACAATGCTTTTTGCATAAGATACACATAGCTCCAGACAAATCCCAGTATTTTAGCGTAAATTCAATTGTGAAAACTGTCGATTCCCTTTACTCGAGTTTAAAAAAAGGAAAAAATTTGAAATCGGATTTATGGCACATAACAATGCTTTTTGCATAAGATACACATAGCTCCAGACAAATCCCAGTATTTTAGCGTAAATTCAATTGTGAAAACTGTCGATTCCCTTTACTCGAGTTTAAAAAAAGGAAAAAATTTGAAATCGGATTTATGGCAGATTACAATGCTTTTTGCATAAGATACACATAGCTCCAGACAAATCCCAGTATTTTAGCGTAAATTCAATTGTGAAAACTGTCGATTTCCTTTACTCGAGTTTAAAAAAATAAAGATAATTTATATTTGGATTTATGGCACATTACAATGATTTTGCTTAGATACACATAGCTACATATAAATCAGAGTATTTTAGCGTAAACTCAATTGTGAAAACTGTCGATTTCCGATACTCGAGTTTTAAAAAAGGAACAAAATTTGAAATCGGATTTATGGCACATTACAATATTTTTTGCGTAAGATACACATAGCCCCAGACAAATCCGAGTATTTTAGCATAAATTCAACATTGAAAACTGTCGATTTCGCTTACTTGAGTGTAAAAAAAGTAACAAAATTTGAAATCGGATTTATGTCACATTACAATGCTTTATGCATAAGAAACACATATCTACATACAAACCCGAGTATTTAAGCTTAAATTCAATTGTGAAAACTGTCCATTTCGGTTACTTGAGTTTTTAAAAAGTAACAAAATTTGAAATCGGATTTTTGGTAAAAATCGGATTTATGGCACATTACAATGCTTTTTGCATTAGATACACATTGCTCAAAACAAATCAGAGTATTTTAGCGTAAATTCAACATTGAAAAAGTTCGTTTTCGCTTACTTGAGTTTAAAAAAAGTAAAAAAAAATTAAATCGGATTTATGTCACATTACAATGCTTTTTGCATAAGAAACACATATCTACATACAAACCCGAGTATTTAAGCTTAAATTCAATTGTGAAAACTGTCCATTTCGGTTACTTGAGTTTTTAAAAAGTAACAAAATTTGAAATCGGATTTTTGGTAAAAATCGGATTTATGGCACATTACAATGCTTTTTGCATTAGATACACATTGCTCATTACAGATCACATACAAAATACTCTGATTTGTTTTGACAAATCAGAGTATTTTAGCGTAAACTCAATTGTGAAAACTGTTCATTTAGGTTACTTGAGTTTTTAAAAAGTAACAAAATTTGAAATCGGATTTTTGGCAAAAGTCGGATTTATGGCACATAACAATGCTTTTTGCATTAGATACACATATCCCCAGACAAATCCGAGTATTTTAGCGTAAATTCAACATTGAAAGCTTTCGTTTTCGCTTACTTGAGTTTAAAACAAGTAAAAAAAATTGAAATCGGATATATGGCACATTAAAATGCTTTTTGCATAAGATACACATAGCCCCAGACAAATCTGAGTATTTTAGCGTAAATTCAATATTGAAAACTGTCGTTTTCGCTTACTTGAGTTTAAAAAAGTAAGGAAATTTTGAAATCGGATTTATTGCACATTACAATATTTTTTGCGTAAGATACACATAGCCCCAGACAAATCCGAGTATTTAAGCGTAAATTCAACATTGAAAACTTTCGTTTTCGCTTACTTTAGTTTAAAAAAAGTAAAAAAATTTGAAATCGGATTTATGGCACATAACAATGCTTTTTGCATGAGATACACATAGCTCCAGAAAATCCGAGTATTTAAGCGTAAATTCAACATTGAAAACTGTCGTTTTCGCTTACTTGAGTTTAAAATAAGTAAAAAAATTTGAAATCGGATTTATGGCACATTGCAATGCTTTTTGCATAAGATACACATGGCTCCAGACAAATTCGAGTATTTTAGCGAAAACTCAATTGTGAAAACTGTCCATTTCGGTTACTTGAGTTTTTAAAAAGTAACAAAATTTGAAATCGGATTTTTGGCAAAAGTCGGATTTATGGCACATAACAATGCGTTTTGCATTAGATACACATTGCTCAAAACAAATCAGAGTATTTTAGCGTAAATTCAATTGTGAAAACTGTCGTTTTCGCTTAGTTGAGTTTAAAAAAGTAACAAAATTTGAAATCGGATTTATGGCACATTACAATGCTTTTTGCATAATATACACATAGCTCCAGACAAATCCCAGTATTTTAGCGTAAATTCAATTGTGAAAACTGTCGATTCCCTTTACTCGAGTTTAAAAAAAGGAAAAAATTTGAAATCGGATTTATGGCAGATTACAATGCTTTTTGCATAAGATACACATAGCTCCAGACAAATCCCAGTATTTTAGCGTAAATTCAATTGTGAAAACTGTCGATTTCCTTTACTCGAGTTTAAAAAAATAAAGATAATTTATATTTGGATTTATGGCACATTACAATGCTTTTTGCATTAGATACACATATCCCCAGACAAATCCGAGTATTTTAGCGTAAATTAAATTGTGAAAACTGTCGTTTTCGCTTACTTGAGTTTAAAAAGTAAAAAAATTTAAAATCGGATTTATGGCACATAACAATGCTTTTTGCATAAGATACACATAGCTCCAGACAAATCCGAGTATTTTATCGTAAATA
This sequence comes from Celastrina argiolus, assembly GCA_905187575.2. Classification (NCBI taxonomy): domain Eukaryota; kingdom Metazoa; phylum Arthropoda; class Insecta; order Lepidoptera; family Lycaenidae; genus Celastrina; species Celastrina argiolus. The sequence goes on along the minus strand of LR994599.1, from coordinate 15,667,734 downwards.
AAATTGTGAAAACTGTCGTTTTCGCTTACTTGAGTTTAAAAAAAGTAAAAAAAAATGAAATCGGATTTATGGCACATCACAATGCTTTTTGCATAAGATACACATAGCTCCAGAACAATCCGAGTAGTTTAGCGTAAATTCAATATTAAAAACTGTCGATTTCGCTTATTTATGGCAAATTACAATGCTTTTTGCATAAGATACACATAGCTCCAGAAAAATCCGAGTATTTAAGCGTAAATTCAACATTGAAAACTGTCGTTTTCGCTTACTTGAGTTTAAAAAAAGTAAAAAAATTTGAAATCGGATTTATGGCACATTACAATGCTTTTTGCATAAGATACACATAGCTCCAGACAAATCCCAGTATTTTAGCGTAAATTCAATTGTGAAAACTGTCGATTCCCTTTACTCGAGTTTAAAAAAAGGAAAAAATTTGAAATCGGATTTATGGCACATAACAATGCTTTTTGCATAAGATACACATAGCTCCAGACAAATCCCAGTATTTTAGCGTAAATTCAATTGTGAAAACTGTCGATTCCCTTTACTCGAGTTTAAAAAAAGGAAAAAATTTGAAATCGGATTTATGGCAGATTACAATGCTTTTTGCATAAGATACACATAGCTCCAGACAAATCCCAGTATTTTAGCGTAAATTCAATTGTGAAAACTGTCGATTTCCTTTACTCGAGTTTAAAAAAATAAAGATAATTTATATTTGGATTTATGGCACATTACAATGATTTTGCTTAGATACACATAGCTACATATAAATCAGAGTATTTTAGCGTAAACTCAATTGTGAAAACTGTCGATTTCCGATACTCGAGTTTTAAAAAAGGAACAAAATTTGAAATCGGATTTATGGCACATTACAATATTTTTTGCGTAAGATACACATAGCCCCAGACAAATCCGAGTATTTTAGCATAAATTCAACATTGAAAACTGTCGATTTCGCTTACTTGAGTGTAAAAAAAGTAACAAAATTTGAAATCGGATTTATGTCACATTACAATGCTTTATGCATAAGAAACACATATCTACATACAAACCCGAGTATTTAAGCTTAAATTCAATTGTGAAAACTGTCCATTTCGGTTACTTGAGTTTTTAAAAAGTAACAAAATTTGAAATCGGATTTTTGGTAAAAATCGGATTTATGGCACATTACAATGCTTTTTGCATTAGATACACATTGCTCAAAACAAATCAGAGTATTTTAGCGTAAATTCAACATTGAAAAAGTTCGTTTTCGCTTACTTGAGTTTAAAAAAAGTAAAAAAAAATTAAATCGGATTTATGTCACATTACAATGCTTTTTGCATAAGAAACACATATCTACATACAAACCCGAGTATTTAAGCTTAAATTCAATTGTGAAAACTGTCCATTTCGGTTACTTGAGTTTTTAAAAAGTAACAAAATTTGAAATCGGATTTTTGGTAAAAATCGGATTTATGGCACATTACAATGCTTTTTGCATTAGATACACATTGCTCATTACAGATCACATACAAAATACTCTGATTTGTTTTGACAAATCAGAGTATTTTAGCGTAAACTCAATTGTGAAAACTGTTCATTTAGGTTACTTGAGTTTTTAAAAAGTAACAAAATTTGAAATCGGATTTTTGGCAAAAGTCGGATTTATGGCACATAACAATGCTTTTTGCATTAGATACACATATCCCCAGACAAATCCGAGTATTTTAGCGTAAATTCAACATTGAAAGCTTTCGTTTTCGCTTACTTGAGTTTAAAACAAGTAAAAAAAATTGAAATCGGATATATGGCACATTAAAATGCTTTTTGCATAAGATACACATAGCCCCAGACAAATCTGAGTATTTTAGCGTAAATTCAATATTGAAAACTGTCGTTTTCGCTTACTTGAGTTTAAAAAAGTAAGGAAATTTTGAAATCGGATTTATTGCACATTACAATATTTTTTGCGTAAGATACACATAGCCCCAGACAAATCCGAGTATTTAAGCGTAAATTCAACATTGAAAACTTTCGTTTTCGCTTACTTTAGTTTAAAAAAAGTAAAAAAATTTGAAATCGGATTTATGGCACATAACAATGCTTTTTGCATAAGATACACATAGCTCCAGACAAATCCGAGTATTTTAGCGTAAATAAAATTGTGAAAACTGTCGTTTTCGCTTACTTGAGTTTAAAAAAAGTAAAAAAAATTGAAATCGGAATTATGGCACATCACAATGCTTTTTGCATAAGAATCACATAGCTCCAGACAAATCCGAGTAGTTTAGCGTAAATTCAATATTAAAAACTGTCGATTTCGCTTATTTATGGCACATTACAATGCTTTTTGCATAAGATACACATAGCTCCAGAAAAATCCGAGTATTTAAGCGTAAATTCAACATTGAAAACTGTCATTTTCGCTTACTTGAGTTTAAAAAAAAGGAACAAAATTTGAATTTGGATTTATGAATTATGGCACATTACAATATTTTTTGCATGAGATACCTACACATAGCTCCAGACAAATCCGAGTATTTTAGCGTAAATTCAATTGTGAAAACTGTCGTTTTCGCTTAGTTGAGTTTAAAAAAGTAACAAAATTTGAAATCGGATTTATGGCACATTACAATGCTTTTTGCATAATATACACATAGCTCCAGACAAATCCCAGTATTTTAGCGTAAATTCAATTGTGAAAATTGTCGATTTCCTTTACTCGAGTTTAACAAAAGTAAAAAAATTTGAAATCGGATTTATGGCAGATTACAATGCTTTTTGCATAAGATACACATAGCTCCAGACAAATCCCAGTATTTTAGCGTAAATTCAATTGTGAAAACGGTCGATTTCCTTTACTCGAGTTTAAAAAAATACAGATAATTTATATTTGGATTTATGGCACATTACAATGATTTTGCTTAGATACACATAGCTACATATAAATCAGAGTATTTTAGCGTAAACTCAATTGTGAAAACTGTCGATTTCCGATACTAGAGTTTTAAAAAAGGAACAAAATTTGAAATCGGATTTATGGCACATTACAATATTTTTTGCGTAAGATACACATAGCCCCAGACAAATCCGAGTATTTTAGCATAAATTCAACATTGAAAACTGTCGATTTCGCTTACTTGAGTGTAAAAAAAGTAACAAAATTTGAAATCGGATTTATGTCACATTACAATGCTTTATGCATAAGAAACACATATCTACATACAAACCCGAGTATTTAAGCTTAAATTCAATTGTGAAAACTGTCCATTTCGGTTACTTTAGTTTTTAAAAAGTAACAAAATTTGAAATCGGATTTTTGGTAAAAATCGGATTTATGGCACATTACAATGCTTTTTGCATTAGATACACATTGCTCAAAACAAATCAGAGTATTTTAGCGTAAATTCAACATTGGAAAGTTCGTTTTCGCTTACTTGAGTTTAAAAAAAGTAAAAAAAATTTAAATCGGATTTATGGCACATAACAATGCTTTTTGCATTAGATACACATATCCCCAGACAAATCCGAGTATTTTAGCGTAAATTAAATTGTGAAAACTGTCGTTTTCGCTTACTTGAGTTTAAAAAGTAAAAAAATTTAAAATCGGATTTATGGCACATAACAATGCTTTTTGCATAAGATACACATAGCTCCAGACAAATCCGAGTATTTTATCGTAAATAAAATTGTGAAAACTGTCGTTTTCGCTTACTTGAGTTTAAAAAAAGTAAAAAAAAATGAAATCGGATTTATGGCACATCACAATGCTTTTTGCATAAGATACACATAGCTCCAGAACAATCCGAGTAGTTTAGCGTAAATTCAATATTAAAAACTGTGGATTTCGCTTATTTATGGCAAATTACAATGCTTTTTGCATAAGATACACATAGCTCCAGAAAAATCCGAGTATTTAAGCGTAAATTCAACATTGAAAACTGTCGTTTTCGCTTACTTGAGTTTAAAAAAAGTAAAAAAAATTGAAATCGGATTTATGGCACATTACAATGCTTTTTGCATAAGATACACATAGCTCCAGACAAATCCGAGTATTTTAGCGTAAATAAAATTGTGAAAACTGTCGTTTTCGCTTACTTGAGTTTAAAAAGTAAAAAAATTTGAAATCGGATTTATGGCACATAACAATGCTTTTTGCATAAGATACACATAGCTCCAGACAAATCCCAGTATTTTAGCGTAAATTCAATTGTGAAAACTGTCGATTCCCTTTACTCGAGTTTAAAAAAAGGAAAAAATTTGAAATCGGATTTATGGCAGATTACAATGCTTTTTGCATAAGATACACATAGCTCCAGACAAATCCCAGTATTTTAGCGTAAATTCAATTGTGAAAACTGTCGATTTCCTTTACTCGAGTTTAAAAAAATAAAGATAATTTATATTTGGATTTATGGCACATTACAATGATTTTGCTTAGATACACATAGCTACATATAAATCAGAGTATTTTAGCGTAAACTCAATTGTGAAAACTGTCGATTTCCGATACTCGAGTTTTAAAAAAGGAACAAAATTTGAAATCGGATTTATGGCACATTACAATATTTTTTGCGTAAGATACACATAGCCCCAGACAAATCCGAGTATTTTAGCATAAATTCAACATTGAAAACTGTCGATTTCGCTTACTTGAGTGTAAAAAAAGTAACAAAATTTGAAATCGGATATATGTCACATTACAATGCTTTATGCATAAGAAACACATATCTACATACAAACCCGAGTATTTAAGCTTAAATTCAATTGTGAAAACTGTCCATTTCGGTTACTTGAGTTTTTAAAAAGTAACAAAATTTGAAATCGGATTTTTGGTAAAAATCGGATTTATGGCACATTACAATGCTTTTTGCATTAGATACACATTGCTCAAAACAAATCAGAGTATTTTAGCGTAAATTCAACATTGAAAAAGTTCGTTTTCGCTTACTTGAGTTTAAAAAAAGTAAAAAAAAAATTAAATCGGATTTATGGCACATAACAATGCTTTTTGCATTAGATACACATATCCCCAGACAAATCCGATTATTTTAGCGTAAATAAAATTGTGAAAACTGTCGTTTTCGCTTACTTGAGTTTAAAAAAAGTAAAAAAAAATGAAATCGGATTTATGGCACATCACAATGCTTTTTGCATAAGATACACATAGCTCCAGACAAATCCGAGTAGTTTAGCGTAAATTCAATATTAAAAACTGTCGATTTCGCTTATTTATGGCACATTACAATGCTTTTTGCATGAGATACACATAGCTCCAGAAAATCCGAGTATTTAAGCGTAAATTCAACATTGAAAACTGTCGTTTTCGCTTACTTGAGTTTAAAATAAGTAAAAAAATTTGAAATCGGATTTATGGCACATTACAATGCTTTTTGCATAAGATACACATAGCTTCAGACAAATCTGATTATTTTAGCGTAAATTAAATTGAGAAAACTGTCGTTTTCGCTTACTTGAGTTTAAAAAAGTAAGGAAATTTGAAATCGGATTTATTGCACATTACAATATTTTTTGCGTAAGATACACATAGCTTCAGACAAATCTGAGTATTTTAGCGTAAATTAAATTGAGAAAACTGTCGTTTTCGCTTACTTGAGTTTAAAAAAGTAAGGAAATTTGAAATCGGATTTATTGCACATGACAATATTTTTTGCGTAAGATACACATAGCCCCAGACAAATACGAGTATTTTAGCGTAAATTCAATTGTGAAAACTGTCGTTTTCGCTTAGTTGAGTTTAAAAAAGTAACAAAATTTGAAATCGGATTTATGGCACATTACAATGCTTTTTGCATAATATACACATAGCTCCAGACAAATCCCAGTATTTTAGCGTAAATTCAATTGTGAAAATTGTCGATTTCCTTTACTCGAGTTTAACAAAAGTAAAAAAATTTGAAATCGGATTTATGGCAGATTACAATGCTTTTTGCATAAGATACACATAGCTCCAGACAAATCCCAGTATTTTAGCGTAAATTCAATTGTGAAAACGGTCGATTTCCTTTACTCGAGTTTAAAAAAATACAGATAATTTATATTTGGATTTATGGCACATTACAATGATTTTGCTTAGATACACATAGCTACATATAAATCAGAGTATTTTAGCGTAAACTCAATTGTGAAAACTGTCGATTTCCGATACTCGAGTTTTAAAAAAGGAACAAAATTTGAAATCGGATTTATGGCACATTACAATATTTTTTGCGTAAGATACACATAGCCCCAGACAAATCCGAGTATTTTAGCATAAATTCAACATTGAAAACTGTCGATTTCGCTTACTTGAGTGTAAAAAAAGTAACAAAATTTGAAATCGGATTTATGTCACATTACAATGCTTTATGCATAAGAAACACATATCTACATACAAACCCGAGTATTTAAGCTTAAATTCAATTGTGAAAACTGTCCATTTCGGTTACTTTAGTTTTTAAAAAGTAACAAAATTTGAAATCGGATTTTTGGTAAAAATCGGATTTATGGCACATTACAATGCTTTTTGCATTAGATACACATTGCTCAAAACAAATCAGAGTATTTTAGCGTAAATTCAACATTGGAAAGTTCGTTTTCGCTTACTTGAGTTTAAAAAAAGTAAAAAAAATTTAAATCGGATTTATGGCACATAACAATGCTTTTTGCATTAGATACACATATCCCCAGACAAATCCGAGTATTTTAGCGTAAATTAAATTGTGAAAACTGTCGTTTTCGCTTACTTGAGTTTAAAAAGTAAAAAAATTTAAAATCGGATTTATGGCACATAACAATGCTTTTTGCATAAGATACACATAGCTCCAGACAAATCCGAGTATTTTATCGTAAATAAAATTGTGAAAACTGTCGTTTTCGCTTACTTGAGTTTAAAAAAAGTAAAAAAAAATGAAATCGGATTTATGGCACATCACAATGCTTTTTGCATAAGATACACATAGCTCCAGAACAATCCGAGTAGTTTAGCGTAAATTCAATATTAAAAACTGTCGATTTCGCTTATTTATGGCAAATTACAATGCTTTTTGCATAAGATACACATAGCTCCAGAAAAATCCGAGTATTTAAGCGTAAATTCAACATTGAAAACTGTCGTTTTCGCTTACTTGAGTTTAAAAAAAGTAAAAAAAATTGAAATCGGATTTATGGCACATTACAATGCTTTTTGCATAAGATACACATAGCTCCAGACAAATCCGAGTATTTTAGCGTAAATAAAATTGTGAAAACTGTCGTTTTCGCTTACTTGAGTTTAAAAAGTAAAAAAATTTGAAATCGGATTTATGGCACATAACAATGCTTTTTGCATAAGATACACATAGCTCCAGACAAATCCCAGTATTTTAGCGTAAATTCAATTGTGAAAACTGTCGATTCCCTTTACTCGAGTTTAAAAAAAGGAAAAAATTTGAAATCGGATTTATGGCAGATTACAATGCTTTTTGCATAAGATACACATAGCTCCAGACAAATCCCAGTATTTTAGCGTAAATTCAATTGTGAAAACTGTCGATTTCCTTTACTCGAGTTTAAAAAAATAAAGATAATTTATATTTGGATTTATGGCACATTACAATGATTTTGCTTAGATACACATAGCTACATATAAATCAGAGTATTTTAGCGTAAACTCAATTGTGAAAACTGTCGATTTCCGATACTCGAGTTTTAAAAAAGTAACAAAATTTGAAATCGGATTTATGGCACATTACAATATTTTTTGCGTAAGATACACATAGCCCCAGACAAATCCGAGTATTTTAGCATAAATTCAACATTGAAAACTGTCGATTTCGCTTACTTGAGTGTAAAAAAAGTAACAAAATTTGAAATCGGATTTATGTCACATTACAATGCTTTATGCATAAGAAACACATATCTACATACAAACCCGAGTATTTAAGCTTAAATTCAATTGTGAAAACTGTCCATTTCGGTTACTTGAGTTTTTAAAAAGTAACAAAATTTGAAATCGGATTTTTGGTAAAAATCGGATTTATGGCACATTACAATGCTTTTTGCATTAGATACACATTGCTCAAAACAAATCAGAGTATTTTAGCGTAAATTCAACATTGAAAAAGTTCGTTTTCGCTTACTTGAGTTTAAAAAAAGTAAAAAAAAAATTAAATCGGATTTATGGCACATAACAATGCTTTTTGCATTAGATACACATATCCCCAGACAAATCCGATTATTTTAGCGTAAATAAAATTGTGAAAACTGTCGTTTTCGCTTACTTGAGTTTAAAAAAAGTAAAAAAAAATGAAATCGGATTTATGGCACATCACAATGCTTTTTGCATAAGATACACATAGCTCCAGACAAATCCGAGTAGTTTAGCGTAAATTCAATATTAAAAACTGTCGATTTCGCTTATTTATGGCACATTACAATGCTTTTTGCATGAGATACACATAGCTCCAGAAAATCCGAGTATTTAAGCGTAAATTCAACATTGAAAACTGTCGTTTTCGCTTACTTGAGTTTAAAATAAGTAAAAAAATTTGAAATCGGATTTATGGCACATTACAATGCTTTTTGCATAAGATACACATAGCTTCAGACAAATCTGATTATTTTAGCGTAAATTAAATTGAGAAAACTGTCGTTTTCGCTTACTTGAGTTTAAAAAAGTAAGGAAATTTGAAATCGGATTTATTGCACATTACAATATTTTTTGCGTAAGATACACATAGCTTCAGACAAATCTGAGTATTTTAGCGTAAATTAAATTGAGAAAACTGTCGTTTTCGCTTACTTGAGTTTAAAAAAGTAAGGAAATTTGAAATCGGATTTATTGCACATGACAATATTTTTTGCGTAAGATACACATAGCCCCAGACAAATACGAGTATTTTAGCGTAAATTCAAATGTGAAAACTGTCGTTTTCGCTTACTTGAGTTTAAAAAAGTAAAAAAAATTTAAATCGGATTTATGGCACATTACAATGCTTTTTGCATAAGATACACATAGCTCCAGACAAATCCGAGTATTTTAGCGTAAATAAAATTGTGAAAACTGTCGTTTTCGCTTACTTAAAAAGTAAGGAAATTTGAAATCGGATTTATGGCACATTACAATGCTTTTTGCATAAGATACACATAGCCCTAAACAAATCCGAGTATTTTAGCGAAAACTCAATAATTGTGAAAACTGTATATTTCGGTTACTTGAGTTTTTAAAAAGTAACAAAATTTGAAATCGGATTTTTGGCAAAAGTCGGATTTATGGCACATAACAATGCGTTTTGCATTAGATACACATTGCTCAAAACAAATCAGAGTATTTTAGCGTAAACTCAATTGTGAAAACTGTCCATTTAGGTTACTTGAGTTTTTAAAAAGTAACAAAATTTGAAATCGGATTTTTGGCAAAAGTCGGATTTATGGCACATAACAATGCTTTTTGCATTAGATACACATATCCCCACACAAATCCGAGTATTTTAGCGTAAAATAAATTGTGAAAACTGTCGTTTTCGCTTACTTGAGTTTAAAAAGTAAAAAAATTTGAAATCGGATTTATGGCACATAACAATGCTTTTTGCATAAGATACACATAGCTCCAGACAAATCCGAGTATTTTAGCGTTAATAAAATTGTGAAAACTGTCGTTTTCGCTTACTTGAGTTTAAAAAAAGTAAAAAAAATTGAAATCGGAATTATGGCACATCACAATGCTTTTTGCATAAGATACACATAGCTCCAGACAAATCCGAGTAGTTTAGCGTAAATTCAATATTAAAAACTGTCGATTTCGCTTATTTATGGCACATTACAATGCTTTTTGCATAAGATACAAATAGCTCCAGACAAATCCGAGTATTTTAGCGTAAATAAAATTGTGAAAACTGTCATTTTCGCTTACTTAAAAAGTAAGGAAATTTGAAATCGGATTTATTGCACATTACAATATTTTTTGCGTAAGATACACATAGCCCCAGACAAATCCGAGTATTTTAGCGTAAATTAAATTGTGAAAACTGTCGTTTTCGCTTACTTGAGTTTAAAAAAAGTAAAAAAAATTTAAATCGGATTTATGGCAGATTACAATGCTTTTTGCATAAGATACACATAGCTCCAGACAAATCCCAGTATTTTAGCGTAAATTCAATTGTGAAAACTGTCGATTTCCTTTACTCGAGTTTAAAAAAATAAAGATAATTTATATTTGGATTTATGGCACATTACAATGATTTTGCTTAGATACACATAGCTACATATAAATCAGAGTATTTTAAGCGTAAACTCAATTGTGAAAACTGTCGATTTCCGATACTCGAGTTTTAAAAAATGAACAAAATTTGAAATCGGATTTATGGCACATTACAATATTTTTTGCGTAAGATACACATAGCCCCAGACAAATCCGAGTATTTTAGCATAAATTCAACATTGAAAACTGTCGATTTTGCTTACTTGAGTGTAAAAAAAGTAACAAAATTTGAAATCGGATTTATGTCACATTACAATGCTTTATGCATAAGAAACACATATCTACATACAAACCCGAGTATTTAAGCTTAAATTCAATTGTGAAAACTGTCCATTTCGGTTACTTGAGTTTTTAAAAAGTAACAAAATTTGAAATCGGATTTTTGGTAAAAATCGGATTTATGGCACATTACAATGCTTTTTGCATTAGATACACATTGCTCAAAACAAATCAGAGTATTTTAGCGTAAATTCAACATTGAAAAAGTTCGTTTTCGCTTACTTGAGTTTAAAAAAAGTAAAAAAAAAATTAAATCGGATTTATGGCACATAACAATGCTTTTTGCATTAGATACACATATCCCCAGACAAATCCGATTATTTTAGCGTAAATAAAATTGTGAAAACTGTCGTTTTCGCTTACTTGAGTTTAAAAAAAGTAAAAAAAAATGAAATCGGATTTATGGCACATCACAATGCTTTTTGCATAAGATACACATAGCTCCAGACAAATCCGAGTAGTTAAGCGTAAATTCAATATTAAAAACTGTCGATTTCGCTTATTTATGGCACATTACAATGCTTTTTGCATGAGATACACATAGCTCCAGAAAATCCGAGTATTTAAGCGTAAATTCAACATTGAAAACTGTCGTTTTCGCTTACTTGAGTTTAAAATAAGTAAAAAAATTTGAAATCGGATTTATGGCACATTACAATGCTTTTTGCATAAGATACACATAGCTTCAGACAAATCTGAGTATTTTAGCGTAAATTTAATTGAGAAAACTGTCGTTTTCGCTTACAATACAATACAATACAAATATACTTTATTGTGCACACAACAAGTTACAAAAAAAACAAAAAAATATACATTACAAAAATCAGACATGCACACAAAGGCGGTTTTTTCTTCCAGACAACCTTATGGTGTTAGAGAAAACAATGCTAGAGAATGGGAGTTGCGCAAAAGTATATTTAATAAAATAAAAGTAAATAAAATAAAATAATACATAAACACAATAAATATATAATATATGTATACAATATAATATAATACATATATCTATATATATATATATATATACAATAGATAAACCTACATGATATTTTAATTTATAATAATAAGTGTTAGTTACATAAGTTAAGGGTTGACACAATATGATTCCAGATAATGATTTTTTATAAGAGTTTTAAAGCGATGTATAGTTTTAGCCTGCCTTATATGGATAGGTAAAGAATTCCAAAGGGAAATGGATTTTACAATGAAAGAGCAATTAAAGTATTTAGTGCGGTGGATAGGAATGTCAAGAAGAAGATTAGATATAGATCGTAGTTCCAGTCTGTCAGAGGTACGGAAGTTAAAATTACTTTTTAAATAAGTGGGACAATGGGAGTCAAATAGGATGTTATAAAGGAAGGAGAGAACACGAGAGTCACGGCGGTAGCGGATTGGCAACCACTTTAACTTGAGGCGATACTCGGAGATATGGTCAAATTTACGTAAACCGAAAACAAACCTCAAAGCCAGGTTTTGAAGGCGCTCCAATTTGTTCAGTTGTTCCTCCGTCAAGTTAGTGAAAGAAGCGTCCGCATAATCTAAATGGGAAAGGAGTAGGGTTTCAGCCAAAACTACCTTTGTGGGTATCGGAAGAACATATCGTAGACGTTTTAGGGAACGCCAGGTAGAAAAAACCTTTCTACTAATCTCTTGCAATTGATGCGTCCACGATAAATGTTCATCAAAGTACACTCCCAAGTTTTTAACCACTTTACTGAAAGGTATTGTTACACCATTTATAAGGACAGGAGGTAAAGAATCATGGTCAACTCTAGAAATTAGCCCGGGGCTACCAATTACAATTAATTGAGTTTTAATAGGATTAATAAGAAGTCCATGATTCTTGCTCCATTCACAAATATTCGACAAATCGTGATTCACTAGATCAAAAGCGGAATTCAGATTGTCCAAAGGAGACTGTGTGTATATTTGAAGATCGTCCGCATACAAGTGGTAGGATGATGAAATCGATATTGTTATAGGGTTTATAAAAATTGCAAACAGAAGAGGAGATAGCACACCACCCTGAGGCACGCCGGCATAGATATAACTCCAATCGGAGAAATAATCAGATGATTTAACTCTCTGCCGTCGTCCTACAAGGTAGCTACGAATTAAATTAATTATTGATGGTGAAAGATTTAAAGATGCAAGCCGGGCTAGCAGAATATCGTGGTCTATGGAATTGAAGGCATTACTAAAATCCAGAAGTGTGAGAATAGTAAGCATTTTATCATCCATACCTGACCGTATATCATCAGCTACCTTTACCAATGCGGTAGTCGTACTGTGACCAGTGCGAAAACCGGACTGGAACGGACTGAGTAAGCTGTTGTGGGTAACAAATTTCGTAAGCTGGTGATGAATGATTCGCTCTAAAACTTTTGATAAAAAGGGTAGGATGGAAATAGGACGGAAGTCAGACACAGTCTTAGGACAGGAGGATTTAGGTAAAGGAATTATGTAAGCTGCCTTCCAGGCATCAGGAAAGGTACAAGACTCTAAACATGAATTAAAAATGTGTGCAAGAACAGGAACAATTATATCTAATATTGGTGTGATCATTCTACGACTGATACCGTCATCTCCTACTGCGTTTGACGATATGGAAAGGATGTGCTTTTTAATCTCACACTCGGAAACTGGAACAGTAAGGAACGGATCAGAATTCAATATAGGTAGCGAAGAAATATAATTTAACGTTTGTGATTTAATTTTGGGGTCGAGATTAAAAGAGGAAGTAAAATGGTTATTAAGTGAATCTATATCTATATTATGAGAGTCTTGCGGTTCAGAGCATTTGCCCACGCCGAGGGATTTGAGAAATTTCCATGTTTTAGCCGGATCCCCGTTCTCAACGGAGGCGTGAATATGACGTCTTTGTGCGTCACGACACATCATATTACAGCGGTTCCGGATTTTAATATATTTGTTACGATATTCTTCTGTCTTTTTTATTTTAAATTTGGCTTTGGCTGCATGCTTAGCATTTATCAGAGATTTGATTTCGTCTGATAACCAGGGAGCGGGAAGATGTTTGATTTTAACGGGCCTAACAGGTGCATGAATATCATAAAGAGATTTAAGTTTAGCGTTAAATATATCAATTTTGTCATTAATGGAATCAGCTGAGAGTAAGTTTGACCAGTCTATGTTATGTGCGTCCTCCTCTAGGCTTTCAATATTCATCGAAGAGAAATTTCTTTGAAGAAGAGTTTTTACCTTAGCTTTGGGAGGGCGAACATTATAGGCGACATAGATAAGATCATGGTATGAAAACATATCAGCTGAGACTCGTCCATGCGTAGTAACACGATTAGGAGAGGAGACTATGATTAGGTCGAGCAGGGAAGGACGGGAACCTGGAAAGCAGTGGGTAGGATTCAGAGGTAGTAATTTCATATTATATGAATCTAAAATTGAACTAAGTTTAGTCGATCGACTATCACCCTTAAGTAGACAAGTATTGAAATCGCCCATTATAACACAATGATCGTAGTACGGTGTAAAAGCATCAAGCGTATTTTCAAAGGATGAGAAGTAATCATTGTGCATTGATGGGCAATAGTAGACCCCGAGTAATAATTTATTATAGTGCGATACCTGGACTTCTACCAGCAAAAACTCGAGAGCATCAGATGGAGGGGGTTGCGCTGACGAGCTAATAATAGTGTAGGACAAGTCTGAACGTAGATAAATCGCAACGCCACCTCCACCCCTCCCAATGCGGTCGTTGCGAATTAACTTAAAACCGGGTAAACTGTAGCATGTTGATGGTAAGCAAGGCTTAAGCCACGTTTCCGATATAAAGACAGCATCAACATTAGCCCGATCAAAAGACGCAAGCAAGTCGGGGTAATGAGCCGGAATGCTCTGTGCATTAATATGAACGGCCTTAAAACATTTGTTAACTGTGTTAAAATTTGAAGTTATGGTATCCCTAAGAGACATAAATGTGGCACTTTGAAAACTATCATCGCTGTTGTTAGAAGAAATGGATAAAAAATCATCTGAAGCAAATGACTTAAGCAAACGCTTACTTGAGTTTAAAAAAGTAACAAAATTTGAAATCGGATTTATGGCACATTGCAATGCTTTTTGCATAAGATACACATGGCTCCAGACAAATTCGAGTATTTTAGGGTAAATTCAATTGTGAAAACTGCCGCTTTCGCTTACTTGAGTTTAAAAAAAGTAACGAAATTTGAAATCGGATTTATGGCACATTACAATGCTTTTTGCATAAGATACACATAGCTCCAGACAAATCCGAGTGTTTTAGCGTAAATAAAATTGTGAAAACTGTCGTTTTCGCTTACTTAAAAAGTAAGGAAATTTGAAATCGGATTTATTGCACATTACAATATTTTTTGCGTAAGATACACACAGCCCCAGACAAATCCGAGTATTTTAGCGTAAATTAAATTGTGAAAACTGTCGTTTTCGCTTACTTGAGTTTAAAAAAGTAAGGAAATTTTAAATCGGATTTATTGCACATTACAATATTTTTTGCGTAAGATACACATAGCCCCAGACAAATCCGAGTATTTTAGCGTAAATTCAACATTGAAAAGTTTGTTTTCGCTTACTTGAGTTTAAAAAAAGTAAAAAAATTTTAAATCGGATTTATTGCAGATTACAATATTTTTTGCATAAGATACACATAGCTCCAGACAAATCCGAGTATTTTAGCGTAAATTCAACATTGAAAACTTTCGTTTTCGCTTACTTGAGTTTAAAAAAAGTAAAAAAAATATAAATCGGATTTATGGCACATTACAATGCTTTTTGCAAAAGATACACATAGCCCCAGACAAATCCGAGTATTTTAGCGTAAATTCAACATTGAAAACTTTCGTTTTCGCTTACTTGAGTTTAAAAAAGTAAGGAAATTTGAAATCGGATTTATTGCACATTACAATATTTTTTGCGTGAGATACACATTGCCCCAGACAAATCCGAGTATTTAAGCGTAAATTCAACATTGAAAACTGTCGTTTTCGCTTACTTGAGTTTAAAATAAGTAAAAAAATTTGAAATCGGATTTATGGCACATTACAATGCTTTTTGCATAAGATACACATAGCTTCAGACAAATCTGAGTATTTTAGCGTAAATTAAATTGAGAAAACTGTCGTTTTCGCTTACTTGAGTTTAAAAAAGTAAAAAAAATTGAAATCGGATTTATGGCACATTACAATGCTTTTTGCATAAGATACACATAGCCCCAGACAAATCCGAGTATTTTAGCGTAAATTCAACATTGAAAACTGTCGTTTTCGCTTACTTGAGTTTAAAAAAAGTAAAAAAATTTGAAATCAGATTTATGGCACATTACAATGCTTTTTGCATAAGATACACATAGCTTCAGACAAATCTGAGTATTTTAGCGTAAATTAAATTGAGAAAACTGTCGTTTTCGCTTACTTGAGTTTAAAAAAGTAAGGAAATTTGAAATCGGATTTATTGCACATTACAATATTTTTTGCGTAAGATACACATAGCCCCAGACAAATCCGAGTATTTTAGCGTAAATTCAACATTGAAAACTGTCGTTTTCGCTTACTTGAGTTTAAAAAAAGTAAAAAAATTTGAAATCGGATTTATGGCACATTACAATGCTTTTTGCATAAGATACACATAGCTTCAGACAAATCTGAGTATTTTAGCGTAAATTAAATTGAGAAAACTGTCGTTTTCGCTTACTTGAGTTTAAAAAAGTAAGGAAATTTGAAATCGGATTTATTGCACATTACAATATTTTTTGCGTAAGATACACATAGCCCCAGACAAATACGAGTATTTTAGCGTAAATTTAAATGTGAAAACTGTCGTTTTCGCTTACTTGAGTTTAAAAAAGTAAAAAAAATTGAAATCGGATTTATGGCACATTACAATGCTTTTTGCATAAGATACACATAGCCCCAGACAAATCCGAGTATTTTAGCGTAAATTCAACATTGAAAACTGTCGTTTTCGCTAACTTGAGTTTAAAAAAAATAAAAAAATTTGAAATCAGATTTATGGCACATTACAATGCTTTTTGCATAAGATACACATAGCTTCAGACAAATCTGAGTATTTTAGCGTAAATTAAATTGTGAAAACTGTCGTTTTCGCTTACTTGAGTTTAAAAAAGTAAGGAAATTTAAATCGGATTTATGGCACATAACAATGCTTTTTGCATTAGATACACATATCCCCAGACAAATCCGAGTATTTTAGCGTAAATTAAATTGTGAAAACTGTCGTTTTCGCTTACTTGTGTTTAAAAAGTAAAAAAATTTGAAATCGGATTTATGGCACATAACAATGCTTTTTGCATAAGATACACATAGCTCCAGACAAATCCGAGTATTTTAGCGAAAACTCAATTGTGAAAACTGTCCATTTCGGTTACTTGAGTTTTTAAAAAGTAACAAAATTTGAAATCGGATTTTTGGCAAAAGTCGGATTTATGGCACATAACAATGCTTTTTGCATTAGATACACATTGCTCAAAACAAATCAGAGTATTTTAGCGTAAACTCAAGTGTGAAAACTGTCCATTTAGGTTACTTGAGTTTTTAAAAAGTAACAAAATTTGAAATCGGATTTTTGGCAAAAGTCGGATTTATGGCACATAACAATGCTTTTTGCATTAGATACACATATCCCCAGACAAATCCGAGTATTTTAGGGTAAATTAAATTATGAAAACTGTCGTTTTCGCTTACTTGAGTTTAAAAAGTAAAAAAATTTGAAATCGGATTTATGGCACATAACAATGCTTTTTGCATAAGATACACATAGCTCCAGACAAATCCGAGTATTTTAGCGTAAATAAAATTGTGAAAACTGTCGTTTTCGCTTACTTGAGTTTAAAAAAAGTAAAAAAAAAATTGAAATCGGATTTATGGCACATCACAATGCTTTTTGCATAAGATACACATAGCTCCAGACAAATCCGAGTAGTTTAGCGTAAATTCAATATTAAAAACTGTCGATTTCGCTTATTTATGGCACATTACAATGCTTTTTGCATAAGATACACATAGCTCCAGAAAAATCCGAGTATTTAAGCGTAAATTCAACATTGAAAACTGTCATTTTCGCTTACTTGAGTTTAAAAAAAAGGAACAAAATTTGAATTTGGATTTATGAATTATGGCACATTACAATATTTTTTGCATGAGATACCTACACATAGCTCCAGACAAATCCGAGTATTTTAGCGTAAATTCAATTGGGAAAACTGTCGTTTTCGCTTAGTTGAGTTTAAAAAAGTAACAAAATTTGAAATCGGATTTATGGCACATTACAATGCTTTTTGCATAATATACACATAGCTCCAGACAAATCCCAGTATTTTAGCGTAAATTCAATTGTGAAAACTGTCGATTTCCTTTACTCGAGTTTAACAAAAGTAAAAAAATTTGAAATCGGATTTATGGCAGATTACAATGCTTTTTGCATAAGATACACATAGCTCCAGACAAATCCCAGTATTTTAGCGTAAATTCAATTGTGAAAACTATCGATTTCCTTTACTCGAGTTTAAAAAATAAAGATAATTTATATTTGGATTTATGGCACATTACAATGATTTTGCTTAGATACACATAGCTACATATAAATCAGAGTATTTTAGCGTAAACTCAATTGTGAAAACTGTCGATTTCCGATACTCGAGTTTTAAAAAAGGAACAAAATTTGAAATCGGATTTATGGCACATTCCAATATTTTTTGCGTAAGATACACATAGCCCCAGACAAATCCGAGTATTTTAGCATAAATTCAACATTGAAAACTGTCGATTTCGCTTACTTGAGTGTAAAAAAAGTTACAAAATTTGAAATCGGATTTATGTCACATTTCAATGCTTTTTGCATAAGAAAACATATCTACATACAAACCCGAGTATTTAAGCTTAAATTCAATTGTGAAAACTGTCCATTTCGGTTACTTGAGTTTTTAAAAAGTAACAAAATCATAATCGGATTTTTGGTAAAAATCGGATTTATGGCACATTACAATGCTTTTTGCATTAGATACACATTGCTCAAAACAAATCAGAGTATTTTAGCGTAAACTCAATTGTGAAAACTGTCCATTTAGGTTACTTGAGTTTTTAAAAAGTAACAAAATTTGAAATCGGATTTTTGGCAAAAGTCGGATTTATGGCACATAACAATGCTTTTTGCATTAGATACACATATCCCCAGAAAAATCCGAGTATTTTAGCGTAAATTCAATTGCGAAAACTGTCGTTTTCGCTTACTTGAGTTCAAAAAAAGTAAAAAAAAAATAAAATTGGATTGATGGCACATTACAATGCTTTTTGCATTAGATACACATAGCTCCAGACAAATCCGAGTATTTTAGCGTAAATTAAATTGTGAAAACTGACGTTTTCGCTTACTTGAGTTTAAAATGTAAGGAAATTTGAAATCGGATTTATTGCACATTACAATATTTTTTGCGTAAGATACACATAGCCCCAGACAAATACGAGTATTTTAGCGTAAATTCAAATGTGAAAACTGTCGTTTTCGCTTACTTGAGTTTAAAAAAGTAAAAAAAATTGAAATCGGATTTATGGCACATTACAATGCTTTTTGCATAAGATACACATAGCCCCAGACAAATCCGAGTATTTTAGCGTAAATTCAACATTGAAAACTGTTGTTTTCGCTTACTTGAGTTTAAAAAAAGTAAAAAAAATTTAAATCGGATTTATGGCACATTAGAATGCTTTTTGCATTAGATACACATATCCCCAGACAAATCCGAGTATTTTAGCGTAAATTAAATTGTGAAAACTGTCGTTTTCGCTTACTTGAGTTTAAAAAGTAAAAAAATTTGAAATCGGATTTATGGCACATAACAATGCTTTTTGCATAAGATACACATAGCCCCAGACAAATCCGAGTATTTTAGCGAAAACTCAATTGTGAAAACTGTCCATTTCGGTTACTTGAGTTTTTAAAAAGTAACAAAATTTGAAATCGGATTTATGGCCAAAGTCGGATTTATGGCACATAACAATGCTTTTTGCATTAGATACACATTGCTCAAAACAAATCAGAGTATTTTAGCGTAAACTCAATTGTGAAAACTGTCCATTTAGGTTACTTGAGTTTTTAAAAAGTAACAAAATTTGAAATCGGATTTTTGGCAAAAGTCGGATTTATGGCACATAACAATGCTTTTTGCATTAGATACACATATCCCCAGACAAATCCGAGTATTTTAGCGTAAATTAAATTGTGAAAACTGTCGTTTTCGCTTACTTGAGTTTAAAAAGTAAAAAAATTTGAAATCGGATTTATGGCACATAACAATGCTTTTTGCATAAGATACACATAGCTCCAGACAAATCCGAGTATTTTAGCGTAAATAAAATTGTGAAAACTGTCGTTTTCGCTTACTTGAGTTTAAAAAAAGTAAAAAAAATTGAAATCGGATTTATGGCACATCACAATGCTTTTTGCATAAGATACACATAGCTCCAGACAAATCCGAGTAGTTTAGCGTAAATTCAATATTAAAAACTGTCGATTTCGCTTATTTATGGCACATTACAATGCTTTTTGCATAAGGTACACATAGCTCCAGAAAAATCCGAGTATTTAAGCGTAAATTCAACATTGAAAACTGTCATTTTCGCTTACTTGAGTTTAAAAAAAAGGAACAAAATTTGAATTTGGATTTATGAATTATGGCACATTACAATATTTTTTGCATGAGATACCTACACATAGCTCCAGACAAATCCGAGTATTTTAGCGTAAATTCAATTGGGAAAACTGTCGTTTTCGCTTAGTTGAGTTTAAAAAAGTAACAAAATTTGAAATCGGATTTATGGCACATTACAATGCTTTTTGCATAATATACACATAGCTCCAGACAAATCCCAGTATTTTAGCGTAAATTCAATTGTGAAAACTGTCGATTTCCTTTACTCGAGTTTAACAAAAGTAAAAAAATTTGAAATCGGATTTATGGCAGATTACAATGCTTTTTGCATAAGATACACATAGCTCCAGACAAATCCCAGTATTTTAGCGTAAATTCAATTGTGAAAACTGTCGATTTCCGATACTCGAGTTTTAAAAAAGGAACAAAATTTGAAATCGGATTTATGGCACATTCCAATATTTTTTGCGTAAGATAGCATAAATTCAACATTGAAAACTGTCGATTTCGCTTACTTGAGTGTAAAAAAAGTTACAAAATTTGAAATCGGATTTATGTCACATTTCAATGCTTTTTGCATAAGAAAACATATCTACATACAAACCCGAGTATTTAAGCTTAAATTCAATTGTGAAAACTGTCCATTTCGGTTACTTGAGTTTTTAAAAAGTAACAAAATCATAATCGGATTTTTGGTAAAAATCGGATTTATGGCACATTACAATGCTTTTTGCATTAGATACACATTGCTCAAAACAAATCAG
The DNA here is from genome assembly GCA_905187575.2 of Celastrina argiolus. Lineage (NCBI taxonomy): Eukaryota > Metazoa > Arthropoda > Insecta > Lepidoptera > Lycaenidae > Celastrina > Celastrina argiolus. Next base: position 15,646,784 of record LR994599.1, on the reverse strand, counting down.
AGTATTTTAGCGTAAACTCAATTGTGAAAACTGTCCATTTAGGTTACTTGAGTTTTTAAAAAGTAACAAAATTTGAAATCGGATTTTTGGCAAAAGTCGGATTTATGGCACATAACAATGCTTTTTGCATTAGATACACATATCCCCAGAAAAATCCGAGTATTTTAGCGTAAATTCAATTGCGAAAACTGTCGTTTTCGCTTACTTGAGTTCAAAAAAAGTAAAAAAAAAATAAAATTGGATTGATGGCACATTACAATGCTTTTTGCATTAGATACACATAGCTCCAGACAAATCCGAGTATTTTAGCGTAAATTAAATTGTGAAAACTGACGTTTTCGCTTACTTGAGTTTAAAATGTAAGGAAATTTGAAATCGGATTTATTGCACATTACAATATTTTTTGCGTAAGATACACATAGCCCCAGACAAATACGAGTATTTTAGCGTAAATTCAAATGTGAAAACTGTCGTTTTCACTTACTTGAGTTTAAAAAAGTAAAAAAAATTGAAATCGGATTTATGGCACATTACAATGCTTTTTGCATAAGATACACATAGCCCCAGACAAATCCGAGTATTTTAGCGTAAATTCAACATTGAAAACTGTTGTTTTCGCTTACTTGAGTTTAAAAAAAGTAAAAAAATTTGAAATCGGATTTATGGTACATTACAATGCTTTTTGCATAAGATACACATAGCTTCAGACAAATCTGAGTATTTTAGCGTAAATTAAATTGAGAAAACTGTCGTTTTCGCTTACTTGAGTTTAAAAAAATAAGGAAATTTGAAATCGGATTTATTGCACATTACAATATTTTTTGCGTAAGATACACATAGCCCCAGACAAATACGAGTATTTTAGCGTAAATTCAAATGTGAAAACTGTCGTTTTCGCTTACTTGAGTTTAAAAAAGTAAAAAAAAATGAAATCGGATTTATGGCACATAACAATGCTTTTTGCATAAGATACACATAGCTCCAGACAAATCCGAGTATTTTAGCGTAAATTAAATTGTGAAAACTGACGTTTTCGCTTACTTGAGTTTAAAATGTAAGGAAATTTGAAATCGGATTTATTGCACATTACAATATTTTTTGCGTAAGATACACATAGCCCCAGACAAATACGAGTATTTTAGCGTAAATTCAACATTGAAAACTGTCGTTTTCGCTTACTTGAGTTTAAAAAAAGTAAAAAAATTTGAAATCGGATTTATGGTACATTACAATGCTTTTTGCATAAGATACACATAGCTTCAGACAAATCTGAGTATTTTAGCGTAAATTAAATTGAGAAAACTGTCGTTTTCGCTTACTTGAGTTTAAAAAAGTAAGGAAATTTGAAATCGGATTTATTGCACATTACAATATTTTTTGCGTGAGATACACATTGCCCCAGACAAATCCGAGTATTTAAGCGTAAATTCAACATTGAAAACTTTCGTTTTCGCTTACTTGAGTTTAAAAAAAGTAAAAAAAATTGAAATCGGATTTATGGCACATTACAATGCTTTTTGCATAAGATACACATAGCCCTAAACAAATCCGAGTATTTTAGCGAAAACTCAATTGTGAAAACTGTCCATTTCGGTTACTTGAGTTTTTAAAATTTGAAATCGGATTTTTGGTAAAAATCGGATTTATGGCACATTACAATGCTTTTTGCATTAGATACACATTGCTCAAAACAAATCAGAGTATTTTAGCGTAAACTCAATTGTGAAAACTGTCCATTTAGGTTACTTGAGTTTTTAAAAAGTAACAAAATTTGAAATCGGATTTTTGGCAAAAGTCGGATTTATGGCACATAACAATGCTTTTTGCATTAGATACACATATCCCCAGAAAAATCCGAGTATTTAAACGTAAATTCAATTGCGAAAACTGTCGTTTTCGCTTTCTTGAGTTTAAAAAAAGTAAAAAAAATTGAAATCGGATTTATGGCACATTACAATGCTTTTTGCATAAGATACACATAGCTTCAGACAAATCTGAGTATTTTAGCGTAAATTAAATTGAGAAAACTGTCGTTTTCGCTTACTTGAGTTTAAAAAAGTAAGGAAATTTGAAATCGGATTTATTGCACATTACAATATTTTTTGCGTAAGATACACATAGCCCCAGACAAATCCGAGTATTTTAGCGTAAATTCAACATTGAAAAAGTTCGTTTTCGCTTACTTGAGTTTAAAAAAAGTAAAAAAAATTTAAATCGGATTTATGGCACATAACAATGCTTTTTGCATAAAATACACATAGCTCCAGACAAATCCGAGTATTTTAGCGTAAATAAAATTGTGAAAACTGTCGTTTTCGCTTACTTGAGTTTAAAAAAAGTAAAAAAAAATGAAATCGGATTTATGGCACATCACAATGCTTTTTGCATAAGATACACATAGCTCCAGACAAATCTGAGTAGTTTAGCGTAAATTCAATATTAAAAACTGTCGATTTCGCTTATTTATGGCACATTACAATGCTTTTTGCATAAGATACACATAGCTCCAGAAAAATCCGAGTATTTAAGCGTAAATTCAACATTGAAAACTGTCGTTTTCGCTTACTTGAGTTTAAAATAAGTAAAAAAATTTGAAATCGGATTTATGGCACATTGCAATGCTTTTTGCATAAGATACACAAGGCTCCAGACAAATTCGAGTATTTTAGGGTAAATTCAATTGTGAAAACTGCCGCTTTCGCTTACTTCAGTTTAAAAAAGTAAGGAAATTTGAAATCGGATTTATTGCACATTACAATATTTTTTGCGTGAGATACACATTGCCCCAGACAAATCCGAGTATTTAAGCGTAAATTCAACATTGAAAACTTTCGTTTTCGCTTACTTGAGTTTAAAAAAAGTAAAAAAAATTGAAATCGGATTTATGGCACATTACAATGCTTTTTGCATAAGATACACATAGCCCTAAACAAATCCGAGTATTTTAGCGAAAACTCAATTGTGAAAACTGTCCATTTCGGTTACTTGAGTTTTTAAAATTTGAAATCGGATTTTTGGTAAAAATCGGATTTATGGCACATTACAATGCTTTTTGCATTAGATACACATTGCTCAAAACAAATCAGAGTATTTTAGCGTAAACTCAATTGTGAAAACTGTCCATTTAGGTTACTTGAGTTTTTAAAAAGTAACAAAATTTGAAATCGGATTTTTGGCAAAAGTCGGATTTATGGCACATAACAATGCTTTTTGCATTAGATACACATATCCCCAGAAAAATCCGAGTATTTAAACGTAAATTCAATTGCGAAAACTGTCGTTTTCGCTTTCTTGAGTTTAAAAAAAGTAAAAAAAATTGAAATCGGATTTATGGCACATTACAATGCTTTTTGCATAAGATACACATAGCTCCAGACAAATCCGAGTATTTTAGCGTAAATTAAATTGAGAAAACTGTCGTTTTCGCTTACTTGAGTTTAAAAAAGTAAGGAAATTTGAAATCGGATTTATTGCACATTACAATATTTTTTGCGTAAGATACACATAGCCCCAGACAAATCCGAGTATTTTAGCGTAAATTCAACATTGAAAAAGTTCGTTTTCGCTTACTTGAGTTTAAAAAAAGTAAAAAAAATTTAAATCGGATTTATGGCACATAACAATGCTTTTTGCATAAAATACACATAGCTCCAGACAAATCCGAGTATTTTAGCGTAAATAAAATTGTGAAAACTGTCGTTTTCGCTTACTTGAGTTTAAAAAAAGTAAAAAAAAATGAAATCGGATTTATGGCACATCACAATGCTTTTTGCATAAGATACACATAGCTCCAGACAAATCTGAGTAGTTTAGCGTAAATTCAATATTAAAAACTGTCGATTTCGCTTATTTATGGCACATTACAATGCTTTTTGCATAAGATACACATAGCTCCAGAAAAATCCGAGTATTTAAGCGTAAATTCAACATTGAAAACTGTCGTTTTCGCTTACTTGAGTTTAAAATAAGTAAAAAAATTTGAAATCGGATTTATGGCACATTGCAATGCTTTTTGCATAAGATACACAAGGCTCCAGACAAATTCGAGTATTTTAGGGTAAATTCAATTGTGAAAACTGCCGCTTTCGCTTACTTGAGTTTAAAAAAAGTAACGAAATTTGAAATCGGATTTATGGCACATTACAATGCTTTTTGCATAAGATACACATAGCTCCAGACAAATCCGAGTGTTTTAGCGTAAATAAAATTGTGAAAACTGTCGTTTTCGCTTACTTAAAAAGTAAGGAAATTTGAAATCGGATTTATTGCACATTACAATATTTTTTGCGTAAGATACACACAGCCCCAGACAAATCCGAGTATTTTAGCGTAAATTAAATTGTGAAAACTGTCGTTTTCGCTTACTTGAGTTTAAAAAAGTAAGGAAATTTTAAATCGGATTTATTGCACATTACAATATTTTTTGCGTAAGATACACATAGCCCCAGACAAATCCGAGTATTTTAGCGTAAATTCAACATTGAAAAAGTTTGTTTTCGCTTACTTGAGTTTAAAAAAAGTAAAAAAATTTTAAATCGGATTTATTGCACATTACAATATTTTTTGCATAAGATACACATAGCTCCAGACAAATCCGAGTATTTTAGCGTAAATTCAACATTGAAAACTTTCGTTTTCGCTTACTTGAGTTTAAAAAAAGTAAAAAAAATATAAATCGGATTTATGGCACATTACAATGCTTTTTGCATAAGATACACATAGCCCCAGACAAATCCGAGTATTTTAGCGTAAATTCAACATTGAAAACTTTCGTTTTCGCTTACTTGAGTTTAAAAAAGTAAGGAAATTTGAAATCGGATTTTTGGCAAAAGTCGGATTTATGGCACATAACAATGCTTTTTGCATTAGATACACATATCCCCAGAAAAATCCGAGTATTTTAGCGTAAATTCAATTGCGAAAACTGTCGTTTTCGCTTACTTGAGTTCAAAAAAAGTAAAAAAAAAATAAAATTGGATTGATGGCACATTACAATGCTTTTTGCATTAGATACACATAGCTCCAGACAAATCCGAGTATTTTAGCGTAAATTAAATTGTGAAAACTGACGTTTTCGCTTACTTGAGTTTAAAATAAGTAAAAAAATTTGAAATCGTATTTATGGCACATAACAATGCTTTTTGCATAAGATACACATAGCTTCAGACAAATCTGAGTATTTTAGCGTAAATTAAATTGGGAAAACTGTCGTTTTCGCTTACTTGAGTTTAAAAAAGTAACAAAATTTGAAATCGGATTTATGGCACATTGCAATGCTTTTTGCATAAGATACACATGGCTCCAGACAAATTCGAGTATTTTAGGGTAAATTCAATTGTGAAAACTGTCGCTTTCGCTTACTTGAGTTTAAAAAAAGTAACGAAATTTGAAATCGGATTTATGGCACATTACAATGCTTTTTGCATAAGATACACATAGCTCCAGACAAATCCGAGTATTTTAGCGTAAATAAAATTGTGAAAACTGTCGTTTTCGCTTACTTAAAAAGTAAGGAAATTTGAAATCGGATTTATTGCACATTACAATATTTTTTGCGTAAGATACACACAGCCCCAGACAAATCCGAGTATTTTAGCGTAAATTAAATTGTGAAAACTGTCGTTTTCGCTTACTTGAGTTTAAAAAAGTAAGGAAATTTTAAATCGGATTTATTGCACATTACAATATTTTTTGCGTAAGATACACATAGCCCCAGACAAATCCGAGTATTTTAGCGTAAATTCAACATTGAAAAAGTTCGTTTTCGCTTACTTGAGTTTAAAAAAAGTAAAAAAATTTTAAATCGGATTTATTGCACATTACAATATTTTTTGCATAAGATACACATAGCTCCAGACAAATCCGAGTATTTTAGCGTAAATTCAACATTGAAAACTTTCGTTTTCGCTTAGTTGAGTTTAAAAAAAGTAAAAAAAATATAAATCGGATTTATGGCACATTACAATGCTTTTTGCATAAGATACACATAGCCCCAGACAAATCCGAGTATTTTAGCGTAAATTAAACATTGAAAACTTTCGTTTTCGCTTACTTGAGTTTAAAAAAGTAAGGAAATTTGAAATCGGATTTATTGCACATTACAATATTTTTTGCGTGAGATACACATTGCCCCAGACAAATCCGAGTATTAAAGCGTAAATTCAACATTGAAAACTTTCGTTTTCGCTTACTTGAGTTTAAAAAAAGTAAAAAAAATTGAAATCCTATTTATGGCACATTACAATGCTTTTTGCATAAGATACACATAGCCCTAAACAAATCCGAGTATTTTAGCGAAAACTCAATTGTGAAAACTGTCCATTTCGGTTACTTGAGTTTTTAAAAAGTAACAAAATTTGAAATCGGATTTTTGGCAAAAGTCGGATTTATGGCACATAACAATGCTTTTTGTATTAGATACACATTGCTCAAAACAAATCAGAGTATTTTAGCGTAAACTCAATAGTGAAAACTGTCCATTTTGGTTACTTGAGTTTTTAAAAAGTAACAAAATTTGAAATCGGATTTTTGGCAAAAGTCGGATTTATGGCACATAACAATGCTTTTTGCATTAGATACACATATCCCCAGACAAATCCGAGTATTTTAGCGTAAATTAAATTGTGAAAACTGTCGTTTTCGCTTACTTGAGTTTAAAAAGTAAAAAAATTTTAAATCGGATTTATGGCACATAACAATGCTTTTTGCATAAGATGCACATAGCTCCAGACAAATCCGAGTATTTTAGCGTAAATAAAATTGTGAAAACTGTCGTTTTCGCTTACTTGAGTTTAAAAAAAGTAAAAAAAATTGAAATCGGATTTATGGCACATCACAATGCTTTTTGCATAAGATACACATAGCTCCAGACAAATCCGAGTAGTTTAGCGTAAATTCAATATTAAAAACTGTCGATTTCGCTTATTTATGGCACATTACAATGCTTTTTGCATAAGATACACATAGCTCCAGAAAAATCCGAGTATTTAAGCGTAAATTCAACATTGAAAACTGTCGTTTTCGCTTACTTGAGTTTAAAAAAAGTAAAAAAAAATGAAATCGGATTTATGGCACATCACAATGCTTTTTGCATTAGATACACATTGCTCAAAACAAATCAGAGTATTTTAGCGTAAACTCAATTGTGAAAACTGTCCATTTCGGTTACTTGAGTTTTAAAAAGTAACAAAATTTGAAATCGGATTTTTGGCAAAAGTCGGATTTATGGCACATAACAATGCTTTTTGCATTAGATACACATTGCTCAAAACAAATCAGAGTATTTTAGCGTAAACTCAATTGTGAAAACTGTCCATTTTGGTTACTTGAGTTTTTAAAAAGTAACAAAATTTGAAATCGGATTTTTGGCAAAAGTCGGATTTATGGCACATAACAATGCTTTTTGCATTAGATACACATATCCCCAGACAAATCCGAGTATTTTAGCGTAAATTAAATTGTGAAACTGTCGTTTTCGCTTACTTGAGTTTAAAAAGTAAAAAAATTTGAAATCGGATTTATGGCACATAACAATTCTTTTTGCATAAGATACACATAGCTCCAGACAAATCCGAGTATTTTAGCGTAAATAAAATTGTGAAAACTGTCGTTTTCGCTTACTTGAGTTTAAAAAAAGTAAAAAAAATTGAAATCGGATTTATGGCACATCACAATGCTTTTTGCATAAGATACACATAGCTCCAGACAAATCCGAGTAGTTTAGCGTAAATTCAATATTAAAAACTGTCGATTTCGCTTATTTATGGCACATTACAATGCTTTTTGCATAAGATACACATAGCTCCAGAAAAATCCGAGTATTTAAGCGTAAATTCAACATTGAAAACTGTCGTTTTCGCTTACTTGAGTTTAAAATAAGTAAAAAATTTGAAATCGGATTTATGGCACATTAGAATGCTTTTTGCATAAGATACACATAGCTCCAGACAAATCCGAGTATTTTAGCGTAAATTAAATTGTGAAAACTGTCGTTTTCGCTTACTTGAGTTTAAAAAAAGTAAAAAAAAATGAAATCGGATTTATGGCACATCACAATGCTTTTTGCATTAGATACACATTGCTCAAAACAAATCAGAGTATTTTAGCGTAAACTCAATTGTGAAAACTGTCCATTTCGGTTACTTGAGTTTTTAAAAAGTAACAAAATTTGAAATCGGATTTTTGGCAAAAGTCGGATTTATGGCACATAACAATGCTTTTTGCATTAGATACACATTGCTCAAAACAAATCAGAGTATTTTAGCGTAAACTCAATTGTGAAAACTGTCCATTTTGGTTACTTGAGTTTTTAAAAAGTAACAAAATTTGAAATCGGATTTTTGGCAAAAGTCGGATTTATGGCACATAACAATGCTTTTTGCATTAGATACACATATCCCCAGACAAATCCGAGTATTTTAGCGTAAATTAAATTGTGAAACTGTCGTTTTCGCTTACTTGAGTTTAAAAAGTAAAAAAATTTGAAATCGGATTTATGGCACATAACAATTCTTTTTGCATAAGATACACATAGCTCCAGACAAATCCGAGTATTTTAGCGTAAATAAAATTGTGAAAACTGTCGTTTTCGCTTACTTGAGTTTAAAAAAAGTAAAAAAAATTGAAATCGGATTTATGGCACATCACAATGCTTTTTGCATAAGATACACATAGCTCCAGACAAATCCGAGTAGTTTAGCGTAAATTCAATATTAAAAACTGTCGATTTCGCTTATTTATGGCACATTACAATGCTTTTTGCATAAGATACACATAGCTCCAGAAAAATCCGAGTATTTAAGCGTAAATTCAACATTGAAAACTGTCGTTTTCGCTTACTTGAGTTTAAAAAAAATTAAAAAAATTTGAAATCGGATTTATGGCACATTACAATGCTTTTTGCATAAGATACACATAGCTCCAGACAAATCCGAGTATTTTAGCGTAAATAAAATTGTGAAAACTGTCGTTTTCGCTTACTTAAAAAGTAAGGAAATTTGAAATCGGATTTATTGCACATTACAATATTTTTTGCGTAAGATACACATAGCCCCAGACAAATCCGAGTATTTTAGCGTAAATAAAATTGTGAAAACTGTCGTTTTCGCTTACTTAAAAAGTAAGGAAATTTGAAATCGGATTTATGGCACATTACAATGCTTTTTGCATAATATACACATAGCCCCAGACAAATCCGAGTATTTTAGCGTAAATTCAACATTGAAAACTTTCGTTTTCGCTTACTTGAGTTTAAAAAAGTAAGGAAATTTGAAATCGGATTTATTGCACATTACAATATTTTTTGCGTGAGATACACATTGCCCCAGACAAATCCGAGTAGTTTAGCGTAAATTCAATATTAAAAACTGTCGATTTCGCTTATTTATGGCACATTACAATGCTTTTTGCATAAGATACACATAGCTCCAGAAAAATCCGAGTATTTAAGCGTAAATTCAACATTGAAAACTGTCGTTTTCGCTTACTTGAGTTTAAAAAAATAAAAAAAATTGAAATCAGATTTATGGCACATTACAATGCTTTTTGCATAAGATACACATAGCTCCAGACAAATCCGAGTATTTTAGCGTAAATAAAATTGTGAAAACTGTCGTTTTCGCTTACTTAAAAAGTAAGGAAATTTGAAATCGGATTTATGGCACATTACAATGCTTTTTGCATAAGATACACATAGCTCCAGAAAAATCCGAGTATTTAAGCGTAAATTCAACATTGAAAACTGTCGTTTTCGCTTACTTGAGTTTAAAATAAGTAAAAAATTTGAAATCGGATTTATGGCACATTAGAATGCTTTTTGCATAAGATACACATAGCTCCAGACAAATCCGAGTATTTTAGCGTAAATTAAATTGTGAAAACTGTCGTTTTCGCTTACTTGAGTTTAAAAAAAGTAAAAAAAAATGAAATCGGATTTATGGCACATCACAATGCTTTTTGCATTAGATACACATTGCTCAAAACAAATCAGAGTATTTTAGCTTAAACTCAATTGTGAAAACTGTCCATTTCGGTTACTTGAGTTTTTAAAAAGTAACAAAATTTGAAATCGGATTTTTGGCAAAAGTCGGATTTATGGCACATAACAATGCTTTTTGCATTAGATACACATTGCTCAAAACAAATCAGAGTATTTTAGCGTAAACTCAATTGTGAAAACTGTCCATTTTGGTTACTTGAGTTTTTAAAAAGTAACAAAATTTGAAATCGGATTTTTGGCAAAAGTCGGATTTATGGCACATAACAATGCTTTTTGCATTAGATACACATATCCCCAGACAAATCCGAGTATTTTAGCGTAAATTAAATTGTGAAACTGTCGTTTTCGCTTACTTGAGTTTAAAAAGTAAAAAAATTTGAAATCGGATTTATGGCACATAACAATTCTTTTTGCATAAGATACACATAGCTCCAGACAAATCCGAGTATTTTAGCGTAAATAAAATTGTGAAAACTGTCGTTTTCGCTTACTTGAGTTTAAAAAAAGTAAAAAAAATTGAAATCGGATTTATGGCACATCACAATGCTTTTTGCATAAGATACACATAGCTCCAGACAAATCCGAGTATTTTAGCGTAAATTCAATATTAAAAACTGTCGATTTCGCTTATTTATGGCACATTACAATGCTTTTTGCATAAGATACACATAGCTCCAGAAAAATCCGAGTATTTAAGCGTAAATTCAACATTGAAAACTGTCGTTTTCGCTTACTTGAGTTTAAAAAAAGTAAAAAAAAATGAAATCGGATTTATGGCACATCACAATGCTTTTTGCATTAGATACACATTGCTCAAAACAAATCAGAGTATTTTAGCGTAAACTCAATTGTGAAAACTGTCCATTTCGGTTACTTGAGTTTTTAAAAAGTAACAAAATTTGAAATCGGATTTTTGGCAAAAGTCGGATTTATGGCACATAACAATGCTTTTTGCATTAGATACACATTGCTCAAAACAAATCAGAGTATTTTAGCGTAAACTCAATTGTGAAAACTGTCCATTTTGGTTACTTGAGTTTTTAAAAAGTAACAAAATTTGAAATCGGATTTTTGGCAAAAGTCGGATTTATGGCACATAACAATGCTTTTTGCATTAGATACACATATCCCCAGACAAATCCGAGTATTTTAGCGTAAATTAAATTGTGAAACTGTCGTTTTCGCTTACTTGAGTTTAAAAAGTAAAAAAATTTGAAATCGGATTTATGGCACATAACAATTCTTTTTGCATAAGATACACATAGCTCCAGACAAATCCGAGTATTTTAGCGTAAATAAAATTGTGAAAACTGTCGTTTTCGCTTACTTGAGTTTAAAAAAAGTAAAAAAAATTGAAATCGGATTTATGGCACATCACAATGCTTTTTGCATAAGATACACATAGCTCCAGACAAATCCGAGTAGTTTAGCGTAAATTCAATATTAAAAACTGTCGATTTCGCTTATTTATGGCACATTACAATGCTTTTTGCATAAGATACACATAGCTCCAGAAAAATCCGAGTATTTAAGCGTAAATTCAACATTGAAAACTGTCGTTTTCGCTTACTTGAGTTTAAAAAAAATTAAAAAAATTTGAAATCGGATTTATGGCACATTACAATGCTTTTTGCATAAGATACACATAGCTCCAGACAAATCCGAGTATTTTAGCGTAAATAAAATTGTGAAAACTGTCGTTTTCGCTTACTTAAAAAGTAAGGAAATTTGAAATCGGATTTATTGCACATTACAATATTTTTTGCGTAAGATACACATAGCCCCAGACAAATCCGAGTATTTTAGCGTAAATAAAATTGTGAAAACTGTCGTTTTCGCTTACTTAAAAAGTAAGGAAATTTGAAATCGGATTTATGGCACATTACAATGCTTTTTGCATAAGATACACATAGCTCCAGAAAAATCCGAGTATTTAAGCGTAAATTCAACATTGAAAACTGTCGTTTTCGCTTACTTGAGTTTAAAATAAGTAAAAAATTTGAAATCGGATTTATGGCACATTAGAATGCTTTTTGCATAAGATACACATAGCTCCAGACAAATCCGAGTATTTTAGCGTAAATTAAATTGTGAAAACTGTCGTTTTCGCTTACTTGAGTTTAAAATAAGTAAAAAATTTGAAATCGGATTTATGGCACATTAGAATGCTTTTTGCATAAGATACACATAGCTCCAGACAAATCCGAGTATTTTAGCGTAAATTAAATTGTGAAAACTGTCGTTTTCGCTTACTTGAGTTTAAAAAAAGTAAAAAAAAATGAAATCGGATTTATGGCACATCACAATGCTTTTTGCATTAGATACACATTGCTCAAAACAAATCAGAGTATTTTAGCTTAAACTCAATTGTGAAAACTGTCCATTTCGGTTACTTGAGTTTTTAAAAAGTAACAAAATTTGAAATCGGATTTTTGGCAAAAGTCGGATTTATGGCACATAACAATGCTTTTTGCATTAGATACACATTGCTCAAAACAAATCAGAGTATTTTAGCGTAAACTCAATTGTGAAAACTGTCCATTTTGGTTACTTGAGTTTTTAAAAAGTAACAAAATTTGAAATCGGATTTTTGGCAAAAGTCGGATTTATGGCACATAACAATGCTTTTTGCATTAGATACACATATCCCCAGACAAATCCGAGTATTTTAGCGTAAATTAAATTGTGAAACTGTCGTTTTCGCTTACTTGAGTTTAAAAAGTAAAAAAATTTGAAATCGGATTTATGGCACATAACAATTCTTTTTGCATAAGATACACATAGCTCCAGACAAATCCGAGTATTTTAGCGTAAATAAAATTGTGAAAACTGTCGTTTTCGCTTACTTGAGTTTAAAAAAAGTAAAAAAAATTGAAATCGGATTTATGGCACATCACAATGCTTTTTGCATAAGATACACATAGCTCCAGACAAATCCGAGTAGTTTAGCGTAAATTCAATATTAAAAACTGTCGATTTCGCTTATTTATGGCACATTACAATGCTTTTTGCATAAGATACACATAGCTCCAGAAAAATCCGAGTATTTAAGCGTAAATTCAACATTGAAAACTGTCGTTTTCGCTTACTTGAGTTTAAAAAAAATTAAAAAAATTTGAAATCGGATTTATGGCACATTACAATGCTTTTTGCATAAGATACACATAGCTCCAGACAAATCCGAGTATTTTAGCGTAAATAAAATTGTGAAAACTGTCGTTTTCGCTTACTTAAAAAGTAAGGAAATTTGAAATCGGATTTATTGCACATTACAATATTTTTTGCGTAAGATACACATAGCCCCAGACAAATCCGAGTATTTTAGCGTAAATAAAATTGTGAAAACTGTCGTTTTCGCTTACTTAAAAAGTAAGGAAATTTGAAATCGGATTTATGGCACATTACAATGCTTTTTGCATAATATACACATAGCCCCAGACAAATCCGAGTATTTTAGCGTAAATTCAACATTGAAAACTTTCGTTTTCGCTTACTTGAGTTTAAAAAAGTAAGGAAATTTGAAATCGGATTTATTGCACATTACAATATTTTTTGCGTGAGATACACATTGCCCCAGACAAATCCGAGTAGTTTAGCGTAAATTCAATATTAAAAACTGTCGATTTCGCTTATTTATGGCACATTACAATGCTTTTTGCATAAGATACACATAGCTCCAGAAAAATCCGAGTATTTAAGCGTAAATTCAACATTGAAAACTGTCGTTTTCGCTTACTTGAGTTTAAAAAAATAAAAAAAATTGAAATCAGATTTATGGCACATTACAATGCTTTTTGCATAAGATACACATAGCTCCAGACAAATCCGAGTATTTTAGCGTAAATAAAATTGTGAAAACTGTCGTTTTCGCTTACTTAAAAAGTAAGGAAATTTGAAATCGGATTTATGGCACATTACAATGCTTTTTGCATAAGATACACATAGCTCCAGAAAAATCCGAGTATTTAAGCGTAAATTCAACATTGAAAACTGTCGTTTTCGCTTACTTGAGTTTAAAATAAGTAAAAAATTTGAAATCGGATTTATGGCACATTAGAATGCTTTTTGCATAAGATACACATAGCTCCAGACAAATCCGAGTATTTTAGCGTAAATTAAATTGTGAAAACTGTCGTTTTCGCTTACTTGAGTTTAAAAAAAGTAAAAAAAAATGAAATCGGATTTATGGCACATCACAATGCTTTTTGCATTAGATACACATTGCTCAAAACAAATCAGAGTATTTTAGCTTAAACTCAATTGTGAAAACTGTCCATTTCGGTTACTTGAGTTTTTAAAAAGTAACAAAATTTGAAATCGGATTTTTGGCAAAAGTCGGATTTATGGCACATAACAATGCTTTTTGCATTAGATACACATTGCTCAAAACAAATCAGAGTATTTTAGCGTAAACTCAATTGTGAAAACTGTCCATTTTGGTTACTTGAGTTTTTAAAAAGTAACAAAATTTGAAATCGGATTTTTGGCAAAAGTCGGATTTATGGCACATAACAATGCTTTTTGCATTAGATACACATATCCCCAGACAAATCCGAGTATTTTAGCGTAAATTAAATTGTGAAACTGTCGTTTTCGCTTACTTGAGTTTAAAAAGTAAAAAAATTTGAAATCGGATTTATGGCACATAACAATTCTTTTTGCATAAGATACACATAGCTCCAGACAAATCCGAGTATTTTAGCGTAAATAAAATTGTGAAAACTGTCGTTTTCGCTTACTTGAGTTTAAAAAAAGTAAAAAAAATTGAAATCGGATTTATGGCACATCACAATGCTTTTTGCATAAGATACACATAGCTCCAGACAAATCCGAGTATTTTAGCGTAAATTCAATATTAAAAACTGTCGATTTCGCTTATTTATGGCACATTACAATGCTTTTTGCATAAGATACACATAGCTCCAGAAAAATCCGAGTATTTAAGCGTAAATTCAACATTGAAAACTGTCGTTTTCGCTTACTTGAGTTTAAAAAAAGTAAAAAAAAATGAAATCGGATTTATGGCACATCACAATGCTTTTTGCATTAGATACACATTGCTCAAAACAAATCAGAGTATTTTAGCGTAAACTCAATTGTGAAAACTGTCCATTTCGGTTACTTGAGTTTTTAAAAAGTAACAAAATTTGAAATGGGATTTTTGGCAAAAGTCGGATTTATGGCACATAACAATGCTTTTTGCATTAGATACACATTGCTCAAAACAAATCAGAGTATTTTAGCGTAAACTCAATTGTGAAAACTGTCCATTTAGGTTACTTGAGTTTTTAAAAAGTAACAAAATTTGAAATCGGATTTTTGTCAAAAGTCGGATTTATGGCACATAACAATGCTTTTTGCATTAGATACACATATCCCCAGACAAATCCGAGTATTTAAGCGTAAATTAAATTGTGAAAAGTGTCGTTTTCGCTTACTTGAGTTTAAAAAGTAAAAAAATTTGAAATCGGATTTATGGCACATAACAATGCTTTTTGCATAAGATACACATAGCTCCAGACAAATCCGAGTATTTTAGCGTAAATAAAATTGTGAAAACTGTCGTTTTCGCTTACTTGAGTTTAAAAAAAGTAAAAAAAATTGAAATCGGATTTATGGCACATCACAATGCTTTTTGCATAAGATACACATAGCTCCAGACAAATCCGAGTAGTTTAGCGTAAATTCAATATTAAAAACTGTCGATTTCGCTTATTTATGGCACATTACAATGCTTTTTGCATAAGATACACATAGCTCCAGAAAAATCCGAGTATTTAAGCGTAAATTCAACATTGAAAACTGTCGTTTTCGCTTACTTGAGTTTAAAAAAAGTAAAAAAAATTGAAATCGGATTTATGGCACATTACAATGCTTTTTGCATAAGATACACATAGCTCCAGACAAATCCGAGTATTTTAGCGTAAATAAAATTGTGAAAACTGTCGTTTTCGCTTACTTAAAAAGTAAGGAAATTTGAAATCGGATTTATTGCACATTACAATATTTTTTGCGTAAGATACACATAGCTTCAGACAAATCCGAGTATTTTAGCGTAAATAAAATTGTGAAAACTGTCGTTTTCGCTTACTTAAAAAGTAAGGAAATTTGAAATCGGATTTATGGCACATTACAATGCTTTTTGCATAAGATACACATAGCCCTAAACAAATCCGAGTATTTTAGCGAAAACTCAATTGTGAAAACTGTCCATTTCGGTTACATGAGTTTTTAAAAAGTAACAAAATTTGAAATCGGATTTTTGGCAAAAGTCGGATTTATGGCACATAACAATGCTTTTTGCATTAGATACACATTGTTTAAAACAAATCAGAGTATTTTAGCGTAAACTCAATTGTGAAAACTGTCCATTTTGGTTACTTGAGTTTTTAAAAAGTAACAAAATTTGAAATCGGATTTTTGGCAAAAGTCGGATTTATGGCACATAACAATGCTTTTTGCATTAGATACACATATCCCCAGACAAATCCGAGTATTTTAGCGTAAATTAAATTGTGAAAACTGTCGTTTTCGCTTACTTGAGTTTAAAAAGTAAAAAAATTTGAAATCGGATTTATGGCACATAACAATGCTTTTTGCATAAGATACACATAGCTCCAGACAAATCCGAGTATTTTAGCGTAAATAAAATTGTGAAAACTGTCGTTTTCGCTTACTTGAGTTTAAAAAAAGTAAAAAAAATTGAAATCGGATTTATGGCACATCACAATGCTTTTTGCATAAGATACACATAGCTCCAGACAAATCCGAGTAGTTTAGCGTAAATTCAATATTAAAAACTGTCGATTTCGCTTATTTATGGCACATTACAATGCTTTTTGCATAAGATACACATAGCTCCAGAAAAATCCGAGTATTTAAGCGTAAATTCAACATTGAAAACTGTCGTTTTCGCTTACTTGAGTTTAAAAAAAATTAAAAAAATTTGAAATCGGATTTATGGCACATTACAATGCTTTTTGCATAAGATACACATAGCTCCAGACAAATCCGAGTATTTTAGCGTAAATAAAATTGTGAAAACTGTCGTTTTCGCTTACTTAAAAAGTAAGGAAATTTGAAATCGGATTTATTGCACATTACAATATTTTTTGCGTAAGATACACATAGCCCCAGACAAATCCGAGTATTTTAGCGTAAATAAAATTGTGAAAACTGTCGTTTTCGCTTACTTAAAAAGTAAGGAAATTTGAAATCGGATTTATGGCACATTACAATGCTTTTTGCATAAGATACACATAGCCCCAGACAAATCCGAGTATTTTAGCGTAAATTCAACATTGAAAACTTTCGTTTTCGCTTACTTGAGTTTAAAAAAGTAAGGAAATTTGAAATCGGATTTATTGCACATTACAATATTTTTTGCGTGAGATACACATTGCCCCAGACAAATCCGAATAGTTTAGCGTAAATTCAATATTAAAAACTGTCGATTTCGCTTATTTATGGCACATTACAATGCTTTTTGCATAAGATACACATAGCTCCAGAAAAATCCGAGTATTTAAGCGTAAATTCAACATTGAAAACTGTCGTTTTCGCTTACTTGAGTTTAAAAAAATAAAAAAATTTGAAATCAGATTTATGGCACATTACAATGCTTTTTGCATAAGATACACATAGCTCCAGACAAATCCGAGTATTTTAGCGTAAATAAAATTGTGAAAACTGTCGTTTTCGCTTACTTAAAAAGTAAGGAAATTTGAAATCGGATTTATGGCACATTACAATGCTTTTTGCATAAGATACACATAGCCCCAGACAAATCCGAGTATTTTAGCGTAAATTCAACATTGAAAACTTTCGTTTTCGCTTACTTGAGTTTAAAAAAGTAAGGAAATTTGAAATCGGATTTATTGCACATTACAATATTTTTTGCGTGAGATACACATTGCCCCAGACAAATCCGAGTATTTAAGCGTAAATTCAACATTGAAAACTTTCGTTTTCGCTTACTTTAGTTTAAAAAAAGTAAAAAAAATTGAAATCGGATTTATGGCACATTACAATGCTTTTTGCATAAGATACACATAGCCCTAAACAAATCCGAGTATTTTAGCGAAAACTCAATTGTGAAAACTGTCCATTTCGGTTACTTGAGTTTTTAAAAAGTAACAAAATTTGAAATCGGATTTTTGGCAAAAGTCGGATTTATGGCACATAACAATGCTTTTTGCATTAGATACACATTGCTCAAAACAAATCAGAGTATTTTAGCGTAAACTCAATTGTGAAAACTGTCCATTTAGGTTACTTGAGTTTTTAAAAAGTAACAAAATTTGAAATCGGATTTTTGGCAAAAGTCGGATTTATGGCACATAACAATGCTTTTTGCATTAGATACACATATCCCCAGACAAATCCGAGTATTTTAGCGTAAATAAAATTGTGAAAACTGTCGTTTTCGCTTACTTGAGTTTAAAAAAAGTAAAAAAAATTGAAATCGGATTTATGGCACATCACAATGCTTTTTGCATAAGATACACATAGCTCCAGACAAATCCGAGTAGTTTAGCGTAAATTCAATATTAAAAACTGTCGATTTCGCTTATTTATGGCACATTACAATATTTTTTGCGTAAGAAACACATAGCCCCAGACAAATCCGAGTATTTTAGCGTAAATAAAATTGTGAAAACTGTCGTTTTCGCTTACTTAAAAAGTAAGGAAATTTGAAATCGGATTTATGGCACATTACAATGCTTTTTGCATAAGATACACATAGCCCTAAACAAATCCGAGTATTTTAGCGAAAACTCAATTGTGAAAACTGTCCATTTCGGTTACTTGAGTTTTTAAAAAGTAACAAAATTTGAAATGGGATTTTTGGCAAAAGTCGGATTTATGGCACATAACAATGCTTTTTGCATTAGATACACATTGCTCAAAACAAATCAGAGTATTTTAGCGTAAACTCAATTGTGAAAACTGTCCATTTAGGTTACTTGAGTTTTTAAAAAGTAACAAAATTTGAAATCGGATTTTTGTCAAAAGTCGGATTTATGGCACATAACAATGCTTTTTGCATTAGATACACATATCCCCAGACAAATCCGAGTATTTAAGCGTAAATTAAATTGTGAAAAGTGTCGTTTTCGCTTACTTGAGTTTAAAAAGTAAAAAAATTTGAAATCGGATTTATGGCACATAACAATGCTTTTTGCATAAGATACACATAGCTCCAGACAAATCCGAGTATTTTAGCGTAAATAAAATTGTGAAAACTGTCGTTTTCGCTTACTTGAGTTTAAAAAAAGTAAAAAAAATTGAAATCGGATTTATGGCACATCACAATGCTTTTTGCATAAGATACACATAGCTCCAGACAAATCCGAGTAGTTTAGCGTAAATTCAATATTAAAAACTGTCGATTTCGCTTATTTATGGCACATTACAATGCTTTTTGCATAAGATACACATAGCTCCAGAAAAATCCGAGTATTTAAGCGTAAATTCAACATTGAAAACTGTCGTTTTCGCTTACTTGAGTTTAAAAAAAGTAAAAAAAATTGAAATCGGATTTATGGCACATTACAATGCTTTTTGCATAAGATACACATAGCTCCAGACAAATCCGAGTATTTTAGCGTAAATAAAATTGTGAAAACTGTCGTTTTCGCTTACTTAAAAAGTAAGGAAATTTGAAATCGGATTTATTGCACATTACAATATTTTTTGCGTAAGATACACATAGCTTCAGACAAATCCGAGTATTTTAGCGTAAATAAAATTGTGAAAACTGTCGTTTTCGCTTACTTAAAAAGTAAGGAAATTTGAAATCGGATTTATGGCACATTACAATGCTTTTTGCATAAGATACACATAGCCCTAAACAAATCCGAGTATTTTAGCGAAAACTCAATTGTGAAAACTGTCCATTTCGGTTACATGAGTTTTTAAAAAGTAACAAAATTTGAAATCGGATTTTTGGCAAAAGTCGGATTTATGGCACATAACAATGCTTTTTGCATTAGATACACATTGTTTAAAACAAATCAGAGTATTTTAGCGTAAACTCAATTGTGAAAACTGTCCATTTTGGTTACTTGAGTTTTTAAAAAGTAACAAAATTTGAAATCGGATTTTTGGCAAAAGTCGGATTTATGGCACATAACAATGCTTTTTGCATTAGATACACATATCCCCAGACAAATCCGAGTATTTTAGCGTAAATTAAATTGTGAAAACTGTCGTTTTCGCTTACTTGAGTTTAAAAAGTAAAAAAATTTGAAATCGGATTTATGGCACATAACAATGCTTTTTGCATAAGATACACATAGCTCCAGACAAATCCGAGTATTTTAGCGTAAATAAAATTGTGAAAACTGTCGTTTTCGCTTACTTGAGTTTAAAAAAAGTAAAAAAAATTGAAATCGGATTTATGGCACATCACAATGCTTTTTGCATAAGATACACATAGCTCCAGACAAATCCGAGTAGTTTAGCGTAAATTCAATATTAAAAACTGTCGATTTCGCTTATTTATGGCACATTACAATGCTTTTTGCATAAGATACACATAGCTCCAGAAAAATCCGAGTATTTAAGCGTAAATTCAACATTGAAAACTGTCGTTTTCGCTTACTTGAGTTTAAAAAAAGTAAAAAAATTTGAAATCGGATTTATGGCACATTACAATGCTTTTTGCATAAGATACACATAGCTCCAGACAAATCCGAGTATTTTAGCGTAAATAAAATTGTGAAAACTGTCGTTTTCGCTTACTTAAAAAGTAAGGAAATTTGAAATCGGATTTATTGCACATTACAATATTTTTTGCGTAAGATACACATAGCCCCAGACAAATCCGAGTATTTTAGCGTAAATTAAATTGTGAAAACTGTCGTTTTCGCTTACTTGAGTTTAAAAAAAGTAAAAAATTTTGAAATCGGATTTATGGCACATTACAATGCTTTTTGCATAAGATACACATAGCTCCAGACAAATCCGAGTATTTTAGCGTAAATAAAATTGTGAAAACTGTCGTTTTCGCTTACTTAAAAAGTAAGGAAATTTGAAATCGGATTTATTGCACATTACAATATTTTTTGCGTAAGATACACATAGCACATAACATCAAAAGCACATCGACTTTTCGGATTTGTTTGTAGATCTACTTTAGATTTTAAAAGGCCACAAACCCTACTTTATATTTTCTTTGCATTAGTCCGCAGTGTTTTGGAGTATGCTAGTGTCATAATATGGTCACCAAATTATAAAAATCACATAGCCTGTATAGAACGGATTCAGAAGAAGTGTCTTCGGATTGTTTTTTATCGGCATAGACCGGGTCGCTCAGACTTGGGCTATGCGGATCGACTTCGAACGTTCAATATTCAAACATTAGAAACACGTCGTATATACTTTGATTGTATTTACCTTTATAAAATAGTACATTCTATTATTGATTGTCCTGAACTTCTGTCCTGCCTTGATTTTAATATTAAATATAGTGCACGCAGAGCCAACAAGTGTAATCTCTTTATACTTAAAACTTTCAAGAATAATACTTCCTACTTTAATCCCTTAACCAGAATGTCTCGTCAATATAACGAACTCTTAAAAAGTAATAGTAATGATATAGATATATTTATTAACAACATACATAAGTTTAAAAACGGTCTGATGCATGTCCTTCGTACCACTCCTGTATAACGCCAACATTTTCTGTATTGTTTGCGAGCTTTATGTTGTTTCTTAGTTTTTACCACAAAGTAGATGTTAGGGTTCTTACATACTAATTTAATGTTAATCAGTTAGTATAAAATATTTAGTACTAGTAACTGTTGGATTGTATCTACACGCTTTTGTTCTCGTTAAAGTATCTATTAATTTAAATGTATAGTTAGTATGTATATGTAGTATATTATAGTTTGTCATTCTACTTGTAATGATGTGTACGTCTATAATTTGGTACACACATCAGATCAAAATTTTGTATCTCTTAATTTTATGTAAGTACTTAATGTGTGTACTGTTGATGTACCTTAATAAATAAATAAATAAATAAATAAAAATAGCCCCAGACAAATCCGAGTATTTTAGCGTAAATAAAATTGTGAAAACTGTCGTTTTCGCTTACTTAAAAAGTAAGGAAATTTGAAATCGGATTTATGGCACATCACAATGCTTTTTGCATAAGATACACATAGCTCCAGACAAATCCGAGTAGTTTAGCGTAAATTCAATATTAAAAACTGTCGATTTTGCTTATTTATGGCACATTACAATGCTTTTTGCATAAGATACACATAGCTCCAGAAAAATCCGAGTATTTAAGCGTAAATTCAACATTGAAAACTGTCATTTTCGCTTAAATAAATAAAATAAAAATTAAAAAGCCTTTTATTATTTCTCACTCATTTACAAAATATATTGATTTGCATGCATTCTATTAAATTTTTAATTACATTAGTTATATTTATTTAATATTATTTACCTATCATTTTATCACAATCAGTTACTTTTAATTATATTAAGATTATACACATGCTTAATTATCCATTTATGAATATTATTGTATTTATTATTTATTTTATAATTTATATACATTTTTTGAAAAGTATAATATAATAAATTTATTGTAATTATTTTTATTTTTATCCTATTTTAATTTTGAATGAGAACCCCTTTGTAGGGTAAAGGCCTCCTCCATTTTTGTCCATTCTTCTCTATCTTTTGCCTTTTCTTGCCACTCTTCTCCCGCTATATCTTTTATATCGTCAGTCCATCTTCTATAAGGCCTGCCTCTTTTCCTTTTCCCTTTAGGTCCTTTCCATAGAACGGCGACGCGCTTCGACCATCGTGAATCTTGTATTCTGGCTACATGACCTGCCCATTTCCATTTAAGTTTCATAGCATGCAATAGGAAATCTATTTGTTTCGTTTTTTTCCTTATCTTTGTGTGGGGTATTTTATCTATTTTGCGGATCCCTAATATGGATCTTTCCATGGCAGCTTGACAAATTCTTATTTTTTCTCTCGCTTGTTTAGTATATATCCAGGTCTGTGAGCCGTATGTTAGACAGGGGAGGATACTACCATCCATCACTTTCTTTTTCATTGGAAGCGGCATATCTCCTTTCAGTATTTCCCTGTGAGCCCAGTACTTTTGCCACGTTATATTTATTCTTCTAGTTATCTCATGTAGGTTGTTCCGGTCAAATGATACTTGTTTACCTAGGTACACATAGGAGTCCACATATTCCAGGTTATCGCTTCCTATCTTTATTGGCGATTTTGAGGAGTTGGTCATTACTTTAGTTTTTTGCAGGTTCATTTCCAGTCCGACGTTTGCGCTTTCTTTTTGCAATTGCTGTACCATTTTTTCTAATTCAGAACCTTTTTCAGAAAATAATATTATATCATCCGCGAAACGCAGATGGGTAAGACGTTCTTTATTTACTAAGATGCCGAGGTTCTGCCAATTAAGTTTTTTAAATATCATTTCTAATACTGCAATGAAAATTTTTGGAGACAACGGATCGCCCTGTTTCACGCCTCTTTTGATTTTTATTTCAGGACCGCTTATTTCCAATCTGATTTTGCTTGAACTTCTTATGTATATGTTTCTGATAATGTTGCAGTAAGTACTGTTTATGTTGTTCATGCTCAGAGCTTCCCATATGGAGTTATGTGAGATGGAGTCAAAAGCCTTAAAGCCTTCTGATAGTCAATGAAGGCTAGGTAGAGAGGTCTTTGGAATTCCTTGTATTTCTCTATGACGCTATCTAAGGTTTGGATGTGGTCTACAGTAGAGAAACCTCTACGGAACCCCGCCTGTTCTACCGGCTGATTATCGTCTATTTTTGCACATATCTGGCTTAAAATGCATTGTGAGAACAGTTTGTAGAGGCTCGGCAGTAGGCTGATAGGACGGTAATTTCCTATATCATGTGGGTCACCTTTCTTATATAATAGTATTATATTTGATTTGGTCCATTGCTCTGGTACTTTTTCCTCTTTAAGTATAATATTAAATAAATAAGTTATTATAGGTGCAAGTAGAGTCCGACCTAATTTAAGCGCCTCGTTAGGAATTCCGTCTGGCCCTGGGCTCTTTAAAGATTTAAGTTTCTTTATTTCTCTATCTATTTCTGACACACTCCACTCTATGTTTACATCATTTTGAGTGTCGAAAGAGAAGATTTCTCCGCTATCGCGGTCTTTCTGGTCGTAAAGGTTTTCATAGAATTTGGTCGCTATTTTTAGTATATTTTGTCTGTTGTTTGTGGGGGTAGAGTTTTCTAATAAACTTGGTATCCATGTTTTGTGTATACGGAGTTCTTTGTAAGCACGTTTGCAACTTCCACTATTTGCCAGGTGTTTTTCTATTATTTTTGATCTGTGATTTTTGTAGTCTTTTCTTATACTTTTGTTAGTTATTTTATAAATAGCGCTCAGTTTCTTCTTGTCTTCGTGACTTTTTTGTTTTAGATTTTGTAGTTTGTGACGTTGTTTAATGAGGTTTAAAGTTTCTACTGTAAGTATTTTGTTTGATTTAGGTTTGTCCGGATGTTTTTCTATGTTCATGCTCTCAAGTATACAATTTTCAAGTTTGTTATATAAGGTTTGACCTGTATATGTTTCATCCTGCTTCATACAAGTTAGATTCTTTTCTATTTTTTGTAGATAAGAGACCGCCTCATCATGGGTTTTTAGAGTGCAGGTAGAGCTGCTGTATTTTACTCGGCTTTTTTTAATTTGTGTTAATGATATTTTTGAGCGCACCATCCTGTGGTCAGATGCAAATTTAATACTATTTAAGACATGTACATCTTCGAACCTTTTAGGGAAATTTGCGAGAATATAATCTATTTCATTCATAGTTACATGATCAGGTGATTTCCAGGGCGGCGATTCTCAGTCCTCGAACTTAGTTCCGAATATTAGTATATCCCGCTCGCACGCGCGGTAAATCTCATTTGCATGAGCGGGACAGACCGATAGTAAAAACTAAGTTCGAGGACTGAGAATTAGGGCCCAGGTCCATTTTTGACTGCACTTTTTCTTGAAAAAAGTGTTCAAAATAGAAAGGTTGTATTCCTGCGCGTATTGTATTAGAAGTTGCCCTCTTGCACTTCTTTTTCCAAGCCCAAAATTACCCAGGATTTTGTGCTCCTCACTATTTTTCTGTCCTACTTTTGCGTTAAAGTCGCCCATAACTATTGTGTTTTTATTTGACATTTCGTGGGCTTTATGTAGAGTTTCATAAAACAATATAATCTCCTCTTCGTCCGATTCTTCGGTAGGAGCATATACTTGTATTATAGTGATGGGTGTGTTGTTGATTATTGTATTCAAAAGTGCTATTCGGTCGGACAACCCTACAAAGCTTTTGATACAGGATTTAAGATACTTTTTTATAATAAATCCAACTCCATATCTACCTTTTGTCTTTCCGTGATAACATAGAATGAAGTCGTCGTATTCCTTTATTCCGTACCCTGTTCTTCTTGTCTCTGACAATCCGATGATATCATATTTTATATTTAAAAGTGCGTTGGTAAGTTCTATGAGTTTTTCATCACTGGCCAGAGTTCTCACATTATATGTGGCAATGTAGAGGCTTGCTTTATTTTTCTTATTCCTTGTAGTGATTTTTTCTTGTATAGTAGAGTTGTGGTTAAGATTAAGATAGTTGTTATTATTTGGAGGGTTTCGGTCTTCCTCCTCCACAGGGACCAGCTGTAATGGAGGAGATTGAGAGAGGGGCAAAGGGGCTCTTTTTATTAGTTTTTTAGTAGCGAGGCTGTTTCACTAAAGTTGGGCTCAGATGCTGTACTTTGTGTTTTATTGGATATATAAGATGTTATATTGTTTGTTCTGTTTATAATAATAATAATCGTTTATTTTTCTCACCACAAATTACACATCAATATTTATACAATGCAGAGAGTAACAGGTTATTGTGGGGAGACTGGTGCCTAAACTGGGCGTGAGCCTGTATTTCAGGACACCAGGCCTCTATCCCAGGTAATAGTTTGTTTTACAGTATTACACAGTTGCTGGAATTATAATATGTAATGCAAATTTACGATGGTGAAGTCAGGGTTAGAAAGTGATTTGTGTAAGTGTGTGCCTAGTGTGTGTATGCATGTACGTGTGTGTATGTGTGTGTGTGAGTGTGTGTGTGTGTGTGTGTGTGAGTGTGTGTGTGTGTCGTGTGTGAGTGTGTGTGTGCGTGTGAGTGTCTGTTCGTGTGTGTGTAGAAGTGCATGTGTATAGTGAGTGAAGGGCTGTTTAAATATCTTGTGGAGCAATAAGTTTTTCAGTATTGACATAATTTAGTGTGGATAGCCAATTGCTCAATCGGTTTTTGCAGACACTTTTTTTTTGGTTGTATATTTTTATGATTTTATTAATTTTGTTATAAAGATATCCTCCAATAAATAAGAAGAAGCGATTTGTGAACTTGGTACGAAAGTGGAGATTATCGGTGCTAATGGGGTTGTGTCGTCTTTTCCCTTGGTACGAGGATGGGTCGTAGGTCAGAAGGCGGTGCTGTTTAACAACTGTGTGGAGAATGAACAGTTATCTTACAGTCAATACCTTGGTTTTTTTGTAAAGGTCTTCGGTAGAGTAAAGGTAAGGTAGGCTATATGATACTTTAAGTACTGTCCTTTGAGCGCGCTCCAGTTGTAGGAGAGTTGTTTTGTGAGTGCCACCCCACGTTGTTATACAGTACGTAATCAGCGACTCGCAGAGAGTGAAATATACCGTCCTTATAATAGCTTCGTCGGCGACCTCTTTTAGATTTCTAAATATGGGTATTATTTTGCGTATTCTGGCAGTGAGAGCCTCTATGTGCGGACGGAAGCTGAGAGAAGAGTCTACGATAACCCCAAGGTATTTAGTTGTGGATGTTCTCTCCAGGATCCGGCAGGAGCACTGTACAAGAAGTTGTCTGGGGCATGTGTGTGCTATGATGCAATGGTAGGCATTCATAGGAGGGGAATTATGTATGGCGAAAGGAATGTATTTTGTTTTGTCGGCATTTAGAGTTAGAGTATTACTGCTCAACCAGTCCGAAACCGTATTAATATTTCGTTTGGGTATTTGATTAGAAGTACTCTCTTTGGTCGGAATATTTTTTTCGGTCGGGGACACTGACAGATTTCGTTTTTTTCTTATATCTCCTGTTGAGTTCCAGTTTTTGGGGGTGCCTGGCAATATAACTAACTTATCATATCTTAATACAGCATTCTTTCCAAGTTGGCGTTCTTTTTCTACTTCTCCTTGTAGTTCCTTTCGCTTTAACATCACTTCTTCTGGGAAGTCTTCCTTAATATTTATAGGCGAGCCTTTCA
The DNA here is from genome assembly GCA_905187575.2 of Celastrina argiolus. Classification (NCBI taxonomy): domain Eukaryota; kingdom Metazoa; phylum Arthropoda; class Insecta; order Lepidoptera; family Lycaenidae; genus Celastrina; species Celastrina argiolus. The sequence continues at coordinate 15,619,457 of LR994599.1, read as the reverse complement.
ACACTAGTTTTTTCTTCAGAAGTTCAATTTTCCGTCCCATTGTTATCAGCGTTACAAGTATAGGTCTAGTTTTATTACCTTTTTTGCCTAGTCTTCTTATAAATTCTATTTCAGATTGCTGAATGATAATATTCATGTTTTGTTTTATGCAGCATATTAACGTTGTTTGTAGTTCATGGTATCCGTGTTCGGATTCTTCTACTCCATAGAATATTAAGTTTCTCTTTCTTAACTGCTTTAATATATTATTTATTATATTTTGCTGTTGGTGAATTGATGTTTCTAGCATATCAGTTTTGTTTTCTATTATTGTAAATTTTTCATTAATACTGTTAATAATTGTTTTGGTAATATTTTCTTGCATGGTTCGTATTTCCTGTTTTTGAATGATTAAATCTTCTTGTATTTGTTTTAAAATTTCTAACATGTTCTCCATTGTTTGATGTCAGTGCTGCCCTCTATTGTCGTATAGTTGGTATCTCGTGGTAGCTTAGTGTACTTGGTTGGTGTTGCAAATTTGCAACTCGTGCGCTGCTGGTTTCGCAAGTAGTTCAGCATTCAACTACTAGATGGCGCCTGTAGTAATTATAATTTGTGATTTGATACCTGATGACCGGCAAAATTTGTTGGAGGTGATGTGAGTTTAAAAAAAAGGAACAAAATTTGAATTTGGATTTATGAATTATGGCACATTACAATATTTTTTGCATGAGATACCTACACATAGCTCCAGACAAATCCGAGTATTTTAGAGTAAATTCAATTGTGAAAACTGTCGTTTTCGCTTAGTTGAGTTTAAAAAAGTAACAAAATTTGAAATCGGATTTATGGCACATTACAATGCTTTTTGCATAATATACACATAGCTCCAGACAAATCCCAGTATTTTAGCGTAAATTCAATTGTGAAAACTGTCGATTTCCTTTACTCGAGTTTAAAAAAAGTAAAAAAATTTGAAATCGGATTTATGGCAGATTACAATGCTTTTTGCATAAGATACACATAGCTCCAGACAAATCCCAGTATTTTAGCGTAAATTCAATTGTGAAAACTGTCGATTTCCTTTACTCGAGTTTAAAAAAATAAAGATAATTTATATTTGGATTTTAGGGTAAACTCAATAGTGAAAACCACAAAACTGTCATTTTCGCTTACTTGAGTTTAAAAAAAAGGAATTTGGATTTATGAATTATGGCACATTACAATATTTTTTGCATGAGATACCTACACATAGCTCCAGACAAATCCGAGTATTTTAGCGTAAATTCAATTGTGAAAACTGTCGTTTTCGCTTAGTTGAGTTTAAAAAAGTAACAAAATTTGAAATCGGATTTATGGCACATTACAATGCTTTTTGCATAATATACACATAGCTCCAGACAAATCCCAGTATTTTAGCGTAAATTCAATTGTGAAAACTGTCGATTTCCTTTACTCGAGTTTAAAAAAACTAACATAATTTGAATTTGGATTTATGGCACATTACAATGCTTTTTATCGAAATGTGATGTCGTCTACCGTCTACGTACGTCCCTTGTCTATACTAATATTATAAAGAGGTAACGTTTGATTGTTTGTTTGTTTGTTTGTTTGTTTGTTTGTTTGAATGGAATAGGCTCTGAAACCACTGAACCAATATGAAAAATTCTTTCACCGTTGGAAAGCTACATTCCTAGCGCTGAACATAGGCTATATTATATGTTTAAAAAAAGTAGGGTTCCTTACTAAAACCCAAAAAATGTAGCCCAAAGTGTAAAAAAACGACCTCTAAAATTTCTTACATCGTGTGCGCTTCGGCAACGGCTTGACCAATTTCGCAAATTTTTTTTACGGTATGTTCGTTATTGTCACGAAAAGGTTATTATGAAAGAAAATGTTGAAAAAAATAAGCAGAAAATTAGAAAAAAGAAGAAAATACGTATTGGTAACGCGGGGTTTGAACCTGGGTTCGATCGATTCACGTCGTTGGCAGTTTATATGACACGGCTGTCATGGCAACATCAGTATTTACAAATGGAAAATAAAAATTATGAAATGCTATAAATATCGTTTTTATATCAGCTTAAACTATTTGGATTAATAAAATTATTAGGATTAACAGAAACATGAATCCAAATAGTTTAAGCTGATATAAATACGGTATGTATAGCATTTCCTAATTTTTGTTTTCCATTTGTAAACAACGTGGTTACCATGGCGACCGTTAGACGTTATAGACGTTTGGCTGCGTTTCCATTGACGCGGGGCGAGGCGGACAGGAGCTTGCGGTACCAGAATTGACCAATCACTATGCTCGAAATCTCTGCTCCACTCCGCTTGGAAACTCTTAAGTTCCTATGCGCCCCGCTCCGTGTCAGTGAAAACGCCAAGATTGGGGAAGTTTTCCAAATCTATACATCTATACAAATAAATAAAATTGAAGTGTCAGTATGTAACTTTCAATTAGCAACGTTTTTCTAAATGCATATGACATTTTAAACGATACCTTCTGCTTTTTTTTGCATTGGCAACGATATTTACTGAATACGAAAATGTAATTTAAAAAAAAATGTCTGTCAGCGTGTCTCTTTGCTCCGGCTAATCTCTGGAACAGCTGGACCGATTTTAACGAGACTTTCACTGGTAGATAGCTAAAGTTATAAGGATTCATTTAGGCTACTTTTCATCATCATCATCGTCGTCATCTAACTAACGTTCAGCGAATTGGCTGGACCGACTGTGACGAGAGCATTCATCGGGCTTAGCTTATGTTAGTAGGAGTAATCTTAGATACATCTATATGTAAAAGTAAGTCGTGTTAGTTAAATTATTTATAACTCAAGAACGGCTTTATCGATATGGCTGAAAATGGTGAGGATGTAGCTTAGAGCAAGTAGTCGGACATAGGATACTAAGTATTTATTCAATTTGACAGCGTTTTCGTACACGTTGCGGGTTCTGCGTTAGGGTTCCGCGTTGCGGGTTTCGGGTTTCCATGCTGCTGGTTCCGTGTTGCGGGTTTTGGGTTCCCATGCTGCGGGTTCCGCGTTGCGAGTTCCAAGTTCCCGCGTTGCGGGTTCCGGGTTCCCGCGTTGCGGGTTCCGGGTTCCCGCGTTGCGGGTTCCGGGTTCCCGCGTTGCGGGTTCCGGGTTCCCGCGTCGCGGGTTCCGGGTTCCCGCGTGGCGGGTTCCGGGTTCCCGCGTTGCGGGTTCCGGGTTCCCGCGTTGCGGGTTCCGGGTTCCCGCCTTGCGGGTTCCGGGTTCCCGCGTTGCGGGTTCCGGGTTCCCGCGTTGCGGGTTCCGGGTCCCGCGTTGCGGGTTCCGGGTTCCCGCGTTGCGGGTTCCGCGTTGCGGGTTCCGGGTTCCCACGTTGCGGGTTCCGCGTTGCGGGTTGCGGGTTCCGGGTTCCCGCGTTGCGGGTTCCCGCGTTGCGGGTTCCCGCGTTGCGGGTTCTGGGTTCCCGCGTTGCGGGTTCCGGGTTTCCGCGTTGCGGGTTCCGGGTTCCCGCGTTGCGGGTTCCGCGTTGCGGGTTCCGCGTTGCGGGTTGTGGGTTCCGGGTTCCCGCGTTGCGGGTTCCGGGTTCCCGCGTTGCGGGTTCCGGGTTCCCGCGTTGCGGGTTCCGGGTTCCCGCATTGCGGGTTCCGGGTTCCCGCGTTGCGGGTTCCGGGTTCACACGTTGCGGGTTCCGCGTTGCGGGTTGCGGGTTCCGGGTTCACAAGTTGCGGGTTTCGCGTTGCGGGTTGCGGGTTCCAAATTCCCGCGTTGCGGGTTCCGGGTTCCCGCGTTGCGGGTTCCGGGTTCCGGGTTCACAAGTTGCGGGTTCCGGGTTCCCGCGTTGCGGGTTCCGGGTTCCCGCGTTGCGGGTTCCGGGTTCCCGCGTTGCGGGTTCCGGGTTCCCGCGTTGCGGGTTCCGGGTTCCCGCGTTGCGGGTTCCGGGTTCCCGCGTTGCGGGTTCCGGGTTCCCGCGTTGCGGGTTCCGGGTTCCCGCGTTGCGGGTTCCGGGTTCCCGCGTTGCGGGTTCCGGGTTCCCGCGTTGCGGGTTCCGGGTTCCCGCGTTGCGGGTTCCGGGTTCCCGCGTTGTTTTTTTTAGTTGAATTTCATCATAAACTCTTTTTATGCTCAACGAAGTGGGCAAGGGTCAGCTAGTATTGAATAAAGACATGAAATTAGCTCAAGCTAGCAGACATGCAACTTGTGACCAACTTCGTACAGAGGTGATCGCCCTAAATGGTGACAAGCCTAAAAAAATTAAGTAACGGACAGCTAGACTTCCCTTTCCTTCCCATTAGCATGTGTCGTATAGTGAGACAAGAAAAGAAATTAATGTACCTCTGCTCTTGTTAATTACCCGGTATCTATGCTTTAGTTATTAATCTGAATAGTGTACATTGTACCTCCATTGTACAATCGGCAGTGTCAAAATGGCGATTTTTTTTTTGTGACAGATTTTCATTTGATGTTGAAACATATTAATTATTGTTTAATTGTTATAAAATGTTTTGGATAATGAAGTGTAATCCTTTAATATTCCTGTGAAACTGTTGATAAGTGTGCACAATAAGTGAATAAGGGAAAATTTCGATGTTTTCGGTTTGTTTACCTTTAGGTAAAATTCATCAGGGACGAACTATATTATTTACGGAATCATTCTGTACTTTGTTTTAACATATTATTATTGTTTTTATGTTTTTATTAATTATTTCAATATTTGTTAATAAGTCATTACCATTTTATACTATACTGCTATATTAAAAAAAAGTGTCTCATGACAGTCATATTTTGACATTTGACGTTTATTTGCCAAGTGGTAGTTGGAAATTGGTCATTGGTGTTTTACAATTTGTTTTTATCAATAAAAGGTGGTGTACTGTGGTTCAGTGTATTTAAAATATTAGTTTTAATGTCCCTGGGTCATAGGAAAGTATGTCTGAAACAACCAATATTGACACTAATCCCGACAATGAACCAACTAATTTGGTGGATTCCAATTTAGCAGTTCCCAGCGATGTGTCAAGTATTGCAGGCAGTGTTAGAACTAGCAAGGTGAATATCGTATAATAATGCTTACGTATCATTTTTGAACACAGTTAACATTAGAATATGTGGAAAATAAATTAGAATAATATTATGCATTGTGCATATTCGCAACTTCGCTGTAAAACCAAAGTATGACTTGTGATGCTATTTCGAAACTTTAGGTTTTTTAATGGTAACGTATGGATACTTTTAAGTTTGAAACCACATTATTAGAGATTACTATTAAATTGCGAAGAACAATGATATTACTATACACTGGCTGGGATGCTCTACTACTTGAATGAAATAATATTAAAAGATTATCTTACCTACGTACATATTTTTTTCACACATAAATCACGTTATTAATATTATCAAGTATCTTTATGAAGTTTGTTATGAAGATAGGATATGACCTTGAGCCTTTTCATTATTTCTTAGTAGAAAAGATGGTCAATTAGCATATTTCAATAAACTTTGTTACATATTATTAGACACAAACAAAGTTAGAAATGTCTTAACCCGACTAATAAATATTTCCCAACACTGGACAAGCTTCTGGTGAGGGGTGCAGTATGACTATCATAAACCTTCAGTGTCTGGTGTTGAAAAAGCATTTCTTGAAAATTACTATAATTTATTTTATTATGCCTTTTTTATTTACAGCAAACAACTTCAGAAAGACAGATTAAGTTTGAAAGGGCCCAAAAGTGTTTAGAAAATGCTGCTCTTGTATCAAAAAGAATCAAAGAACATCGGAAAGCAACTGCAGAGTTGCTGGGACGTCCCTTTGGTGAGTGTCCTGAAACTAACACGATAGAATCTTGTAGAAATAACAGTTAAAAAATCGAAGCATACAACCCAAAATATGCTACTTGGCTACTTCAATTTATCAATCACATTACCACAATGCCATTTCATAAAATTTAACATGTTTCGCGGGATATTGCTAGATATAATATATTTAAATTTTATGCTATGGATTTCCGCAAAGTAACGCCTGATTCCATTAACTACAATGCCATTTTTAAATGTTTTTTTTTGCAGAAGATGATAATGCTGACACTGAAATGGCATCCACCATGAGTGAGAAAACCAATTATTCTATAGCTACTGACACATCTACCACCTTATCAGTCCAAGATGCATTAAATAGTAAGCATTGTGTTAATTCTTATACTCTGCCATTCAACAATTTTCTTAAGCTTTTGAACATAATTATAATTGAAAACATAAGATTCCTCACTACTATGTGTCTGAATCTCTCTTATGTATTATTATAGTTTTTTTTTTTAAAATTTCATTAAAGTCATAATAGAGACTAACCTATTATGATACAAATCTAAGGCACGCTGCTACATGTGTCCTGGATTCAATAACAAACCCAAAGGTAGTCCCTTAATATAAAAGAAACTCCTCCTTCTACAGTTAGTATAAAAATACAAATCTTTATGAACAAGAAAATATGGGATCTACGTAAAGCAAGACTATCCTCCAGATGTTTAAAAAACCGAAGGATTTACAAGAGGAACTTAAAGAAAAATGTTTGTCTGGTGAGAATGTGATGAAATAATAAAATAAAACCATCTCAAATAGTAAAAAACAAATCACAAAATCAAAATATTACTAGCTTTTTGCATCCCTCTCTTCTATCTCCAAAGAGGGTTGCTTCCACCTGCTGGGATTAAGAAGAGCTAATAAAGATCAGATATTAAAAACGACAAGATGTCTCACAACCTCATCCTCTCCCAATATGGCCGGTCACCGTGGGAGCAGTAGACCACAAACCTCCAATGTAGAAAAGATATAAATAATATAGTACATATAAATATAATTTGATCATATCACATTTTTTTAATTAAATCATATTAAAAAAATTTAATGGTGAATTCTGTACTTAAAATATTAAAACAATAATCTGAAAGCACTAGAATAAGAGGGTTCATGCATGTCCTTTGTTTTGTATAAATGTATGCACAATATTAATTTTACAATATCCTACATAATAATATTATAATGTTTCTCAAATTACAATTATCTTTTTTTTTTTATCTATTTTTTAACATAGGCTTTCAACACTTGGTTGTTGATGCCAGCCTCATAGGTTCAGTCAATGTTCCCTACACAAGGTACAAATCCACAACACTGTATATTTTGCTTGCATCTGGGGACAATGGTTCCGAAAGGATACAGTTGATCTGCCCATTGTATAGGCAACCCAAGTCTCCTAAGATCCTTGATCTCAACTCTGCAGTTCGAGCACACTCCAGCAATACATGTAAAAGGTCCTCTGGCTTTTGACACACTCCACAATTAGGTGAAGGCTTAATTCCTACCAAATAATAAAGCTTATTTGCTGGAATGTGCCCAGATCGCAACCTAAATACAATTATTATCTTACATAATATTATTTTTTACAAACAAAAGAATAATACAAAGTATGTAAAATTTATTTTTTAATTAATTTTAAAATATTATTTGTTTCAATAATTATTACAACATATTTACCTATATTTAATCTAAAAATTAATGTTGAAAAAAGGCAAATATTATGTATATATTTGTCTGTGTAATAGGATACTTTTAATGCATGAAAAAAAATACCTTTTTTATTTTATTTATTTATTTTAATATATGTGCTAATATTATTTTATGTAATATACAAAAGTATATTTAGGTTGTTAGAATAAATATCACAAACAAATTTATTTGAATATTACAGTTCCTGGAATAAGTGAAAGCTTGGCAAATACTTTGAAACAAAAGGAAATATTAATGGAAAGGATAAAACAATATAAAGAAATAAGTAAAAGACCGGTTAAAAGAAATACACCAGTGACCAAGAGAGAACCAAGTGAACCGGGAGAGACAAAAAAGGTAGCAGTATCTTACTTTTTTTTTTTTTTCTAATGTATTCTAATGTAATGTAAAAAAAAATCTTACTTTAATATAAATAATTAATTTAACCCCCAAAGAAGATCAAGGCTGTTATCGGCTGTAATTCTTCTGTCTTCTTTAGCTGACTTGCTACTATAATATGATTGAAACACTTAAGGAACTCTTAAATTTAAAAAAAAATATATTTTTATTACTTACACATTGTATTAAGTAACATTTTTTTTGGGTCCAATAACCAAATCTATAAAAACGGGTCCCTATTATTATCCGCTGTTTGTCTGTCTATCACCAGGCTTTATCTTATGAACCATATTAGACAGTTGAAATTTTCACAGAATATGTAATTCTGTTGCCTCTATAACAACAAATACTAAAAAAAAAAATTTAAGGGGCTCCCATACAACAAACTTGTTTTTTTATTGTTTAGTATGGACTTTGTGCACAAGTCCGACTCACACTTGGCTGGTTTTAAAAACTAAGAAAGGGGTGTATTGGTAATATTGTAACCTCTAAGATCAGTGTGTTCTCGGCATAGGCCCCCTTCAGCCACTTCCTGTGTGATATTTTGTAGTTAGTTCTAGGTTGGCCTCCCTTTCTTTTTTCTTTCTCATCTCATGGATAAAAAGTAATTGATGGATCTGTTCCATTTGTTTTGTTTGTTGCTTATCATAATATCCAGTGCATTCAAAGCAGCTTCAAAGCTCCAAATTGGAGTCTACACATGTACACAGTTAAAGACATCTCAATGACAAAATATAATACAAGAAAAATATCATGAATGTCACGGAATACAAATTATAGCCTATCATTCTAAAGTATAAGCTATATCATTGTAAAGTTTTCAATTTCATTCAAGATCTAACAACATCCCTCACTTTATACTTACAAATTCATGCGTTGAAAATATTAGTAAGAATTATGGAAGCTAGCAGTTATTGTTATGAAAATAATAACTATATTCTATTCACAGAGTCTTGACAATATTGATGTTACAAAGCTCACAATTACAATAAAAGAGAAAGAAAATGCATTAAGTATTATGCAAGTAAAATTACGTGCAATGGAAACAACCATTTTGGATTTACAAGAAAAAATCAACGAAAAAGACCAAATCATAGAATCCAAAAATAAGGCCACTACAATAATAACGGACAGTTTAAGTAAAAAAGGTATGGTGATAATTATTTTTTAAGAAATAATATGTTTTACTAGTCTTATGTTGTTATATAATAATTATTTGATGTATAATACAACTTTGAATATTTTAGAAAAGGATACCTTTGATTTACTGGATGACACAAAACAGCAAATGTCTAAAATGCAAAATAATTTTGTGGCAATGGAAATGGAATGGAAAGATGAAAAACAAAAGTTATTAATAGAGATACAAGAGAAAGACGATAAAATTAGAAACTTAGAAGAAGCTAATACCATTCTAGAAAACTCCCGATTTGACTTGAGCATAGAAAATTCTAAATTAACTGAAGACCTAAATTTAAAAATAAAAGAAATATCAGAGTTACAGGATAAATTAAATAAATTATCCGAAAATCCACCAATACAAGAAGCAAATGTAACACAAGAGAAAGGATCTCTGGAAATAAGTAACATGGAAGAACTAACGAAAAAAATAGAATTATTGGAGCAAATTAACTGTCAAATCCGTCAAACCAATAAGGATCTTGAGAATCAGCTGTCTTCTGTAAGTACTCGTGCCAAGTCTCCAGGTGTAAAGAGTAGTCCTGTTCCAACTAGAAAAGGTGGTCGCAACACAGCTTCCAAGATGAAATCACCTTGGAGTCAGCTATCAACAGAATCTTTACCACAAGACTCAGAAAAGAAAGGCAAAGCTGAGAAGTCCAAGAGTGAAATTATAGTACAATCATTAAACAAAGACATTCTGGACAAAGAGATCATAATAAGCCAAAAAGACGACATCATATCTGAATTGGAAAGTAAAATTAAAGACAAAAATGAAGTTATCGAAAATCTACAATCACAAGTTCCATTACAAGATAAGGAATATGTTGACGTTTGTATGATGACAGAAGTTAAAGAGCAAATTAAATCCAGCGAACACTCAACGTATAATTTAAGCGAACTTAGCGAAAAGTTAAAAGATGCTGAAGATCAAATCGCGGCTCTGAATAATGAAATTGAAATAGCCAATAAGAATATGATAAAAGTAAAATCCAATTCTAAGTTTAAAATTAAACAGATGCAAAAGTCTATTGACAATTTTAGTAAAATTTCTGATGCTAATGGTGAAATAGTTAAATTAAATGAAGAAATTCATCAACTTTCACAGAGAGTTGCAGAATTAGAAGAAGAGAAGGGTAACTTACAATTACATCTTGTAGATTATGATGGTGGACGTTGTAAGTTGTTTAATATTATTATTCATAAAAACATGTTATAGTCCAGTTTTAACTGATATTTTTAATGTGTATATGTGATTATTTACAGTAACTGAATCTGAGGTGTATAAAAAGCTAGTAGAAGTGGAGAATCTAGCAGAAGCAAGACTCAAATCTATAACTTTACTGGAAACGCAAAAGTTTGATTTAGTCCAAGGTATTTATTAGATTAGAAAATATATTTTATAATCATAATTTCATAATACGAAATGGTGTTATTTTTTTATGTACCTATACTAATTTAAATAGGGTCCATGGTCTACCCAGGCAGTTCGCCAAGGTGAGCGTTCTACTGGGACTGACAATTTTTAGTGTTATACCTGCAAACGAACAATGGGAACGTTTTATAAAAAATAAAAGTTAAAAAAAACTATAACCCGACTTCGCAAAAAAGGGGTCTAAAAAGGCTGAAACAAGAAAATAATTCAATTTGAAATCCAGATATGCATAGGTACAGATATGGTCAAGGTAGAGCCGTGGTCGTACCCGCTATTGGGATTGTATATTTCAACAGCAGACGAATATTATAGATTTGTTTGGCGGGTACGACCACGGCTCTACCTTGACCATATCTGTACCTATGCATATCTGGATTTCAAATTGAATTAAAAAAAAAAAACTTACGTTAAATTAACACATAGAAAGTAACTAAACAAACTCCTAGATACTATTTGTACGACCGCATTTTAAACGTTTATTTTGAATTTAACAAAAAAATATTATAATTCATTAGAAAATTAAATACATATTTGTAATGTGCTTGCCAAGACCTATCTTTTGATACCAAACACGATACAATTATCTTAATTTAATTTTTTTCGGAGATAGTTTTTTGGGTATAATTTTCAAAATCCAAAATTTTTGAAAAATTATATAGCCTTAGATGTTACTCGCGGGAACACTACAAATCGATTGACACCTTATTTTTTAAAATCGGACGTGTAGTTTAACCGCTACGAGGGAACGTACATTCATACATACATACATACATAGACTGCCAAAATCATTACCCTTCCTTTTGGCTTCGCCGAAGTCGGGTAAAAAGTGTAAAATGTAGTGCACATAGTATCATCTGGCAAGTGCACTTTATCATATAAAATAAAGTGCCCATAGTTTTTTTAAATCTATTTTTTAACAGAGACTTTCAACACTTGGGTTGCCAGCCTCATAGGTTCAGTCAATGTTCCCTAGACAAGGAACAGATCCATCCCATAGTTTACCTTTATGTAAATTGCTCTTGCTGATTAAGTGCCCTTAAATATAATAATATTTAAAAAAACCTTAATGTTAGTACAAAAATAAAATCTTAGTTGTTTAATATTTTCATTGTATTTCAGAACTCCACAATTTGCAACAAAAGGCGTCTGAAATGGAAGATAAACTAGCAGACATGTCTTTACTACAAAATGAACAAGTTTGTTCTGAAATGAAACTAGTTCAGTTAGAAGAACAAATAGATAACTTTAGTTCTTCAAAAAAAGAAATGGAAATAATAATCGAAAACTTAAAATTGGATAAAGAACAGTTAAATGGGAATATTAAAATCCTTGAAACTGAGAAAGAAGAAATTGCACGTAAACTGGAAAGTTACATTCAAGAAAATATAGAACTTACTGATAAATTAGAAAAATTAAGTGCTGAAAAAGTTAGCTCCGCTGAATCAATAGAAATTGTAGAGTCACTAACAACCCAGGAAAAAATGGAATTAGAGGAATATAACAGAGGCATTAAGTCATCTAAAGATGCTGTTGATGCAAGTAGTCAAGTATTATCCAAAGAAGAATTAATCAATGAAACTGAAGAGTTAAGAAAGAAAATTGAGCTATTTACTGCCGAGAGACAAGAAGTAATGGAAAAGATGAATAAAATATCTATGGAAAATGAGTCTCTTCTTAAAAATATAAACGAAATTCAAAATCAACACAATAAACTTTCGCGAAATATAGAATTTTTAACAGACGAAAAACAAAAGTTGGATATTATTAATAAAGATTTGAATCACCAAATAGAAGAACTTAAACGGGAAAGAATCGAGGTGTTAAAAGAAACCGCTGAAGTGACTAAAAGGGCTAGTATCGACGATGCAATTGAAGGCCCCACAGTAGATTTGCCTTTAGAGGATAAATCGTCTTCCGATAAAAGTAATAACCGATCCAAATCCGTTAAACAACTTACGAAAGAAATTCTCAAACTAAAGAACATTGTAAAAGAAAGGGAAGATGAAATAGCTGACTGTCAGATGAAAATATTATCCTTGGAAGAACAACAAGATAAGCAGAAAGAGTTATTGCAAACGAATATATCTTATGAAGCCACAGTCAAGCGCTTGAATGATGAAAATAACCAGCTAAGAAATGACATTTCTAATCTTCAGAAAGAATCCGAGTTTAATGAAATGACAAAGAAGGATAATGAAATGTTACAGTCAGAAATGCAGAAAGTGCACCAAGAGTATAGCTCAGCAATCAACATGCGTGACACACGAATTTATGAATTAGAAACAGCTCTTGTGGAATATGAAAAACAAGCTATTTCATATGTCAATTCATTGCAACAAAAAGATAAAGAAATATCTGAGTACATAAATCAGATTACAAAGCTTAATGATCTGTCTCAAAAGCTTAAGTCTACATTAGATTTACTTGAAGAAGAAAAAGCCAAAAATCAAAATGCAGAGTCTGTAAAGTCTTTGAATAAACAAATCTCTATGCACCAGAAAACTCTAGCCGATTATGAAGAACGGATGCGTAGCTTAGAGGAAGACAAACATCAATTGAACACATTAAAGGCTTTACTAGAGTCTAAGAATAATAATATTGAAGCGGATATAAAGTCACTGCAAGATAAATTGAAAGAAAAGGAAATGCTCATCAACGAAATTCAAACTTTAAAACAGAATCAAACACAAGAACTATCAGAGGTATTGCTACAAGCTAAAGAGCGAGATGAAGAAATTCATGAAATAAAATTACAACTAAGAAAAGAGTCCATTGAAAATGAGAAATTGCACACATCCTTAGAACAAAAAGAGGAAGAATTAAAAGATATACATCAAAAATATGAAGCTCTTGCTGAAAAACTTAATTCATTTACTTCAGACCAAACTACCTACAGCGAACAATATGTTGCTATTGAAAATAAAAATAAGGAGTTATTAGAAAAGCTGAAAAAGTATGCGATAAGTATTAAAAAGAAATCTACAGTTATTGCCGAGCTTGAAAGCCAGTTAAACGAAAATCGTAAAGAATTTGATACTCAAAAGCAACACGCAGAAGAACTTTTACTAAAATTAAATACATTCAACGAAATAAACGAAAAACTGAATAATTCAAACACTGAAATCTTCCGATTACAAACAGAAATCAATTCATTACAAGAGAAAAATAAGAAATTGTTAGAAATACAAGAAGAATTTGAAAATTTGCGTCATTCTAGTGTTAATGACTCTGAAACAATATCAATGTTAAACAATGATTTAACTTTATTACAACAAGAAAATAGCCAACTTAAAAGCCAAATTGAACTATTAAACAAAACAGTAGTTGAATATGAAATTGAACAAAAAAATAATATTAATCTTTTGACAAAGTTATCTTGCCTTGAAAATGAATTGTTGGAGAAAGATAAACAAATAAATGATTTAACTAGTACCTTACTGAATCAGGAAGAAAAGTTACCACAAATACATAATAGCTACGAGGCTAAAATTCAAGAAAGAGAGTTATTCATAGAAAGCGTACAAATGGAAATGCAAAAGTATAAAGAACGTATTTATAGATTAGAACAAAGCATATCAGTTATGGAAAATAGCAGACAATCATTAGAACGTAAAGCAGATCAATTAGATTTCCAGTTGCAGGATAAGCAAAAGGCATACAATGAATATTTATATCAAGAAGACGAGTTGGTAGCTAGGCTAGCAGTACTCATAGACCACGATAAAGTTGTAGAAAAGCGTTTGCAAGAAATTGAAGAAGAAAACAAAAATCTAAAAACTAGAGTTGTGAATATTGACGAAGAACTACAAAAATCAGAAAAACTGCATCAAGAATTGCAAAGTAAGAATAAAATACTTATAGATAAGGCGCATCGAGTGGATTATGCTGAGACAGAGTTATTAGATTATCAAAATAAATTCAGTAAAATGGAAGCCACCATCAAACAGTTAACGAATGAAAACCAAACTCTAGAAATGAAACGTAAAACAGAAATAGATGATTTAGAGTCTGAATTTAATAACCAATTGGAAGAAATTAGTCGAGATAAGAAAAATTTAATTGAAAAATATGAGATGCTATTAGAACAGAATAGTACTTTAAATTCTGAGTTACAAAACAATAAAATTGTGAATGAAAGACTTAAAGACAATCTACAAGAACTTTCATATCGAAATGAAATGTTAGAACAAGAGGGATCTAATTTGGTTAAGCATGAAACTCATTTACCAGATTATACAGATCAATATATAAACGAAATTAATAATTTGAACTCGCAAATTAATCAGAGAAATGATATGATAAATGACTTGAATGCTAAACTGCTTTCAATGCAAACAGAAAATTTAACAAATATATCTCAATTAAATAACAGAATATCGGAAATAACTTTGAACTTACAAACTGACGCAACTAAGATTCAAATTTTGGAAAAAGAAAGTGAGGCATTAAAACAGAACAATGAATATCTACAAACACAGGTTTCGCAGAAAGAAGAACAAATAAAGCAACTAAAGGAAAATAATAAACTTGTGTTTGAAATGAATATACCAAAGACAGAAGGAATGACAATATCTTCTACGATTGAACCGTTGAATGAAGACCAACGTAAACCCAATTTATCCGCAATTGAGTCTCAGATTATGGATGATGCACAAATTAATATAACCAACCTTGATTTTGTCGCTAAGAAAACTGTAGATAGCTTACAAAATATAAATTTACAAGGTGCATCAGGTAAAGAAGATGTTATAGAGCCATTGATTGTCCCTAAGAAAGCATTTATGTGTTATACTGAAGACACTGAAAGAATCGGCGAGGAGTCTGATCCTTTTAATTCCGAAGAAGGCTGGGGTCTAGAAACCAATGAAGAAACACAAGATATAACTCCAGGGCTATCGCATCTTCAAAAGGAAATTAATTTAATGAACGAAACAAACGCGTCACTTAGGAAAGAATTAGAAACCAGTAACACAAAATTATCTAAAGCCATAAAAAAATTAAAAGAATTAAAATCCAAAAATGAAATGCTTAGTAATGAATTGAAACTATCCAAACAGCTATCTGATAATTCATTATTAGATTTTGCGATCGAAAAAGAACTCGCAAGCAATGTAGACACTTTAGAGAAGAAAGTAGAAGAGCTAAATATTACTTTAGTCAAAGAGAAAAAAGAAAACGAAGCGTTAAGAAAACAAAATGATGTTTTAAAAAATGCAAATGATAGATTAATTGAAATGAAAGAAAAATCCGACAGTGAAATACAATTATGGAAGTATAATTTAAAACAAGCAAACGATAAACTTTCTTCTATGCAATGGGGAGCCGAGATCAAAGAACAAGATTCACAAGATACATCGCATTCAACTTTCAAAAATCAAAACAACCCAAGTGATGAATTAATAAAACTAGAGAAAGAAAATGATGAGTTGCAATTATTAGTGGAAAACTTGACCATTCAAAACAAGGAATTACTAGAGCAGAAAAAGGAGCTTGATATTAAAATACATAATCTTAATCAACAATCGCAACAACAAATTTCCGTCGAATGTGGAATGTGCCAACAACAATTAGCAATAATTCAAAACTTAACCGAAGACCTAGAAGAAAAAAATAGATCTTTTAATATAAACATTCAAGAATTGGAAGAAAAAATAGGAAGATTAAGAAATGAAAATGAAAATTTACAACGTTGTAATGAACAAAAATTAAATCTGTCAGATGAAAGTCTTCAAAAAGTGATAATCGAAAACGATATATTAACAGAACAGATAAAAGTATTAAAATCTACGGAAGAAGAAGCAAATGTTAAAATATCTAATCTATCATCGGAATTAGAATTGCTTAAATCATCGAATATAACAAATGACAGTTTTAAACTAGAAATGAGTGCTTTAGTTGAAAAATATGACATGATGGAAGATACGTGCTCCAAATTAAACATCACAATTAATGATGCTAATAATCAGTGTCATCAATTGCAAATCGCGAATAGTGAATTGACAAAAAAATGTGCTGAATATGAGGCTCAAATTTTACAACTAAACACAGACATCAATAATCTTAATAAAGAAAATGATCAATTATTGTCAACGGTTACCGAGTTACGATCTTCAATATCCAGTGCTATGGATCAACGTGGCTTTGAAATAGCTGAACTTTGGAAACAACATTTGGCCCAAAGAGAGAGTGAATTCCAAACAATTGAACATGATTTGAGAAATCAACTAAATGCTTTCCAAGAAAAATATGAGCAGCTTCTAGTAAACATGCAATCATCAAGTCAAGAAGAAACTAATAAAATTGTCATTATTGAGCAAATTACATCTCTTCAAAATAAAATAAAAGAAAAAGAAGACCATATTACTAGTTTACAGGATAAATATTCGGAAGCATTAAATCAACTTGACATTTTGCGCTCAGAAATAGAAGATGAGAAAACAATGTATGAAAATAAGATCCTTGTTTGCCAAGATGAACATGAGAAACAAATAACTCAAATAAGTCACGGTTATGAGAAACAAATAGACGACTTAAATAGCGATTATGAGAAAAAAATAGGTGAACTAATTAACAGTCACGAGGAAAAAGTCAAATCGTATAATGGAAAAATTGAAGAAATTCAAGCTAAAGTTGTTGCTGCGAATACAGTTAAAAATAATTTGCACGAGAAACGTGAACAAGAAAAATTAATTAGCGATCTGAGAGCTGGTTATGAGGAACAAATAAAAGCACTTATTGAAAAAATAGATGAACTTCAGTCGGAACTTATTGCGGTGAATACAGTTAATAATAATTTGAATTTAGATCTAGAAGAGTTACGAAATAGACTAGAAGTACAAATTCTAGAACTATCTAGACAGATGCAAATTAAAGATAGCGAAATATTCCAGAAAACCCATGACTTTACTATTTCTTTGACACAAAGGAATGAAGAGTTTGAGTCTGTAAGGAAGCAGTTAATAGAATATGAAAAGAAAGTTGAAGATTTGACGTTTGAAAAAGAATCAGAACTAGCTGTTTTGAGATTAAAAATGCATGATAATAGTGAAAATTCTAGTAAAATAAAGAAAGAGATAGAAGAAGAGAAAAATCGCCTTTACGAAGACTTAAATGAAAAAATAATTGAATGTACTAATTTAAATAAGATTATTACTGATTTAAATAGGTCTCTTGAAGAATATGTCAATAAGGCAACAGAAACCCAAATGGTTTTAGAGAATCAAGAAATAGAGATCGTTACACTGAAAGATGAAGTCGCGAACTTGAAAGAGATGTTAAGATCGGCGAGCAGTAAAATCGAGAAACACGTTACTTTTGCAACAAACACTAAACCCGAAGATGTGGATAGCGATTCGAAATTAGATAAAGAACTATTAAATGCCGTCCCTAAAGCGGAGTTGGACCTAGCATTATACATGTTGCATCAAAGAGACGTGCGCTGCGAGGAGTTGACAATGGAACTGACGCAACTGTTGGAAGAAAGAGACACGCTGCAGCTACGCCTCTCCGACAGTTTGCGCTCGTTTGAAGAGTTGAGATCGCAAATGATTATTAGTAATGTGGACCTCGCTAACTCTAGCATGGAGTCCGTCTCGGAGCTACCGGGCCCTAGTTCTGGTGAAAAGTACGGAGCGAGCGGTCAGTTTGTCGAGACACATCGACAGACATCGAGGAGTAGCAGCATCAGCGATCCAGATGGCGGGAAACCGAACCTTCAAGCTAAGTATGTCACGTTCACACTATTAAATACAAACTATTTTAGATTTAGACTCAAGAATCCATAATTTGTAAATTGTCTAAGTACTGCATTGTAATGAGTAGGATTTAATATCAATTGGATAAACGTGGCGTGCTCACGTCTGGCGTCTAGTACTAAAATAACAAGTGCGCCTGTCATACTTCTGTGGGGTGCCGGAGTCAGAATGATTGACGGATGTCGTGGGTTAGATTCCCGCGTTGGAACAACAAAAAAGGTTGTTTTCAAGTTTGGTTAGGGCAATGCAGGCTGATCACCTGATTGTCTGACAAGAAAGATGATCCATGCGTCGGATGGGCATGTAAAAAGTCGGTCCTGCGCCTGTTCTCTCGCCAGTCGGTTTACCGTCCCACTGGGTTATGAGAGTAAAAGGAAGAGAGAGTGCTTCTGTGTATTGCGCACACACTTGGGCACTATAAAATAACTATACCGACACCGAAATCGGTGAGGGGAGCTATTATAATACTGAGTGTGTCGATTATAGGCAACCAACCCCCATGAAATACTTTGGGGGGTTACGTCAAGCAGCGGACGTCATAGCTGACGTCGAACTAACATATTTGCCACGTCTGTTTAATATAATAATATAATATAATATCTATGGACGCTTCACACCACGTCAATCTGACCCCGTGCTAAGTATCCGAAGAACTTGTGTTACAGGTACCAGACAACGGAAATATATTTAATACTTTAATACTATATACATATTTAAGATTTTTATTATATTAATACACCAATTTAATACACATCCATGACTCAGGAACATTTAAAGCTTTTTGTTCCCTCGGCGGAATTCGAACCCGCGACCTCCGAGTTAAGAGCCAAGCTCTGAACCACTAGACCACGGAGGCGTCAGGGGGTGTTTAGCAGCTATGTTGAGTTTCAGGCTGTCGGAGCTGCGCGGCGTGCGCCACAGCCGCGACGTGCGGCTGCGGCAGGACAGCGAGCGGCGCCAGCTGGACCTGCGGCTGATGCACCGCGACGTGGCGCAGCTGCCCGCCGCCGCGCTGGACCAGCTCGCGCAGGCGCAGCACACGCTCTGTAAGTTGCCGCTCCACGTCACGGTCTCCTTTACTAGGACCGAATGAGTCGTCACATGCTGTTAGCTGCCCCCATTAACACAGTGGCGGCACGTGAATAGGAGAACTTAACTTTAACTGGCGTTTTTATTATTCGACCCCTTAGAGCGTGTTTAACCGAGCGATGTTAAAGTTAACGCCATGTTAAATATCATGTTATCCCTCTCGTATTTCCTGTCAATAAATGAGATATGGTATTTTAACTTGGCGTTAACTTTAACATTGCTTGGTGAAACACGGCCTTAGTCTGAACAGAAAATTACATACCTTACCACAAGGGGCACTTAATGTTTTATTGCATAACTAGCTGACCCGTGCCCACTTCGTTGAGCATACAAACCTTCCCTGGACTTCCAGAAGTATTTTAAGACTGAAAATAGCCGAATCGGTTCAGCCGTTCTCGAGGGTTAGCGAGACTAACAAACGGCGATTCATTTTTATCTATAAGATAATAAATAAAAATAAATAATCTACTTTGGTAGTAATATTTTGGAACTAACCTCAATGCCATAATAAGTGTCTTGATAGCTATTTTAGAAATAGTAGACCTGACACTAAATATGTTATTAATATTTATTTGCTTATCAAAGCTAATTTCTATTAGCTCTTATGACTATGGCATATAAAACAATTAAAGCCTTGAGTGTTGACTGTTTAAAAAAATGAGTCTGATAAAGTTATTAACGATTAAAGCATTTAAAAAACATTTAAAGGATTTAGTTTATAAACATTATAACCTATAAAGCATTTATTAACATAAGTTAAGAATATTAATAAATATGTGAGTAATTTTCTGAACGTTTTGTAATACTTTCCAGCACGGGACACACAAAGCACACCCACTGTTCTTCTGAACTGGCTGCGGGGGAAGAGCACGCCTAAAGTCGTTGATATGTAAGGTAGAACACCCCATCGTTGACGGGCAATGACAAGAACGTCAGCAGTTGGGTAGTTTACCTTAGGCCCGTTCAGAATGGCGCTTGTGCCTTTAGATATAGGGCTTAGACCCCTGGGACACCTTCGCGGCGCCGCTGACGACTGACCGAGCACGCTTGCGATACCAATTTCACACCAGCCGCACAGCAGACCTCGGTGGCGCCAGCGGGTGTTCTAGGCCCGTATAAACAAAACAATCTCAAAACTAAGGTGAGGTTACCTTGAGAACCTATTTGACAGATAAAAAAACGTTTCGTTTCACTTTTAAAAATGGAGAATTTTACTTATGTTATATACTTTAATTTTATTCTTTCTTAAAACGTAAAAATAAAGATTATAAAAATAAACATTATACTTACTAGGTACTTATTTTATTGTTTCCTGTAATCTATAATATGAATATTACGGTATAAAAAGAAAATAAATTAAAGTACTATGAAACATTAATAAAGTTGTTCACTTTTAAAAGTGAAACGAAGCGTTGTTTTATCTGTCAAATAGGTTCTTAGGGTGAGGTTGGGTTTGAGATTGTTTTATTTATACGGGCCCTATTGTGCGAGGGCCCTTAGAGTTAGACTGTAATGCATTTATCATTTCGCTACAGTTGCACTGCACCACAAGTACTATAACGTAGAAATTGATAAATGTTAAAAACTTCCAAATACATTCTTAAAAAACCTGGGAAAATTCCAATTCTTTTTTAATTATGATAGTTACTTATTACTTAGTTGTAACTCTCTTATACTACTCTATTGGTCTATTTTCTCGGTAAAATTGTTTCACTTTATATGAATTATTCTTGTATTTCTACATGTCTACTTTTAGACTTGGCATCCTAGTGCCGAATACTGTACCGTCTGATTGTGTAAGGCGAGGAATAACCGCTACTAGCGCCACTCTTTTAAAAATAAATTTTACAATGACACAAAGATCTTATTGAGAAAAGTAATCGGTTCAAACTTTAAGTAAATAGTTAAACTAATTTATTGGCATTTAATTACAGCTCTAAATCCTATACTGTATTTACTCTCGTAAGTATGTAATAACTAAAACGGCCGTTTTACTTACGAGATATAATATATAGTATTAGTTTAACTATTTACTTAAACTTTGAACCGATTACTTTTTTTAATAAGACCTTTGTGTCATTGTAAAATTTATTTTAAAAAGAGTGGCGCTAGTTGCGGTTACTCCTCGCCTTAATTGTTTCTATAATTTGTAATTAATGAGCTAGAATTTAATGTCTATAGTTACTTAAAAGTACCTTAATTACAGAACTATCGACAATACTCAGATACAGTAAAATATCTCAATAATTAACCTTGAAATTTTTCTATTGAAACATAAAATATATTGGAAAGAACATTTCAAGAAAAATCCTCTATTGCATATTCAACAGATCATTAGAAAAGACATAAACAAGATGCTTTTAGTTTTTAAGCTTTTAATTTTTCTGAATGTAGCTACAATCCAGGTATTACAAAATGTGCCACATCGTTTATTTAATAATAATATAATATTTTGTTGTATATTTTTTCTAGAACGGTACTGTACAGTTTTACACGTTTAAAATTTAAATAGTGCTTTTACCTGGCCGACAGAGTAACAGGAGACAAGATTAACATTCAAACTTTTAATATTTTAGGAAAATGATCATATCATTTAATAAACACCATACTGTCTCACAGCCTCATTTGAATATGAAATAACCTATTAAAACACAGCCGGTGTTTTGTATCAGGTGAGCCGGGAGTTACTTTGTGCTCTTATAAATATTTCAAGTCTGAATAGTTTTGTTGTTTTACAAACTCGGAGGTTTGCACATCTCTAGGATTCAAGTATGTTCCGGGCGTATTTTGTATTGTAAGCTTTGGTAAACCGCGAATAAACGATAGCATGCGCTGAAACGAACGATTTTATATAGCTTGTATTATTCAACTTAGAACTGATTTTCCAATCGTCAGATAACTTTTATCTGAGGAATAAATATATGACTTTGACAGATTTTATATGGAACAAATGTCAAAGTCACATGTTTATTCAACAGATAAAAGTTATTTGACGATTGAAAAATCGGCTCTTAGAGCTGATTTTCCAATCCTCAGATAACTGTTGTCTGTCGAATAAACATGTGACTATGACATTTGTTTAGTAAAAAAATCTGTCGGTAAATATGTGTATATTTATTCCTCAGGTAAAGGTTATCTGACGATTGAAAAATCGGCCCATATAATAATTATACAACTTTGACATATTTTATACTTTACTTAATTTTAACAAGGGAAGGTGACGCGATTTTTATTGTTATGTCAGTAGGAGGTATTGAAGATAGCGATAGAAAAATAAATCTATGTTAAAGTATTATAATTGTCGTGCAATTAAAATACTATGCATTATTTTGATGGATGTATAATTACGAATAAAATCAAATCGTATTCTACAATCGAATAGAGATTCCTGCAGTCCTTATTGTTATCTATTTCTGTATATTAATTTGTATTATAAATAAATACATGTCTTGGTGAACTAAGTATGTAAATAAAATAATGGAAAGTCCAAAGTAAAATTTTATTGTAAACATGTAAATTGGTTTTATATTATTCATTAAAATGTTAATCAAAGATCTAGTTTAATTTTTATCGCAACCCCTTAGCGACAATCCATAAATTACGTCATTCGTTGAGGGGGAGGGAGTATGACACGAGGGGGGGGGGGGGGGGGGGGCTGAACGTCGTGACGTAATGTTTAAAAAATATCAACATTTTATTTTTATCAATGGAAATGCTAAAATATAACATGATGTAAAATTGCAAAATATACACTAGAGGGGGGGGGGTCTCCCAAATGTGGCCCGCTGTTTTGTGACTAGGACAGGGAGGGTTAAAAAGATGGTCCGTTATTTATATATCTAATATCTATGTATGTATAACAAGATGGTTTGATTAAATACTGAAATATATTATTATTATAATATATATTATAATAAATAAACTGTTCAGTGAGAACACATACTTTACTGAAGCGTGTTCAACTTCTTATAATGAAAGTTAAAATAAATGCATCTAACTAGAATCCATGGATAAGTAACAAGGGAATAGGCTCGAGGCACCCCTGCGAAGTAGCTCTGTGGTTACTGATTAATATTCAAAGAGCTTTCGTTCTAATAATGAATAATCAGTAACCGTGCAACATAGAGTTTTTATCGATTGTCCATATCGAAGGTTGCGACCCCACGCAGTAGGTCAGTGCGATGCGTTTATTGCGAAATGTTTATATATCCGCTTTCTTACAATGTAGCATTATTCGGGGTAACTATCCTATAAAGGAGAGAAGCAGGTTTCATAAAATATAATAATACAAGAATAGTAATTTAACCCTTTTATTTGTTGACAAAAATAAGATCACTCGGAGCGACATCGCCCTGTCTTAATATTTACATTTGGAAAAACATATTTTTTTCCCACTAATTACATACTTTTAATCTTATCTCGTACTTATAAAGCAAACGAAGTCGAAATAAGCATTAAATAAACTATTTTAATGCGTATACTTTCCCATTTAGATTAACATAGATATGTTACATTTGTCTTATGCATAACCGTCGCTCCTCGAATAGTCGGAAGCGCACTCGAATAGTCAGGAGCGCATTCGAATAGTCGGGAGCGCACTCGAATAGTCGGGAGCGCACTCGTATAGTCGGAAGCGCACTCGAATAGTCAGAAGCGCACTCGAATAGTCGGAAGCGCACTCGAATAGTCGGAAGCGCACTCGAATAGTCGGAAGCGCACTCGAATGTTTACAACAGTCCCGCTACCGTCTGCGCTTTCAATTTACAAAATATTTATATCTATGGCACCATATGCTTATAGCATTAAGATTTATAATATCTCCAAGTATTACGTATATACATTTGTCTACTACATATTTACAAGGTGTTAATATATTATCGGCGAATAAATACATATCTCTTGTCACAACTGGTCGACGACGCAGGCCGGCCGCGCCGCCTCGTCGTCGCAACATGGAAGACGTGGGGTCGCTAGTACACGCGCTAAGAAAGCATACGTAAGTCAATATCGAGAGTAAATACCTAGTTATAGTATAATATTGATACAATATTTGCATGTGTCACCCGTACTTATATAACTAAAACGAAACTTAAAACAGACCTTACAAATAATCGATTTACTTTATCTATGGAATTGATATCACAATACACATAACCTTACGCCTACTGCAGATTCCTTAAGTACACAACTACACAATAACTACACACGTGGGAACGGATCACGCGACTATCGCGTCCGTGTCGGCCGATCGTAGGAACAAAGCGTCACCGCTACAACTATAACTAACCTAAGCCTTATCCGAATACGAAAATCACATTTTTTTCTCATTTTTTTTGCTTAATTTAACTTCTAAGTTAACATATTATGACTGGAAGTGACTATGATTTGAAGTTTAATCAGTTTCCCTAACGCTATCACATCAACAAGTGTATTCATGTGTAGGTACTAGTTACAAGGTAAATTACACACTAGACTCATTCGTGGGTTCTGTAATTATTATAAGGAACAAATTTTATAAATGCCTATTTTCCCTACATCTCCGTAGCTCCCGCTAGAAAGCGATCTCTTCGAGGAGTCGCGTAGCGCTCTCCTGCGAGACTCGCGGGACGCTCATAATATATTATTGTATGACAGTAAGTATACTAAATATATGATAAAGATACAGTCCCTAAAATATATATAAATATGGAAGTATTTGTATTTTGTAGACATAAATATCCTATCGGACCACCGGTCCTTCGATTGACACGAACTAGAAGGTC
The DNA here is from genome assembly GCA_905187575.2 of Celastrina argiolus. NCBI lineage: Eukaryota > Metazoa > Arthropoda > Insecta > Lepidoptera > Lycaenidae > Celastrina > Celastrina argiolus. The sequence continues at coordinate 15,594,325 of LR994599.1, read as the reverse complement.
TCTCGGGAGTAGACCGTACGTACCGAATGTTTCGAAGGACCAATAGACCGAGTACATCTTCTGCGAACAATGTGAAAACAACTTTATATGATATGAAATGTGTACAATTAAAAGCGTATTTTATTGCCTTCCCCCGATACCTTAACAGCTCGAACCCGGCTCTCGACTCGCTCTACATCCGAGTCGATGGAGATTTTTACAAAATGCACATCCCCTAGGATCGCAATTATAAATATATATAAAAATACCATATAATAATCAAAATATATTCAGGCCGCCGGCCTCGGATCGAACGGTTCGGTCCCACCGACCGCTGCGACCGACGTAACAAGCGCGAAGCGAAAGAAATCTTAAGATTAGGAGGTAGATAATTCCAAGATTTAACTATACATCGAATATATTAGCCGGGCATATTGTCGGAAACTCAGTGCCACCTCCGCCGGAGGTCATGTACAACGCAGTGCAACTACATACAAACTAACTAGGACCGCACGCCGCACGACGCCGCACGACGCCACGCCGCAGCCGGCGGCCCTCGACACGCGGTCTCAGTCTTTATGTCAGTGCTGACGAGCGCGACGCTCGGTCTCGTCCGTTCACTAGCGAGTGCCCGGGCTCCCCTAGAACTGCACGTCCCGGACGTCGGTGGGGGTGGCGGCGTTGCTGTGGGCCTTGTCCTGGGGGGGCGGCGACCACCGCGCCGGCTCACCCCGGCCCGGGCAGTTTGGGTCCCGGCGGGAGGCCGCGATGGCCGCCTGCACCATCACCTCCACGCTCTCCAGGCAGGTCTGCAGGCAGTCCAGCTCGATGCCGGTGAGCTCCTGCAGGCGCGGCAGCTGCCCGGCGCCGGCGCACAGCCCGCGCAGCGCCGCCGACAGGCACGCGGCCGCCAGCGTGCTCGCCGAGTACAAGGTAAACTCGTAATCTGAAACGAACAAACGGAGTACGTCAGGATTTTCCTGTAGCGATACCGAGCTGCAGTTAACTGCTCCGGTTTAATAACAGAAGCGCCGACGACGGTCCCGTATCGGCCGCAAACCGGGTCACCGGCGATTGCGCGGCGGTCGGCGCGGCGATAAAACATTCCCAGCGACGCGCGAAAGTTTTTCACGAAGGAGACGAGCGAGCGCCGGGCGCGACCGGTCCTCCCCGCGGCTCCCCGGCCGGCCGGGAGCCTCAAAGGAGCCGGCGTCCGCCCTCGCGCCCGCATTCCTCGCCGCGGCCCGCGCCAGTTTTACTGGAATATTTCTCACGGGCTCGCTTTGGCGAAGCCATTATACCTATACAGATATCTCCTTAAAAAGGCTCCCCGGAGACCGATTTGGGCCCGAGCAGTATTTAGCGGGCCGCACTCGTACCGTAAGATAATTGACGTGAAATAAAACGGGGCGCATTGTGGCTATTGAAATCGAAGTCGCACCCGCGCCGTAATGAGTCGGATCCGCCCGCCGACTCTCGACAGCTTTTCCTCATTTTCTTTTTGTCCGGTTGTCGAGTCGTCTGTGGCTCGAACCGAGTTTAGCCGAAGGAAAAATAACGATAATTTCGTACGAACGTTACGTAATCTTCCACCCGGTTTCGTCGCTAACTTTATATGCAAATGTTTTGCAAAATTAATTAATCACAACTAGAGTTAACTGTAATTTGTAGATGTAATGCTTAAAAAGTAGAATCGGCTGTGACCTCGTTTCGTTATTTATATTATTATAAAATTTGCATTATATTAGGTTTCACTTTTGTTCGTAGTTAGCAGTTTGAGTTTTCGAGCGACGAGCGAATGAGGTTTCGAGAGCCGACCGTTCAAAATGAATAGCTATAGACTATAGAATACGGCGGAGCCGGCCCTGGATACCGAATACCTTCGTTTTTATTTGCACGTCGGCTCCGAGATAAAGGAGTAAAGAGGGATAAAAGAGGGCCAAGAGCGGCCGCGGGAATTTGCATAATCTGATGTTAATCAAATATCGAAGGCCTCGCCCTACCGCCCCTACCGCAGTCCGCGGACCACGAGCGAGCGATATGCATGGGAACGGCTTCGAATACAATGCCCACTGCACACATCGAAGATCGCATTTCAGTGCAATATTGAAACATGAGTTGAGAATTTGTCGCTCTATCGGGTGGATTTCTTTTCAAAAGGTTGGCTCAAAAAAGAAAATTTCCGAAACGCTGAAAATTAGCATGTCGATTTCTAAAGTTACGTGATCGTTCATGTAAACGGTAATTCGTTAGAATAAATAAAATTAAGTACATAATAAGCTCTTATGTAACATTGTTTTTTGTTTTGTAATATAACAATGAGTATTTTTAAAAAAGGATGAAAAATTGAGGACAAACGAGTTTGCCGTGTTTCAGTTTTGAAGGAAAATCGAAGAGATAAGTTATCGAACTTGGAGTTCAGTCACTTCAGCCGACGTGTTGCCGGTTGGAAATGTTGAACGTGTGGAGGAATACTGTATGATGTGGCGACTGGCGGTGTATTTTTCTTTTATGCCATTACAAATTTAACAACAAGTTATAAGGCCGAGAGTAAATTGTGCCATTCGTATAATGACAGATAATGCGAGCCGACACGATATCGGATGTGCGTGGCCGGCGGCCGTGCACGCCGCACACACAGCCGCAGGGCCCTCGAAGCAATTAGTGCAAGTGCAAGCAAATAGTGCTCCAAATTAGACGACAGAACTATTCATTGAGCAAATAATGCAATCCCCAGTCCCCCGTTTAGTCCCAGGGCACATTTGTGTTCATGTGTTTATCGGTCGAGCGCTTCGCGACCGGCACCACGAGTACTGCAACCCTGACGAGTGAGCGCCGACATCCGAGAAGCGAGTGAAATAAAAGAGCTGGAGCGTGAACTTCGCTGCCAAAAAAACAATGCGGCGGCGGCGAGCTACAAAAACCGTTGCACAAAAACATATGATCCCATGAGGGCCGCGGCGAGGGGATGCGGGCGGGGCGGGGGAGGGGGGGAGGCGTGCTGGAATGCGCTCGGGCCCGGCTCGGGCGAGCGGCGAGCGGCGTGGGAGGCGCGCACCACACACGCCGGCCGCCGCCGCGCCCCGCGCCCCGCGCCGTAAACAAACCCGAGACCCGGGGCTCTGCTGCTATTGCAATATTTATTTATTATGGAGCATAGGTACTTTCTAATTGTTAAGATTCGACGCCGAGCAGCGTTTCAGACTTCACGACGACGCGGACCCGTTGAGTCAAATTGCAAAGGAATGAGACTACGTGGAATATAAATGTATTCCACGTTTCTGGACTTTTGAAGATGTCTCCGACACTTCAAACACGACAATAACTAGTTACCTACTCCAAGTTTGCCTCATAAAATAGCCTACTTATACAATTTCTTCAAAATGCGACATCAAATATCATAATATTTTGTAAGTAATTAAGTTTTATTGCGAAATAAAATAATATTCCCTTGTAACGAGTTATTTAGTTTTTATAAAATGTTTCTAGAACCGTCAAACGTTGTAGAAGCTCTCTCACTTTTTGTGCAGAACTCGTGTTTAACACAACTTGCAGTACGCAAGTTGTGACTGAAACGAATTGGAAATTTTGTGTTTCAACATGGCGGTGCATTTTATCGACAGCGACTATCTGATAGTTAATCAGTCAACTTTCGGTATCATTAACTCGGCATTCTGATATGTCATTTCTCATTATATTATTAGAAATATCCGTTTTGTAACACTACCTCAGTTTCAGCAATTGTACTGTTATTTTAAACCACAAATAATGAGAAATCACTAAGATTGAGGAGCAAAAGGCACACATTAGTATGCATGTGCGTTTACTTTTTTAGTTTGACGCCAATATTGAATAGAGTTCAGCGACACAGAGTCGTGACGTGACGTGACGCAGACGCGACGCGGCGCGCCATCGAGATGTTAATTACCGTCTGCCGACCGCTGACTGCCACACAAACAACATTCCCGACACTAACGAGTGACGACCCGTATGCGGTATGAATGAACGAACGAACATCGCAGATCATTTTACATCGCACAAGTCACAGCAAGAGCCACGACAGCGCTATATTACATCTGTTAACTTGGCAGTTGGTAAACAACGTTGTAAAAGATTGTTTGAATATGCTCACTATTCGTGTCAGATTGCGAAACATGCGTAAGAAGTAATCTGCTTAACTCTAAGGCCAGTCCGAGTTAAATAATAAACCTTGAGACCCTTGGATTTATTAAATAACCCTGGTTGGCACGAGCGAGCCTAACTATGCTACTTATAGTTAATCGATGATTCTGATCCTGACTATAGATATCGCTACGAACCGAGGGACCTCATGGGGTTCAAGAAAGGCCCGCTAATAGGTTTCTGTGCTACACCCATTCATCTCGTACCAATCTGCGCGTATGATTTATTACAGGAGAGTATTATGCCGCCGGCACACGCTAGGAGAGCATATTTGCAAGCGGGATTCATCAGCATCGGGGGGGAAAGGAGGCTAGGCTTTAGGCGGGCACCGGAGAACTAAATAATAAGATACCTCACGAAGCCGCCAGCCTAGCGTGTAAATGGAGCATAACATCGGAATTTCGTGCTGAGAAAATATGCCACAATTGTCTGCGAGCAGCAATAAGTTTTAATGTCTCCCCATAATGGTTATTCCAGCTTTTGTTGCACGCGTTCTTTGAATATTCAGGTAACCGCCATTTTATAACAAAATCGACTCACTCATAAAGTGGGTTCTTAAAATGTTCTTTTATTTTATAACCTCGAAGCACGCGGATCGGTCATAAAAGTTCTAATGAGATCACCGACAGAGGAAAACCTCTCGAGATACCGAGAACTGGTATGCTACCCAATAAGACGTCCACGCTTTGCAATATATCGGTCCGAAAGGTTGTGACGAAAAGGTACGTCCAGCTAAAAGGTCAAGGAAACTGTCTCGTCTCGCCACGAGCTCACTCGTAGAGTTAGGATTTGGGGCGGTCATTAATAACTCGGAGTGTATAACAAACGACGCTCACCTCTTCCGGCGAGGGAGATGAACGTTTGCGCGTGCCTCTGGACCATCTCTGTGTTGACTTTCCTCGGAAGGTGCAGCCTGGAGAGCAGCAGGGGCAGGAAGTCGTGCGCCGTGACGCCCGCCATGTCCCACTTCAGCTTCGACAGCACGAGCAACTCCCAGCTCTGTTGGCGACGGAAATATATCGTTACACAATAATACTCAATCTATACTAATATTATAAAAGTGGAAGACTTTGTTTACGCGCGTTAGGCTGATAACTACTGGTCCAATTTAAAGAATTCTAGCAATGAATCCCTTCCTCGATAAATGGTCTATCCATAGCTCATTTATCGAGAGAGACTATATGCCAGATTATATCGCCAAGATCAATAGGATCAATGGATCGTTTTATTCATTAATCAGATTCGATCGAACCATGTACTCCCGAATAAATTGAAGTTTGTTTATTTTGATTTTCAGTCGATTGATAGTTGATATGGTCGGGAGTACAAAAGTTACGATGTAACGATTTTCTTTATCATGGTTAGTTTCGATTGTATCGGAAGTGAGCCTGCTGGTCATGAATAGGTGTCTTATGTAAATAATCTAGTTCTCATTCCTCATACCTTATCGATCGGAAGCAGATTACTATTGTTATAACGTGGTGGTAATGCAAGTATTCGCTAGGATAATGCAACGTGGCGGGCGGCGCATCCGGCGCGTAATCGTCAACATGCTGTTTTGCCCAACTTCCCGGAACGCCGCGTAGGTAGCCCCCCCCCCCCCTCCCACTCCCCACACATTGTGATTAACTTAAAACGGATCTCGCGGCGGGCGGTATCGCACGGAGATTACAACTTTCAAGATACCGCGTGTAAATAATTATTCCCGAGCTTAACGAACTCCTTCCAGGGGCCCGCGTCCGCTCCGTCACGCCCCGGCCGTGACGCGGGGGACTGCGGGGCATCCATGAAATACATTACACAAACTAATTACGTACGATAAATAGTAAGACGGTCGAGTTATTCGCCTCCTCGCACGTGATTGCGTTCGCAACTACACTCGCGCATAAATATTATGTAGGTGGGCACCTGCAGGCCGCATGCGACTTTGACTCTACGGGCATAGGAGACAAGTGCACTTTTGCAATACGTCCGGTGCGGCAACGACAATATTATTATGGATAATTTCTCCATTACTAGATTATCATTCCCGGTTACGACAGTTAACTATTATCACAAGGCACAATTTACAAATATTACATGAAATAAATGCCATAGAGTTGAAAATACCTAGAAAACCTACATACCTACTACCCGACAGTCGACACCCGTAGTCACATAACGTTAGTCTTATCAGAACCGTTGCGAATAGACTATTCCTTGAAAGTTCGTTCCGCCCGTACTTCGGCTGACCTATATCGGCATCAATTAAAAGCGATAAAAGCTATCTCTACGTAGTTTCGTTATGTATGGGTGATATTATGAATCGCTCGATTATTTCGTTAACGCACACACTCGCACGCGGCCGTTGACAGATAATACTCGATGTTTACTTAACTCAAACACCGGGGTCGGAGCGGCGTTCGCGAACCCTCCCGGACGATTTTGTACCTCACCGCAACGGGGGTAGAGTTCAGAGTCCCGCGGCGAGGGGGACGGTTTAGGACCTACCGTCGATTGATAAGAAACTCTCGTGAATGAATTGTGTCTCGTCGCCTCGAGTCGCACGGAATTAAATCGTGCGCGTGTGTGTGATGTACACGTCACGGCGCGGGCGTCGCGGCGTCGACTAACCGTGATGTTACGGTTACGAGATAAGTATAATGCGAAATGATAGATAGGCTGGGAGTAAAAAAATGAGCGAAAGCAGTAAACGCCGCGGTATGCGGGCCGCCGCGCGCCGACCGCACCGTCGCGCCGCCCGCGCGGCTCCCACCGCCATTTTGATTTAAACTCTTCGAAAACAATACGCCATAAATACACCACAGACATCATATAACGTGCGGTAGGAAGGAGGTATCCAAATTCACCTTTAATAATCTGATCATTTCAAATATTCAGGCTCTTCTAGCCGTCGCACAAGACAAACATATTCGACTGTCAATTAGTTAGCCGTTTTGAATGTTATCGTCGTCATCGTCAACTATATTCTTGGTAATAAACGATCGATCGATAATCCGAGATCACGGGCCGAGTAACAACTAACATAACGTTGTTTCATCGTTGCAGAAAAATTAATACTCATTTGCGTAGCGGCGCCGGCACTTGAGTAAAACTGCGGAGTGCAAGTCTTCAATACCTAATGGGACGTGTTAGAGCAAATAAAGCGAGGTACGGCTAGTTGAATTCCTGTGCCGTTCCCAGGCTTTATCCGATTTCATCAGGCGCAGAACAATGCAGTGTCGCCTGGCGCGGGTCTCAGACTAAACATAAAACAAGAGTTTCTGCGCCCGCGCCGGTCGCCATGCGGACGACATACGAATAGGCCGCATGTCGCGAGTGGCATTTGGCAACATCGAATTCGAACGACTGGCAACACTACTGTCAACTTGAAAATAAATGCCGGGGGGGCCTACTCAAGATGCCATCGCTAATTATCGCTTACAAAGTTCGATAACAAAATGTATGGGATTTGACATAAGGTACGCTAAATGACATACCAAATCGCGATCATAATAAACGATAATTAGCGATGGCATCTTGAGTAGGCCCCCTGATGTCTAGTATTCTGGAGTAACGAGAGTTTAATGGAGTAAGTTATAATGCAGTTTGAAAGTCGAACTGGGTACCAAAAATAACCCGACGAGCGTAACTTAACCTCAATCATTATCCTTAATTATGCATATTCGTGAATTATTCTCTAAATTATATACAACAATTAAAATCCAGAAATAACTGAAAGTCGGGTGTTGTATAATTGTGTTATAGGATATACCTACCTATAATATAATATAACCTCGTTATATTCCTACTCGGTACATTTATATTGGGCCACGTCACCCCTCAGTGTGGACTGTGGATTAGCATTAGCGGGAACAATTGACATACGTATTCGTAATTTACGAAATTTGTGACAGCGATCACATTTGACATTCGATAACTTTACGAAAACGTAGACATCAACTGTTCCTGCTTGGGCTACAGCCCGCATGTTGTCTCGCTTCTATTTTATTACGTCCAACAGTTTTATTGTGAGTATTTACTATTTAGGGTGCCCAAACACGTCCTACTTTTTGTAGGACCGATCATCGGACAGATTTTTCCTCTATTTCTGACCGACATTTTGAAAGGCGTGTGCGTATTTTAAAATTAGTTTGTTATATTTTTCATGAACAAAAAGTCGGACTCCGATTATCTCTCGCGGGGCACCCTTAACATGCACTTAAGAATATTATGGACGCAATACTTATTACTTTACATTTTACAGTCTACTCGGTGCTCATTACTGAATCATCGGACATAAAATATTATAATACCGTTTTATAGTCGCCGCTGATATTATTCAAAAATATTGTTCAACCTTCACAGGGGTCATACAATGCATATTATTAGATGCAAAAGTATTTTTCTACTTTGTAATACTGTACATTCCAATAAGAATAGTTTGTCCGATTCGACGTGTTAACCTGCCAATGTAAATGTCACTTCTTCACTAGGTATGCAATTAAAAATACAATGGTACATTATTTGGTCGAACTACATTTAGACCTCATTGAATCAGAGCGGTGTGTAGTTTGAATCGGTTAAGTGTATTGACGACGCGTATTTCGTACTCGCGTCTTTGTCTAAGCCGCGAGGAGGCGGCGAGGAGGCGGCGAGGAGGCGAGGAGGCGAGGTCGCCTGGCGGAGGAATGCGACTGGTTCTCTAGTGCGGCCGGTGCGGGGAGCCGCAACGTGGGAACTGGGATCAGGCGGGATGTGCGGGAACGGGAACACGGCAGGCGGCGGCGAGCACGTAATGACTAGTGCTAACAACAGGCGGACGACGTGGGGCTGTGAGATTCGCAAACAATCGCGCCTCTGTTGGTCATTTTTGTTCCGATATTTGTTTTGTATTTCGTATACTAATTCCGATTCATTGGAAACATAACTGTTCGACCGAGTTCATGTGATTGTTTTTGTTTGTTACCCGACATTTAAATTTTAACCATTACTGCGGCTATACTAAGCTTTGTTTGAAAATGAAAAAATCTTTTATTTTTCATTTTAAAATGAATGAGAATAATTCATTATTGTCATAAGAAACTCGCTCGAGGCCACCTTTTAGCATAAACATAGAAAAATTGTTATTTAAAAAAAAAAGTATGAGTTACAATGTTATATTTATTTATAAGTTTATATTTAGTACACATTGAATCGCAACGGAGTAAACTATTAGTTTGATTACAAAAGTTGTCAAGTAGGTAAGCAATTTCCCAGTAAAGTTATCTTATGGTTTCCCAGTAATGATCTAATCAATATTAGCATATCATAGAAGAAACGGTTTTCCTCCATTCTCGGAGCTTACATCACAGATTTAATAATCATGAATATTACACACCACGTACGTAATTAATACCGCGGCAACCGTACAATTTGCTGCCACCTTACTGTAAAGTATCAGTACTGTAAAGATTTAACATCTACCATACCAAATTTCATCGAAATCGATTTAGTAGTTTTACGAGAAAGAGGGAAACCCTATCTATATCTATACTAATATTATAAAGCGGAAGAGTTTGTTTGTTTGTTTAAACGCGCTAATCTTAGGAACTGCTGGGCCGATTTGAAAAATTCTTATTTTTGTTGGATAGTCCATTTATAGACGAAGGCTTTAGGCTTTATAACATGACGCTGCGACCAATAGGAGCAAAGCGTCAGTGAGAAATGTTGCAAAAAAGGAGAAGCTTCGTTGCGTGCGCTGCTACGGCTTAAGACGCTCAAAAACCACGCGAACGAAGTCGCGGGCACAGCTAGTCTTGTATAATATGCAGGATGAGTCTTTACTCGTAGTCGGCTGAACGGGAGTGATAGGAAGACCACGCCACCGGTCTATAGTCACAAACTTTTGCATTTACAATAATTGAAGACATCAACAGATGAAGGTGTTATGACGCAAAAAAAATACACAGAAAATTAAATTTCAACAGTCACTTAAACGTTTTAGAATATGTAGTAACGAATTAAGATGATTCTAGAGACGGTTCTTTAGATAAATGGATCTAATACGTTACATTTTCTAAAATGTTTAAGTGTCAGTTTGAACTAAATTTTCTCGAAATCAGAATTTTGCCTTTCACCTTTATCCATCCATGTCTCTAATTACTGAGGATATAACCAATGATTAGAACGCAAACTAATGTTGGTTAACGAGTGTGTTATGTAAGTAACGGCTAACCCGCGGGTTACTAAACTCACACTTGATATCGATCGATAATTTGGCACAATAAGAAAGTTCTTTCGCTCGCCGCCGGCTCGTACGGTCGGGTTAATTATAATAAACGGCGCATCGCCGGCAGCGGGGTGCGGGTTGCGGGGTGCGCGGGGTTGCGGGGTGCGCGGGGGTGCGGGTTCACGGCGGGAACCAGTGCTCGGATGCCGAAGTGTTGCTCTTTTTGCCCCGCGCTTCTCGGGAACCACAACAACACGGTTAGCCCCACGATCGAAGTACCACGAGTATGAAAATGATAGGATTCATGTGTTATAGTACGTCCGAGATAAATTTAACCTAAACGTAAACAAACCCGTCTATGTCACAACAAAAGACTAGTCAGTGATGCCAATTGGCCAATATTATTACAATGATTTTTGTTTGCTATGAATCCATAGACTATAGACTTATATTCTACAATCTGCAGTGTCAAAATGGCGTATTTTTTCTGTGAAAGATTTTCATTTGATGTTTAAACATATTAATTATTGATTAATTGTTATAAAATGTATTGGATAATGAAGTGTAATCCTTAAATATACCTGTGAAAGTGTTGATAAGTGTGCACAATATGTGAATATGTGAAAATTTCGCTGTTTTCGGTTTGTTTACCTTCAGGTTAAATTTATCACGGACGAACTATACATACGTATACATTTAGCTGTGCACCGATATCATTATAATTCTCTACACCTTGCTTTATATTAGGGTAGTATAAAGTATGAATACTTTTCTTATAGTTAGTGTTTCGGGTAGACCTCAAGGAAATGTCTATTTATGGAGATTTTTCAGTACGTACTACACCTCTACGTCCTGCCGTAGAGCCTCTACGCCGTCGTAGAGGCTCTACGAGCTGAGTAAAGCGAGGCAAGTGATCTCTACTTAATTAATTAATTATCAATAATTAAAGCCTGTTTTATTTATTTTTCTGTTAATACAAGCCTAAGTTAGCATGGAATTAGATTAAAGTGATGTATGTTACATGTTCATTATATTGTAGGTATTTGCAATAAATATTAACTTTTTCATTAATAATAAAATTATTAATAAATATTTATTAATGAAATTATGCTTAGGCTACATTTAATACTATTGTTATTGTATAACTACTTGTTATTAAACCGTGAACGTAAAAAATAATAATTGTTGTTCCTATCAGGCGCGGTGATAAAAACTTATAAAATATATTAAGTACAATACATTTCTGTAAAATACAAAACAGTTGTTTATTAATATTAAATGTAATATTAATCAAAAGGTGACCCAATTATAAAGATTTCGTAATTTTGTAAGATGTCACGTAGGTAATATGTTTGTTCTTAACCGACTTACAAAAACAGGAGGTTCTTAATTCGGTCGGTTTTTTATAGAATAACCACTGCTCATAACATAATGCTATTGTATAATACTTTTGCATAGAATAAATGCAGATAGTAGTGAACTCTATGTTATACATATTATGTACAAAAGTACAGTTCAATTTTTGTTTATAAATAATAAACATAGATAACCTCCACCTCAAAACAAAGTTCCATCGCGGATTCATTGTCTATAACAGCTGTTATCTTATGAAAGTATCAAATCCCAAGTGGGTAGCGAGTGATGTCAAGTAGGTAGTGGGTAGTGGGTTCGGCTCGCGGGCTCATACTGTGATGACACATCGGCGGCGATATAGCACAGATTATAAATAGTCACGACAACGATAACCGTGAGAACCGTAGTAACGGGGCCGGTTGTTCCGGGAACCCGATGCAACCGTCCGGTTGTTCCGGGAACCCGTGCGCAACCGTCCGCGACCGGCGGGAACCCGACAACCCGACTCGGGTTGCTGCACTCCAAAATATTATAATCTACATGTACGCCGCCGCATTGCGAAGATGTGTGCAGTTATCGACGGGCCGCGGGGCCCGCGCGGGTGGCCGCTCGGCAATACCCAGTACCTACTGTATTTATATTTGCCACTATTTTGTGTTTATTAACATTTGGTAAGTCGATAAGCGATTCACGTTGCGTATAACTCTCCGCGAGAAACATCCCGCAGGCGGCGGTCAGTAGACATACTATTTATCCATGTCAACACGTTTCTAAGAAATATCACACTAATATTACAGAAGAAATTTTGTGAGTACCTATACGTGTATGTTACTATCCATGTCAACAAGAAATAGGTAGGTACTAGGGTATCGAGAACCGGTATAGTTTTAGGAACCGGGATTTTCGGTACCGGCACTAGTGAGAACCGGGAATTCCCGGGATTTCCCGGGATTTTCGATATTTTCGTGATTTTTTTCTTACTTGACTGAAAACAAATACAATGGCTTCGCAAACTACTTTTTATAAATAAATCACACATTTTGGCATGTCAAGATAAAGAATGATACATTAATTTGCTATACAATGATTAAAATATCGTTATAAATTAACCTTTGATAAAGTTTTACATAGATATATATACATATTTAATTTAACGTCTCTAATATTAGGGCTTTTTCCCGCGGCTTCGGGCGAACAAAATAGTATTCATTCATCATTTGGCCAGATCATACGCACTACAATATTTTTTTCCGAGGCGTATATTATGTATAACGATTTGCCAGCTTATAAGGCACACTTAGCAAATTCCCTCCCGCTTTTGCAAAGTTATTACTTTTGAATAGGTAAATAAAACATTGCATATTATATCTACGATCTATCATGAGCCAAAAAACTATTTTACCGGCATAAATCTATTAAAACTTATAATATTGTAAAATACTATATATGTGTAGTACAAAAAACCCAACCAAAACTGAGGAGTTTTTTAGGTTTAAGTATAAGTAATTATATTTTGTTAGTAGGAATCAACGTCACGTTATATACGTGACGCTGAATCCTACTTTGCTCGCTAGTTTTGCCTCGGCGTTGATAAGTCCTATTTATTATAAACTTATCGCCGTACCAAAATTAAACCAAATCGGTAAAACGGTTCATGAGTCTTAAAGTAACAGACATAGTTAGTTTCACGTTTGAAATAATATTAAGTATGGATAAAACATTTTAAAATTATTTTTCTGCTTAGCCAATCGCACGAAATGCGGTATTATGTTTGGACAGAAATTAAAATTTTAAACGCAGATATTGTGAAAGTAAGTTTTTACCCTTTGAATGTAATATCGAAGTGAGTTTTACTGGCTAAAAAGATGGATCTTCCAAAAATGTTAACAACTTTATCCAACAGATAAATTGATTCAACAAAAATTCATAGTTTAAAGATATCTTATAAAATTGGTTTTTGCAATTTTTATTTATAAGTAGTAGCAAAAAGATTATATTATTTATTTTAATTGTTATATTTTAAAAGAAATCAGAATACAGATAAATACGATGATACAAAAAATCATAATTTATTTTTGTTTTATAAGCAAGTTCAAAAATACAGCTTTTATAATTATGATCCCTTGGGACCCAACTTTTGTTTCCCAACAAAAAAAACCTGTTATTAATTTCATGGTCCAATCTACCTTTGTGCCGAGTTTCATTTAAATACGTCGAGTAGTTTCACCGAAATACCATCAAATAAGTAGCTACTGTTTTTTGAAAATCCAACGGGCACCCTTTCGTTTTTGGGATAATAATATCCTACATTACACTTTAGGTTCGAAGCTGCCTGCTAAATTTCATTTTATTCCATTCAGTACGGACTCACATACGGACCGACAGACAGACAGTACTTTTTTTCATATTATTATTATTTTTAGGTTCTATGGCCTTTATAAACCCCAAATCTTGATTTTGACTTAAATATATATTTAATGAGCCTAGATTTATTTTAATATGTTGAGATAGTAAAATCAGTTAAGAATATTTTGAATAACATCGTAACTTAAGTTAAAATTTGAAAGCGTTTTTCGCCGTCGGAAAGTTACAACATCAACAGTGAACACAGGCTTTATTATATTTTCAAAAAAAAGGGGATCCTTACTAAAACTCCAATAATGTAACCCAAGGTGTAAAAAGTATACAATTTATAAAGTTTTTATATGCATTGGTTGAAATATAATTTTATGTACTCATAATATGTTTATTACTATAACATTATCTAAACCACATTTCAGCTGTAGTGTTATTTGGTAAAGAACTTTTTGCTACGAATACAATAATTTCACACGCCCGAAGCCGCGGGCCAAAGCTAGTAATATAATATTACTCACGTTTATAAAAATTGTTTATATCTATGTAAAACTTTAATGGAAGTGAATGTATAACGATATTCTAATCATTGTATAGCAATAAATATATTATCCTTTAACTTGACATGCTACAATGTGTAATTTAAATACAAAAGTACTTTTCTAAGCCCGTTGCGTTTATTTTTTGTTAAGGTAAAAAAAAATCCCGAAAATACCGAAAATCCCGGTTCTTTTGCGTTGAGAACCGGTTCTATAACAGTAGTCAAAGAACCGGGAAATCCCGGGATTTTCGGTACCGGGATTTCCCGGTTCTGAACCCTAGTAGGTACCTATCACACTAATATTACAGAAGAAATTTTGTGAGTGTATGTTACCTACTTCACGCAAAAACTACTGAGCGGACTTTGAGGAATAGTACTTTACACGCTGGATTAACAAAGGCTACTTTTCACTGCAGCAAAATGTACGGTTCCCATTAATTTTAGGCGTACGAAGAAGCGAAAAACATGAAGTTGATAAATACCATAAAGTAAACTAGGAAATAGAAATTTAGGTAATAAGTATATGGCTAATTAATAATTATAATTAATCGCTTAAAATCTACTCTCGCTCGAGTGAGCACCTTCTAGACCACCAAAGATCATCAGATGCAATACGTAGACAATGAGCCGTGTGCATGTGGATCGTATCGTCTAATAAGAATCCTAGGAACTAGTTGTCATTCTACAAAACCTAAATATATTCGAATGATTCTACATCAAGTCTGTGAGTCTAAGGCCCGTATAAATAAAATAATCTCAAACCCAACCTCACCTTGAGAGCCTATTTGACAGATAAAAACGTTTCGTAATTTCGTTTCACTTTTAAAAATGAAGAATTTTACTTATGTTACAACCTTTAATTTTTTTCTTTCTTAAAACGTAAAAATAAAGATTATAAAAATATACCTACATTATACTTTTTTATTGTTTCCTGTAATCTATAATAATATGAATATAACGGTATAAAAAGAAAATAAATTAAAGTAATAGTGTAACAATAATAAAGTTGTTCACTTTTAAAAGTGAACCGAAACGTTGTTTTATCTGTCCAATAGGTTCTCAAGGTGAGGTTGGGTTTGAGATTGTTTTATTTATACGGGCCTTAATCTAGTGCGTCTGAAACCGAATATCAGGTTTTAAGATAACGGCCATATTACTGTACACCAGTAGGAGCCGGCAGGAGGCAGCTACTTCATGTGATAATAATATCCTCACCGATTTCGGTGTCGGAGGCCGCTTTCCTTCAAACCAGGCCAGACACAGTCACATTTATCATGCCCAGGTGTGTGCACCATACCAAAGACACTCTTTTCTTTTTATTGTCGTAACCCATTATTCACAAATCGAACCCACGAAATCCGAGTCGAGAGCACAGCTCTAACCGCTAGACCGCGAAGATTTTTTATAGGAATTCGCACTCACTCAATATATTTACTTAACTGTGAAATATGAAAGTTATTACATATTATAGATGCGCGTGGAACAACTATTCATGGTTAATAGTTAGCTATACATATTAATACGCGGCCGATAATAACGGGGCTTTTCTTGTACACATACCTAGATGACATTGACAAGTCCACAATCCATTGGAGGAGAAATGTTGTAAAATATTAGAAATCAACGATAAAAAATTGAAACCGTAAATGCCTGGTATGGCACGAGAATACTTGCAATATTATTATTAGGATGCAACTAAGTATGTACTAAACGTTTTAATAATCTTCCAGGCCCGCCTCCGCCTCATTTCCGTCCAAGTTTAATCTAAACCGTTCCGACTGAAGTGAAGTTAGCGGCAGGTCTGCCTGTTCGGTGTTCAGCCCGCGCACAGGCTCTCGCAAGTTGGCAACTTCACGTAGGTATCTCGATCGTTAACGGCCGTTGAAATACGAAATTCAAAAACAAGTTCTTAGACGGTTATCCCGTCGCCGGGAGTAGAAGTACTAATACCTAGCCAGTTATGCCACATGCCATTTGTGTAGCTTCAAATATTGATAAAATACTGTTTTATACTGCTTAGCAGAAAGACAAGGACAGCACACGATTGAGTGGCTCTTAATTTAGAACGGGCAAATACTGAAACGATATTAAAGTTTAGATAACTGTCACTATCACTGCATGGCGGAATTACAAGGCCGACATAATTTAAGTATCGTTTCAGTATCCGGCCCTTATTTGTTACGCCGTAACTTATCTAGGACTTTAAATACCACTTACGCAAATATCTGCATACGTGACGCTGTTCGCCGTGTAGAATACCAGGGTCTCAGCCGTTAACCCATGCGAGCTGGGCTCCCGGAGCTTGGAGGCGAGGAGCAGGCAGACCGTCCCGAGCAGCTGCAGCTGGCTTTTGCCAACAGCACAAGTGCTCAGGAACCGGTCCAGGTAGGATATGGCCAGGGGAAACACGTCCTCCTGGCAGTTCTGTTCCTCGCAGAGCTGCAAAAAAACGTTCAAATGAAACTCCAGTTAGCTACACCACGCGACCACACCCAAGGCTTTATCGCTTCGATAACCTATATTCGAATACTCCTACTTTCCAACAGGCCTTGTTATCGGTCCGCACAGTGAGGAATTCTACTCGCTACGTGAGATTGTTTCTAGAAGTCGGTATTTTATTAACGCGATACTGGGAATAGCTGCGGGTTCTCGTGAGACGTCATTAGAGCCTGCGCTGTTCGCACGATGGAACCCGATGCGTGCGAGCCGTGACGGGCGACAGAGAAACACGCATAAAGCTCGTCTTCTGTCTCTCTTTACCCTGTGACCGTCAGCTGATGTCCCCGGCTATTGTTCGCTTGTTCACATCAATTACGATTTACTATGCAACATTCTCATATCGTGTCAGTCTAATATGTATGCATTTACTTGTATAGGTACTAGCACAATGTAGATAATAGTAGTGAGGTACTTAGGTATTATGTTCGTGATGTAGGTAAGTTTGGAGTGTAATATGAGCCAGACAACCTCTACAGCCATGATAAACATCGATTATGTAGATACCTAACTACCTGCTATGTAAGTTTTTATTACGTGAGACAAAATGCAAAACAGTGAAATTATTAAATTCTTTTTTACAAAAGATAAATTATTGCATCACAAAAAATGTGTACGTCTGTATTTAATCGTTAATATAGTAGTAGTATATTGTATTTGCATTCAAATTGTAAAGTCTAATAAGGAAACATAATTCGAAATAAAAGTACAAAGCCTCAAAAGTACAGCTCGAAGAGATATAATAATCACACAATTTACATGAAACCGTCCGTCGCGTAATCAAAATGATAATTAAAAGGTTCGCTCGTATTCCATAAGCGGCGACGTCGACTGGTGCGTGTTAATTTGATTTTTTTCAATAATTGTGGATAATTTGCGATGTCAGTGACCTTACACCGGCGGTTTCGGTCTGCTTGTGCTGAAATTTGGTATGCGACTGGTTTCGACGGAGACGGGAGGTGTCGGCGCGCAGTCGGCGCGCGTGACGTCAGCACTCGGCCCGCGCCGGCGCCCGGCACGACACGGCGGCCGGCGCGCCGCGGGCTGCGGCCCACGTGGCCCCGCGCCGGCCGGTCACAGCTGATCGCGTCTAACCTCGTCCCCGGCCCACGCGTCCCCGGCTCTCGTGCAGGTTACGCGCAAAATATCGGTCCAAATGGCGAAATACGAAAGTCATATTTATAACAGATTACAGAACATTTTTAACAACAACATTAAACAGTTTTCCGTACGGCCGACGTCCTGGTGATATCGGAGCGACCGCAGCGAGCAGATAAGAGCGTGTTCGGCGTCAGCTGTGTGCGTGTCAAAATCAGCTGATTATTCAAATAGAACGAGCGAGCGCCGGTCGGCGACCGCAGCCGGGGGCCGCGGGTTGGGGGCCGGGGCCCCTCGCCGCGCTGCGTTACGTCCGAGTTCCGACCGCGTACTTCCAACGACTCCCTGCCTACGAGCCGTAAGAAAATTGAATCATATCGCCGCGCCGGGCCCGGGATAGCTTATAATTTATACCTTCCGGCGCGCGGTACTCGCATACTTGCTCCGGTATTAGTCACGGCACACCTCGCGCTAAACATTTGAATTACCTCGTCACATACCGGTCTTTAATACAAACTTGACACTGGACAGTATTGCTGCTCGTACGTCAATTTGTACCGATCGTAACGCGAGACGTCAAAATACTAAACGCGAGCCTCGTACTCAGTTCACATTTCATTCCGGCACGATCAGCTGATCGCGTAAACAACGTCCTAGCCTACCGGCCGTCGTCGCCCCTCCTCCCTCGCCCCGGGGAGGGCTCCACGGTGCTCCACGTGCACGGAGAACAAGATGGCGATCGTGGGTGCGGCGGCGGCGGGCGCTCACCTCTAGCATCCACTCGGCGACGACGCGGCGCATGTGCGGCGTGACCTCGGTCTGCACGGTGCCGAAGTAGGTGGCGGTGACGGCGTAGCGCTCCTCCGTGCGCAGCAGGTTGTCCAGCACGCGGCGCTGCAGCAGCACGGGGTCGGCGCAGGCCAGCGCGGCGGCGGCGGCCGGCCCGCGGGGCTCGCTGCCGGGGCTGACGCGCTCCGCGCACAGCAACTCCATCACACCGCGCGGCGGCTTATCTGGGGCTCCGTTATGCGGCCAGCTGATCGCACGGGGCGGTCGGACGTGCTGGTGCGGCGGCGGCGAGTGCCCGAGTCACAGTGCGCGCTGCGGCCGGCCGCCTGCGCCGCCCCGCGAACATATGATCGGCGGGGGGGTGCGGCGCGGCGGCGGCGCGGGCGCGGGGGGGACCGTGAGGCCCGCACGCAGGTTTCTCCCGATTCGACGCTCGAATACATAACACGTTCTCCAGCTCGCTCGCACTTTATTCGGATTCCTACCTCTCGTTCTATTTACAAACTTATTCCATAGCGTTTGATGTACATATTTTGCCTTAATTGTTTTGCGTAAATAATTTATCCTCGACGAGCTTTAAACTTTGGCACCCGATATGTAATATTAACCGGCTTTACAATAGACATAACCAGTAACCTGAAATTATTAATTCGTGAAATAAATGATACCTAATTTAAATTAAAGAAAGGTTGCAATTTACCTACCTTTGTGGACGTAAAACCTAATTATTATTGTGCACTTACCTAGTACCATACCTACTTACTTACATTTTATTTCTAGAAAAAGCATTTAAGTAGGTAATAGTTACCTATATTTTTTTTAATCAGATTATTATAAGTACTTAATGGATAGGTGGCCGAAACAAACCGATATGAATGTTACCTACTTACTACTTTCATCAGTAACTAGGGTAATATTATCAGTAAAAACTTAGAATACAAAATAGATACCTAACACCAACTAGCAACTTTTGAATTGAATTACTCATTGAAATGTAGGTTGTAGGCTGTTATAGGTGATTAGTTGAATAGCCTTTTCTGTTTAGAACCTAAGTTTATTGCGTCAAATGGCTAAGTAGGCAATACGTACCTATTACCATAATTACTTATAATTCATTATTTTAAAATGTTTTATAAGCAGCAACTTCTGCGTCGCAATTCAATATTTTTGATGGCCCATAAAGTATTTCCTCGGAATACTCGGCAACATTCTACCGGTGTCGTGTAAAGTCATTAACCCACACGCCGTCTGCTCAATAAAACTCTATTCGCTATTCATAAAATATGCCATTAACAGAACTATTAAAATAATTCAAGGAGTGGTCGCGACTCGCGACTCGCGGCTAGAAAGAAAAGCGACAAGCGCAGACTAGTTTTTCAACACTCCTCATTTTATTGCACACTTCTATGAGTCGAGTCGCCACTGAATCTGCTTCTTTCCCCAAAACCGTGAACGGGGAGCTCGATAGTTATGCAGCTACAGCTATAGACGTTAAAAATAAGAAAAGAACTCGAACGAGTAATGACAGATCGAATGCCGCCCACGGACCGCATTCGCCACGGACCTTCGTACTAGAGGTTGAGATAAAAAAGGATTGTGGGAAAGGAGAAATGATTCAGGGATCTAAAGTAAAATATAAGTTTTGTCACGCAGGACTCGGGCCGATGTCCTGTGTCAAGGTTTGAGGAATTGGAGAAGTCCCTTTCTTATTTCTATGTCAAGTAGCTTGTAATATAAGTTGTAGGTGTATGACAATTGATAGTTCGGCAGTGTTAATGAATGACCAATGATTAGGTTTCAGCGACGAATCTTTCTGGGTTCACCGGTCGTTTTTTAAGCTTTTTCGCGTTAACACAGTTGATATATTTTTTATTTATTTATTTATTTTATACACTTTATGCACAATGTACAATGGCGGACTTAATGCCACAGGGCATTTTCTTCCAGTCAACCATAGGGTGATGCAGAGAAAAAATTAAAGAGACGGTGCTTAATCATAATATGGGAGATAAAAATATGTACAGACAACAAGAGAAATTATTTTTAAGAGTAGGCTTAGGCTTTGTACTTATTGTTGATATACAGGGTGTAAAAAGAGCAGTCACTATAACTTTGGGATATGATTAAAGGACCTTTTCTCATTCTAGAATTGTTTTTTTTTCATTATTTATTTAAAAAAAAAAAAAAAATTGCAATTTCAAAAGGATTTCAGAGTACAAAAATTGCAAAAATATATTATTGTATACGTCATATCAAATATCAATAGTCTTGCCTCACTTTAAATACTAATAAGAAAAAAGGTTACAAAGTTACAAAAGGGTGTTATTTGCATATTGTTTTAAGCTATATTAAAACAAAAAAAAGAATATAAATTTGTAAAACGATGATCCTCTGGAAAACATAATGAAGATTATTATATTATATTTTTGGGATTTTTCAATAAGACTTGTATCGAGAAAAAAGGTATCAAAGTGCTCCGATTTTCAGCTCATAGCGCGCACGCAGAGGCAGACTACAAAATACATAATATATCGAAATACTAGTTTGTGTTGTCTGTATATAAACTTAAGTCCCCCGCCCGTCTGACTGTCTGTATTGTTATGGTATGGAACATCACATTTCAATTGGCCGTATAATTATTTTGCTAAAGAAGATTTTTCCCATTTTTGTCCGAACATGTCGGGCAACAGCCAGTATCCAAATATTTGTAGCATTAGTAAGTTTTTCTTAATATAAGATTTCGCGCTCGTGAGAAATACTGACAAAGGACAAGTCTGTAAATCACAGATGTTGAACAAGTAAACAACGGACGGTGAATGGCAGGAATATATTACGCGTTTGTTCTACAAACCTGATCTCGAGTACCTCCCGGGTTTTTGCGATTTGGTTGAGTGCTTGATGCAAGTGTTCGGCTAGTTTTAAAGTTTTGCAAGGATTTTTGTATACATTTGTGATTTCTATCTTCTTATTTGTTCGTCTATTGTGTTACTGTGTTGTTTATGTGTTGTTCTACTAACGTAAGTAGCTTTAAAATATAGTTTTATCATGGATAATGATCCGCCGGATCCTGGCGGCACGCGAGGTTATGTTTGTGTCACCCCGCCAAATGGCTTAGGTACTGTTCCAGATGTGGATATGGAGAATATCCCAAATAAACGTCCCAGACATAATCCACCTTCCCAAAATGCAGACAACACTGTTAATAACCCAACCAATACCCAATTTTTCTACGCAAAACCAGAATTTTTAAATAAACGTAAATATACACTTAATGACTCTTCCCCTTTTGTAGTACATGTGTCTAAAGTAGAAAATAATAATAGTATGATCCGCCCCATGGAATTTGGCCGCTTTCTTTTTCAAAACAACTTTTCCTCAGTTGCTCTGGGTGGTGTGAAACGTATAGGCAGAAACCGTGTATCTGTAGAATTTAAAAACTCAGACAACGCCAATAAATTTCTGGAGTCGTCAGTATTAGCTGACGCAGGCTTTTCTGCTTCCATCCCTTCATTTAATGTGTCGAGGATGGGAATAGTTAGAAACGTAGCTATAGACATTGGAATGGAGGAGTTTGCTCTTCACTGTGTAGTACCTACTGGATATGGCGAAGTAATAAAGGCTCGTCGTATGTGTCGTAAGTCAACAGATGCTAATGGCAGTATTACATGGTTACCCACACAAACAGTAGTTGTTACTTTTAATGGGCAAAAATTACCGCCTCATACATACCTATTTTATACATCCCTACCCGTTGAACTATATAAACTACCTATCATCCAGTGCAACCGTTGTTGCAGGTTTGGTCACGTCAAAACTCTCTGTAGGTCCGATCCTAGATGTTACAAGTGCTCTCAACCTCATGAGGGTAACACTTGTGACAGTCCAGATGTTACATGCCTGTTTTGCTCTGGCCCACATATGGCCAATGACCCCAAATGTCCTGAATATATTAGACAAAAAGAAATAAAGGTTGTCATGTCAGAGCAAAATATTTCATATGTTGAGGCTTCAGCTAGGTTCCCTAATGTGCGTAGAGCATACAATGACATTGCGGCTAGACCTACAGTTACTCCCCCACCACCTCGCCAGTACAGTCCTTCTCCTACTCCTACTACTTCCTATAGAAAAACTGTTTCTACCCCACGACACACAAGACCCATTCCCCAGGCGGGTTACAATCGAATTGCTCACCAATCCATTATTCAGGAACCTACCTTGGAAACACCTAATGGTGTTGCCATTCCAAATAACTCTCTATCCATTAATGACAATTTTCCTGAACTTCTATCTTCCCTTTTACTAAATTTAATATCCCGTTTCAGTGATACTGGGATGGGTATGTCAAATACTCTTCGTAATAATTTAACTCAGCTGATAAACATAACAAATTCATCTCTTAATAATAATGGATCAGATGACTATAATTCAATGGAACAGTCGTAGTGTTAGAAACAAAACTCATGATATTTTATATTTAAATAGTAAATTCAAACCCCTTATTTTTGCCATTCAGGAGTCTTGGTTGAAGCCAGGGTCTCAATATAGAGTCTCGGGCTTTTCCTGTCTCCGGGATGACAGGAGTGATGGTAGAGCTGGTGCAGCTATTTTAATTTCAACTTCTGTAGTTTTTAGTGCTATCCCTCTTCCACCACACAGTAACTTTAACATTGTTGCTGTTCGAACTTTTGATATTTCTTTTGTATCTATTTACTTACCCAATCCTAACCCTGTTGTCCTCTCCGAACTTTTTTCTATTATTAACCGTATCCCTTCTCCAATGGTCCTTATGGGTGACTTTAACTTACAGCATTCTTCTTGGGGTTCCCACCATTCCGATTTCCTGTCTAATATCTTCCTTGATTCTGTGGATGATTTAAATCTTGTTATTTTGAACAATGGAAGCCCGACTCGTAGGGTGATCCCTCCTCAGAATCCTAGGTCTGCCATAGATTTATCCATTTGCTCCCCTTCACTCTCTTCCCAAATTTCCTGGTCCATCCTTTCAAATTCATATGGCAGTGATCACTTTCCTATACTTCTATCTCTTCAATTTTCCACTATTCCAGCAGTAATTAGAAATCCACCTAGATTTAAATTTAAAATCTCAGAAGCTGATTGGCCACAATTTGCATTGCTGGCTGAACAGAAAATTAATTTTTTGTCAACTGTAGATGAACATAATGTTTTTGCATTATATCCCCTTTTAACACAAGCACTTCTTGATAGTGCAGCAGCTACCATACCTACTAGAGTCTTAAATGTCAATCGTGTTTCTTCTCCCCCTTGGTGGGATGCAGAATGTACATTGGCATGCAAAAAACGCAAAGACGCGGAAAGAACCTTCTCTAGAGATATGACTATCGAGAATTTTAGCAGCTATAAAAGGATAGCAGCAGAAACCAAAAGGACCCTTTCACACAAGAAGCGTGTAGGGTGGCATAGATTTTGTGAGGGCCTGGCCCCCTTATCCTTGCCATCTTTGGTGTGGAAAAATCTAAAAAAATTTCGGGGCTCTTCCTCTTATAATTCAAATCCCCTGTCTAATGACCCTTTGCCTTGGATTTATGAGTTCTCCCAAAAAGTGGCTCCTCCTTGGGTACCTACTCAAGAAGAGTGCCCTAACCTAGGATTATCCCCTGTTTCACCTTGTAACGAATTTGAGGCTTCTTTTTCTGTAGAGGAGTTCAAAATGGTCCTTAATTCTCTTTCAGATTCATCTCCTGGTGCTGATGGTATCCCATACTCCTTCATTGTGAAATGCAATAGTAACACTCAAAAAATCATACTAGACTTTCTAAATTGTATTTTTCATTCTGGACATCCTCCCGAAGAGTGGAAGTGTCAGACCATCCTTCCCATTATAAAGCCTGGTAAACCTGAAAATAATTCATCTAGCTACCGTCCCATTGCACTTTCTTCTACCCTATCAAAGATCCTGGAACATCTTATTAAGAACAGGCTTGAGTGGTTTTTGGAAAGTAAGGGCATTATTTCGAGAAGTCAATTCGGGTTTCGTAAGGGTTTTAGTACCATGGACAGCTTATGCACATTAGTATCCGATATTCGAATAGCCTTCTCGAAACAAGAGTTTCTGGTTGGGATGTTTCTGGATGTTTCTTCCGCATACGACAATGTACTGCTTCCAGTACTCAGGCAGACTATGCTAGAACTGAGTATACCTGTGAAGATAGTCAACTATATATGTAATTCAATTTCATGTCGTACAGTACTTGTTTCACATAATAATTCACATCCTATTAACAGACTAGTGTGGAAAGGCTTGCCGCAAGGCAATGTTCTTAGCCCGATCCTTTATAGCATATATACCCACAATTTGCATTTATCTGTTACCTCTTTTTGTAACATTATTCAGTATGCGGACGACATATCCTTATACATCTCTTCCAAAGAGATATCTGATGCCTCTGCTCGACTTAATTCTGCTCTTTACTACCTGAGTCAGTGGATGGATGACCATGGATTGGGTATTTCAGTAGAAAAAAGTACAACAGTTGTTTTCTCTAGACGAAGGTCTATACCCAACATTGAAATATCCCTAAATAATCAAATTTTCCCAGTTATGGAGTCGGTTAAATTTCTAGGTGTTTATCTCGATTCAAAGATGACAGGTGTTCAGCACATTAATCATATAATTAAAAAATGTGAAAAGAATATTAACATTATCAGGTGCCTTTCTGGAGTTTGGTGGGGCTCACATCCCTACACTCAAAAACTTATATATAATGCTTTAATTAGAAGCCACTTAGATTATGGCTCTATTATCCTTGAACCCTGTCATAGATCCGCACTTCTAGCACTGGACAAAATTCAAGCAAGGTGTCTACGTCTAGTACTGGGTGCTATGAAGTCCACTGCCAATAATGCCCTCCAAATAGAGTGTGCTGATCCTCCCTTACACTTCCGGCGCCAGCTCCTTTCTGACCGTTTTCTTTTTAAAGCTTTCCAACTTTCGGATCATCCTCTAGTCCCGAAACTTCAAACTCTCTCTCAATTAGTAAATACTTCATCTTATTGGGTTCATAAAACCCCACCCTGTTTGATTAAAAGCTTTTTTAAATTTACTAACTTACCCTGCCCCGTATACCAGAGTAAGATGCTTCCAATTTTTGAGATACCATATGAGGCTCTAATTAAAACCCCGACTATTTCCTTAGATTCTGGTATTATAAAAGGTACCGAAAATGCAAACCAAAAATTTTTGGAAATAGTTAATACCAAATATAAGGACTGGTATCATATCTACACTGATGCTTCAAAGTTATCACCACAAGGACATGTAGGGGCTGCAGTTTGGATACCAAAAGTTAATGTGGTGCTAAATGCTAAATTGCCGTCCCAGTCATCTGTCTTTACGGGGGAAGCAATTGCCATACTAGAGGCTCTATTATTCATTGAGTCACACCGTCTAAGCAACTCTGTAATTTTTTCTGACTCGCATAGTTGCCTTCAGGCTTTATTAGCTAATCCCTTCTGCGCTAAAATTAAATTTCCGTATATCTCGACAATTAGATATCTGCTTCTGAAATGTGTCTCTCAAAATATTCGTGTTGAATTAGCCTGGATACCAAGCCACTGCGGTATATCAGGTAATGAAAGTGCAGACTTCTATGCAAAACAAGCCACTCATTCAGGTGGCCTTTCTCAATATAAACTCTATTGCAGTGACTTAATCCCTTTGGCTGTGGAGCATTTGACTTCTGACTGGAATGAATATTGGGCTTTATCGGGAAATAGTAAGGGCAAATTTTATTTTTCTCTCCAAAATCAGGTGTTGGTGAAGCCTTGGTTTTTTAAATATAAAAATGCTAAAAAATCTGTCACTTCTACAGTCTGCCGCCTGCGTTTAGGACACTCATGTACTCCAGTCTTTCTTAATAAAATTAGGATCAGAGATTCTTCTCTCTGTGAGTGTGGATTTGATGAAGGGACTCTCGAGCATATATTTTTTAGCTGTCCAAACCGTACATCCTCACTATATGACTCACTACCCCCTAATATCCCCCGTCCTTCCGATTTCAAATCCCTTTTGTCTTTAGTACATACCCCCTTTGTTGATGTTCTATGTAATTTCATTAACTCTAATAATATTAAACTGTAGATTTGTGTGTCTTTGTTTTATACTAACAATAATCTAACATAATTGTTGTGTCTTGTTCCAGGTAATGGGAAGATATAAAGTTACTTACTAAATATTTAATTTTATTTGAATACTTTAAAGTACTTTTCCTTGTACTCTCACAATATACCTACGTATAAGCAAAGTTATTGCCACACACACAAAAAAGTGTTAACACCTACACCTTAGCATAAATACTGACACTGGCTATTCCTTATGGGAGGCCATTTTAAAGAAGAAGAAGAAGAGTACCTCCCGCCTCCCACTGAACACCTACCATTAATTAAGACGAAATAAATTATTTTTATTGGATCGTACAATATTAAATAGGTACCTAATTTAAGTTTTATTGTAATTCGGTTTCGATGCTAAGGTTTCAAACTAAATGACTATTATGATTTTTATCTACTACTAGCAGCTGTTCCCGCGACTTCGTTCGCGTGGTTTGTGAGTGTCTGAAGCCGTTTATGCAGCGCACGCAATGAAAGTCCCCAAATGTAATTTATTTTCCCCGTTTTTGCAACATTTCTCACTGACGCTTCGCTCCTATTGGTCGCAGCGTAATGTTATATAGCTTAAAGCCTTGCTCTATAAATGGACTATACGACAAAAAAAGGATTTTTCAAATCGGACAAGTAGTTCCTGAGATTAGCGCGTTGAAACAAACAAACAAACTCTTCCGCTTTATAATATTAGTATAGACTAGCTGTTAGCCCTAGTGTGTCTAAGGGCTCTGCCACACGTGCGGCGTGCCAACTGCCAACTGCCTCCTCCGGCGTCTGGCACGCACTCGGCAGTCGGCACTACATGCCTAACTCTTCTCGGGTCGTGAGCGGCCTGTAAAGGTGGAATTTTATTGCCTGGAAGTATTTTAACATGTTTCAAATCATACTTATAGACTTTGCATCGTTAGCAAAATCAGGATACCACGGAATGTGGCACTTAATGTATAGGAAAAACATTTGGTTTCTTTTAACAATTGAAAATCGCTCAGCTGACCCTTACGGAAAATGTGATTCAACCTACATGTGCCATAGTTATTTATCCAGATTAATAACTATGGCACATATTAATCCAGATTAATAACTATTAACTTATAATATAATAATAATAATCGTTTATTTTTCTCACCACAAATTACACATCAATATTTATACAATGTAGAGAGTAACAGGTTATTGTGGGGAGACTGGTGCCTGTATTTAGGACGCCTCTATCCCAGGTAATAGTTTTCTTGCAGTACCTATTACACAGTTTCTTGAATTATAATATGTAATGCTAATTTAGGATGGTGAAGTCAGTGCGTGCGTGTGTGTGTGTGTGTGTTTGTCTGTCTGTTCGTGTGTGTGTATAAGTGCATGTGTTTAGTGAGTGTAAGGGCTGTTTAAATATCTTGTAAAGCAATTAGTTTTTCAGTATTGTCATAATTTAGTGTTGATAAACAATTGCTCAATCGGTTTTTGCAGACAGATTTTTTTTAGATTGTATATTTTTATGACTTTATTAATTTTGTTATAAAGATATCATCCAATAAATAAGAAGAAGCAATTAGTGAACTTGGTACGAAAACAATGGCACATGTAGGTTGTATCTCCAACCAAACCAGACCAACACAAAAAAGTAATTTAACATTTAAACTTGAATTACATAAAAAAAATAATGAAAAACTAAAATTTAAACCAAAATACCTCGCTACCTCTACGACGACAACCCCCAGGAGACTTACCCCAGTCGACGTTCCCACATCCTCTTTCCAATGTTAGAAGGAGCCTTCTTCTGTTGCCGGGTGGGCCCGTCACTTCAAGTGTTTAGTCCTAATTACGTCCCGACATCAAGCATGTCCACAAACAACCGACCTGTCAGGGCGCCGCGCCGCGCCGGTCGGTAATTGGTTATTTCGGAATATCGCGATACCCTTTTACAAGATAGTATTTTGACGTGAATACGTCTTTATAATTGCTTTTGTGGGGTGGACAATTTAATCTGGGTACGTAGACGCCCTTATCATAAACAACGCAATCGAGATTTTTGGCGAAAATTAATTAATTGTACATATATTCAGAATCACCAGGATCTACCAGGATCAATCATTAAATTTTTAATGGCTGACTATTCGTTATGTTGTTAATCATAAATAAAATATTATATTATTATGGATTCATTCCAAACTAATAACTAGTTGTAAGTTATGACCATTGTAAAAATATCATAAAAAAACTAAATATGTACATACATATATAATATCGCACATGCAAAGTCCACATTGAAAGGCATTAAAAACATTTTGAATATTCCTATTAAGTAGTTTCATAGAGACAACAAAATACCTGTAGAAAAAAAATATAATCGCGATTTACTCGAAAGTAACCTCCAAGCAAGTGCGTCGTTATGATATCCGGCAGGCTTCATCCAACTTTTAATTACACCACTGGATAGTTAAAGAATCACAGTAAGTAATGATCGCATTCACGTCCAACAAACGGTGTTCATAAGACAGCCTCATTTTTTTGTTGTTTTTACGCTCGAAAGTCTTGTAAACTTACTTCGCATTTCACAGTTTGTAGTGTCTGCTATCACTAGATTTAAAAAACGGGCATTGGCCCACCTCACATTCCCACCACTGCAACTCCTGTAAGCCAGGATCAACAGCGGTAACCGACCACGACAAACCCTTTGATATGATCTCAGGGGAGCTATGACTAGTGCAGCCAACATCATGTCATGCAGCACACCAACGTCAGACGCCTTGACATTCTTTGCGAATAAAAAAAACAATCGAAGCCCCGGCAGGCCCTTCGGAGGGCTGAGGTTGTCGCAGGAAGTTCGCCGCGACCGCATAGTATTTAGCGCGCCCACACCGCAGTCGCGACTCGCCGGGCTTGGCGGTTTCAAAAAAATTATAATACTTTGAAGTAACTCGATAGCGAATATCGCACATTTTTGTATCAAATTTTGCACGCGACGCTGTCTGACTGTGTGTGACTCAGTAAACCTTAGATAATTAATAATATTGTATACTATTATAAAAAATATGCACATGGCACTGAGCTATAGCGTCAGCTTATCTATACTTATAATAAAACTGTAGAGAGGTCAATTCTGTACATTGAATATTTTTTCAAAATACATATTGGAGGATCATTGGCGATCGATACTGATGCCAAAAATGCAATTAGTAAAATTTTTGTCTGTCTGTCTGTCTGTCTGTCTGTCTGTCTGTCTGTATGTGCGCGATAGGAACAAAAACTACTGAAGGGATTTTAACCAAACTTGGTACGATTGTAGCCCATATTCCTGGGCAGGTTATAGGCTATATAACATAACGCTACGATACATAGGAGCCGAGCAGTGACGATAAATTGGAAGCAAGTCGGAGGAATTTCGCGCGCGCGGGCTGCGGACGAACGGTTCATGCGGGGGGCGCGGGGGCATCGCTTACACAGTGACGCGAAGCAATAGAATGTGGCACTAAAGTAGATTAGAACTTGAAATAAGTACCTAACTAACAGATTTTTTTTTCTGAGAAGAGTGTTTCCACAGTGTCATAAGTAATAATAATATAAAAATTGTATTTTTGAACTTGCTTCACAAATTGAAATAAATTATCATTTATTGTATAAATCAACTTAATTAACTGTATTATTAAAAGAAAGCCTTTCGCGATAATCTAAAAAAACGGGCAATTAAGCGGTTTTTGGTAAACTATTTATACCCTCACGGTATTAATCCTTATCATTTTTAATACGTTAGTTGGCTTAAGCATTTCATGAAGACTATATTTGCCCTTTATACCTAGCAAGTATAATTAATAGTTTAGGAGATAATATAGCAAAATTAAAATCGTTTCGCCGTGATTCGACCGCCGCATCGCGGCGCCGCGCGATACAGGCTGATGAGTGACGTCTTACATCCGAGTCGGGGTGTAGTGTAGGTATCAGATGCTGGTAGGTAGGAATTTTGGCGAAGGTCAACCAAAGGAACTCCACCCCACTGCTGGGTAAAAAATACTATTAAAATGTGCTAACAGGCAGTACCGGTAGTTTTACCGGTAGAATTTAACCACGCACAGCCGCTAACTGTGCCCCCAGTAATAATCGTGTTAAAAGTACGGCGTATGGCGTATAGATGTCGCTTTGATTTGAAGTTAAATGACAATAAAAAAAAAGTACTGGACGTTTGTATGAAGCGCGGCGGGAACCGCGCTGCTTCAAACATTCAAATTTATTCTTTTTTTATTTTATATTTTGTTTAAAACAAAATTTCATTTATTTATATTATTATTATTATACTTAGGGTAGGTTATAAAAAACGCTACTAAAGCCGATCGGCGCGGCGCGCCGAGCTGGGGCCTAACTCTCCAAACTGATTCAATTTTAATTCAGATTCGATCGTGCCGCATACTTCCGAAGAAATTGACGTTTGTTTATTTTTATTCTCTGTCGATTGATATGGTCTGGTGTACAAAAAGTTACGTTCTAACGGTTTTCTTAATCCTAATTAATTTCAAAGTAATCTACCAAATAAAACACCAAAAACCGTTAAGATCGAACTGATTCGATTCTCAGTTGTGTCGTGAGTAAGCCTGCTGGATCCTCGACGAGGCGTGCCGCTGCGCCCATGTCTAACCGAGAGTTCCGTTTTAAAGACCTTAGTAATTGCAATATAAGTTTAAATTTAATAATACTTCAAAACATTAATGACAAAAACGGTAATAAGTTGAAAAAATTGAAAATATTTTTATGGTTTCGCAATTTATCCTATGTCGTTTAAATTTGATATGAAGCAACATTTTAATAGTGCATTAAGATGTTGCTTCATATCAAATTTCTATTCCCGGGAAGTACCCTTAAGGTTTTGGTTCCCTTTGGCGTGTCGAAAATTGCGAAAATTAGCGATATAAACGGCTGAATCTTTGGGTAGATGTGGCCAAGATGCCTGTTTCTTTTCACAGCCAGAAGGGACAGTAGAGCTGAGTTTTTAATATGATTTTTAGCTTGATACCTACACATGTTAAAGTTTTGACACCCAGACAGACAGACGGACATCGAAGTTAAATACTTTACTAAATTAACGTGAAAAATTTTCTGGGTCTATACGGTGCATTCGAATAATATTATCCTAACTTCGAATACCTTTGCTGACTTCTACATATTGTTCGAAGGCCTACTTCTTTTGCCGAGCTCCGAAAGGATAGTAATATATTATTATTATACCCTGCATACCAAGAGGCTTGCCGGGTACGTGTCTTGCTGGATCGGGATCAACACTGGGATGCACTGGGAAGTACCTATTAGCGAAAGTTCTCAGCGGTTGCGCCAATAAACTAAAAATATATTTAAAAATACTAAAGTGCCCTAAATCACTTTTCCACGCGTACGAAGTCGCGGGCACAGCTAGTTTTCATACAGAAAACGTGAACTTGAATAAGTGCACTATATGTAATAAACAGTACTTTCATTTTTAACCCCGTCCGGTTTCAGTGTGATAGGTATCCTGCTAGCGTGCTGCTCGAACAAACAGACAAACATAGTGCCAAACATTTTTTTCCTTCATGGATATTTTTAGTTTCGTAGGCATCACTAGCATCTTTCTCAAAATGTACTTACTACTTTCCGCCTTTGAATTAGAATTAACGAATCGTTTTGGTCCTAACATTCGTTCGAATTATCAAGTGCACCAAAATGATGATTTAGTTCGAAATACAAAGAGATTGTGTAGGGAACTCGTGATAACTTTGAATTATAAAGATGTTCGAATTATCGCAGGTTTGAATTTACGAGAGTCGACTGTAGTATTTTGACGTGAATACGTCTTTATAATTGGTTTTGTGGGGTGGACAATTCAATCGGGGGGTGCAACAGCAGTTTTAGTTTCATAGGCAACATTAACACCTTCCTAAAGATAGATCGTGAGAGGGCCAACCTGCATATCCTGACCATTAAGTGTGTGTAGTTAGTTGAAAGCTTTTGGGAATATAATTCACAAAAACTATGCAATTGAAGTGTAGGTACATAACGGTGCTTTAATTTGCTGCCGAATGGTTAATTGGATTCCCAATATTTGATTATGAAAAGTCTTCCGAGAAAATTGAGCATATCAAAATAAATATTGATATTGCAATCAACGAGATAATATCGGAGATATATTAGAGTAGATAAAAATGAGTAATTGAGAAGAAATCGGTTTAGTTCTTGTTTGACCCCTAGATTTTCAACCATCGTTCTACGAAACGTCGTTAAATAAGGAAGAAGACAGAAAATCTAGGGGTCATTAGTAAACGATAAATCTTTTTTATCGTTTAATTCCAATAATATTGCCAAAATTATCACACAACGTACTGTAGAACAGAAAAGTTACTAAAGTCCTAAAAGAAACAAAAGTTAAAAATGTTGATCATTATCCATCAGAGCATTTATGTATTTGTACAGCTGGTCGCAGCGTCATTATTTCGTACGAGAAAATCCACAAAATCACGCCTACGCCTAATGTGACCTTCATGTGGCGTAAAATGAAGTCTACGAAGTTCGGAGATAGCGAAGTAACGACGAAACGCAACATGTTGCAGACCCCAAGTGCTAACTGAATATGTCGGACCGTTTATGAAATGTTCCGATTATCGCATAATTTGTGAGTGCTCGAGGGCCGCAATGATAATAACAATGATATTTTTATCCGCGGATAAGAAGACAAGCTCGAGCAATTACATCCCTCTCGTGCGCTCGGTGCTGTTGCTGCGCGGCACATGTTGAAGGCACAGCCTCGGGCGACACTTTTGTTTATTCTTATTGCGAGTGGCCGGCCCCGGCGCGGGCTGCGGCCGCGACCACCTTGTATTTTATACAAATTACCGTCTGATGAATTTCCATCGCGAACCACTATTATGGTTAGATCATCGCAGCTCGGCGGTCTCGCAAACGCATAAAGATTGTCTGGTTTCTCCGGCTCTCTTTAGGTTTAGATTTCAGAATATCGCAATTCAGTTTATTGAATTGACCACAAATTCGCCTAAATTGTCTTAAATAATGCGATTGTCACATTAACTTTGGTCCCAAACAACTCACTAGATTGAGGACCTACGGAATTAGTTTCAAATACTAAAGGTCAAATTTTTCAACATCTATGTTTTAGGGGCACGACAGTGCCCCCGTCAAGTACCATGCTTTTCTCAAAATAGTTTAGGCCATATTCGACCCCCTTAACTTAGTTGAGGATAAAACTAGAAGCCTGTATTTTAGTAACTAAGTAGGCATTGCATAAACAGGGTATTTAAATTTTAAATTTTATTAAATTTAAAACCTTCTGATTCAAATTTCTGTTTTAGAATAATAACTTGTCAAAGTTTCCTAATTTTGTCATTGACTGACTGACCACCGATCATGAAAAGTATTAGGCACTTCTAGAAGACATAGAAGCTACAAATTTGGACCATTTGGATTTTACCAGTAGTGTTTAGTGTATTAAATGAAGGAAAAACTTAAACATTTTGGAATTTATGTCTAGTCATCTAGATACGCTAACTCCATAAATAACTTTGTAATCCCATATAAATGTACCTATATAATAAAAATCTTTTATGTTTTAAATAAAAATTGTAGATTGATTTGGAAATCGCAATCTGATTTCATGTGTATCACTAGTGAGATGGGTAATATGTTTTATATTGTGATTTCATGTGATTGCCAAGTAAATCTACTTATTTTTTTTAAAACACAAAAGATTTTCAATGATATATCACTATAAGATGTTGTTAGACCGAACGACTAAACCCGGCTTCGCATCAGACGGATCTCACACTCATACTTTTACAGGCAAAAGAACTAAGTAGCGAGACTTAGCATTTTTTTACAATTTTTTTATTTCATAGAATAGTAATTTCGTAAGCGCACATCATTTGCGAATATGACCTGATAGACAGTTCTTGTATTGAGATGAGCTAAGATGAACCTGAACGCAAACAATGAGAAGGATTTCAAGGCACAAACGATAAAGTATGGTAGTTAATGGAATCAGGCGTTACTTTGCGGAAATCCATAGCATAAAATTTAAATATATTATATCTAGCAATATCCCGCGAAACAATTATAACCACAACCTGCAAGCAGATGAGTGAGTGTACGCATAGGCATGCGTTTAATGCACCTCCCTCCTCCCACACTGCCTATGCGTACACTCGCAAGCAAAAAACGTGAAAACACCACCACCACACAAGCAATAATGTTAACACGATCGTGCAAAGTCCCACCACCATGCAGGTTGCAAAACTCGACGCGCGTTTCGCTCCGACCCCGGAGCATCCTCAGGATGTTGACTCTGCGAACAATGCTTGCAGGTTGTGGTTATAATTGTTTCGCGGGATATTGCTAGATATAATATATTTAAATTTTATAAAGTATGGTGCTCAGTGCGAGCGCCGAGCGCCGAGCGGGACGTGGCGGTTTCTCAGAATCCCGGCGCGCGTTAGAACGTGAGGTAACATGGAATGTTAACCGTTGGAGCATCGGCTCACATTTTAAATTACACAACAAACCTTAACTAACTTTGTTATATAAGAAAATGTAATTATAAATTATTAAAAAATTGACAACTATGTAATTTTTTAAGGAGACGAGAGGGTCTCTCGGTACTTTTATTAATAGTTTTGTAATCTGCTTTTTATCAATGATTGCACAATAAATAATTTTAATACGTATCGTTTTTGAGAGTGCAAGTGCACGTATTTATTTGAAAACGCCGAAATATTTTGCACTGTCGCTGATAATATCATACAGAAATATTGCAATTCTACATTCTACGTTGTGTATCATGAATCATGATGTAACAGCGACATACAAAGATTACGGAGAATGATAAAGCTTAGGTACTAAAACTCGTCAAACGTGAGACGGACTTCAGAGTTCTGAGATCTCGAACTAAAAGCAAAAATAGAGTAAATCAACTGAAACTAGACTTCAATAATGTCACTAAAGGGTTACTACTAAGTACTAACTAGATTCTTAAACTAAATTTTAAGCAGTTATATTAGTAGTGAGTTATAAAAATATGAAAAAGTTCCTATTGGACGTATTTTCTCTTTCTAGTAATTTTAGCACAATTTTTTACAATTTATGAGCGATTATTGTTTTAACGGAATATGAAGAACAATACCTTTGTTTTATGTTACAGAATTATCAATTTACAAACAGTAAGAATTCGAGCGAGTTTAAAAATAGCTCGTATCATTATCAGCTGTAGCCCATCTATTGTTCCGAAGGGAGCTAACAGATGTAGAGGAATCTTTTACCAACGCGACGCAAAAGTTTTTTATTTATTGTCGGGATTAACATTTTTCTATGAAAGGTCTCGTTTAGAGTTGTTTATGCGTCGGAGACAATTGGCCGGCAAATGGGGATTTACCTTCTATTATCTTCGGTAGTGAAGGCCAGATAGCTGTTGATACGACAAGTTTTGTCGGCTCTCTTCAAAAGCTACCAAAAACAAATTAATATGCAACTGAAATTTTAAACAACCAATAGGTTATGAAAACGAGAAGGCGAAGTGTGAGTCGGGCTCGCGCTTAAAGGATTTTGTAGAAAAGTTTTCTACAACTTTTAAGTTTTCTACAAAACCTTTTTACCCCGTTACGAATTTTTCACAATATAATATGTTATAAGTGAGGCCTCTATAACTCCTGAACTACAAGTTATCTATGCTGTCATAGTCTTCCTTCAAAGTTTATCAAAAGTAGAAAATGATGTCATAATTGGAAGTAAACAACGTCTTATAAAGCGCTGAGCTGGTGGGCTAGAGGCAAAAAACATTTGGCCAGGAAAGGAGGCCGGTTACGGATGCTACTGTCGTTAAATAATAAACTCTATTAGTTATTACATACGTGTGATAATACTGTAGCGCAGAACTGAATGAACTTTAGTTTAATAGTAACAAAGAGTCAACCACATTTTGTACACTAGCGAGTATACTGTATCTGGAGGCACGGAGGTGCCCCCGCCAAGTACGTAAGTAAATACGGCCGTCCCTTTCTCGAAACAGTTCAGCAGGGCAATCGCGCTAAAAAACTTTAGCTGAAACGCAACCGAAACGTGAACGTTACTCGACTTTATGACGTATTCGGTATCGCGCTATCGTTTTGACAGCTAGGTGAGACGAAGCTGGACCGTAGTTGTAACTCAAACGCTGTCAAACAAAAAGTTCATACGGAGCTAGTTTAACTCGCACGCAGCTCGAACGTTTGGAACAAAGTGATCGTATACAAGTTAAGTTTTTGAATCTAAATTGTGTAAAGGCCCAGAAATGTTCAGCTGGATTGGAAACGAAACGCAGCTGAAACACAAACGAAACTAAGTTGAACCTCAAATGAAACGTTGTACTACAATAGCGCGATTGGCCTGCAGGCCATTTTGGATCCCCTATAACTTCGTTGTGAATATGCACTGACACACTCACTCACTCACTACCTGATCGTCAAAAGTATATTAAGTATATATTTGGAATACAAGTAGTGTTTGGTATATAAATGAAGGAAAAACATTTTGGAATTTCTGTTTACTTATCTAGATACGCCAAATGCACAATAACATTGATTTGATCAGTATAAGATGTTGTTAAACCGACCGGCTTACCTCGCGAGACTTGGCAGTTTTTACAAGTTATGTTTTGATGGGATAGACTATAGACTTATACTGTAGAGTGTAGGGGCCAGGGGCTACAGATGAGCTAAGACGTGAGTCACCGGCAGATGACTACAATGACTAACGAGTACAAGATACTGACAAAGCCACAAATTGATTGCGACTGTTAAATATATTGTTCGAATTATTCTACACCCATTGTGGTCGAGTTCCTTGTTGTTGGTATTGCCAATTGCCAGTTGCCACGGATACAAGATGTTATAGTCACGACGTTTAATTATATTAAATTAAAGTTTTTTACTTGACTACGTACGTGGTTCCAAATGGTTTTGGCAGTCTATGTGTGTTTGTTCCACCGTAGCTTCGAGTTTAATGAGAGGTGTCTATAGATACGTAAGCATAGGTCGGGTAACATAGGCTGTAAAACTTAATTAGTCGGGTTACCGCATAAAAAAAGTAATTAATTAATTAACTTCAGCACATTTTAGGAACTGGCATGTAGATTGTAGAGTTGTAAGTGTTGTAACTTATACAATATGCTACACAATATGTTAGTGAAATACATAACAATAATAAATTGTCTCAACCATTGTGAACACACAACTTTAAAAGAGCTTTTGTTATTACTTTTCACTGTACAAAACGTAGAGTACGGTGCTTAAAGAGTAGACCTGACAGTAGAATCTTATGTAGTTACTATGTAGAATATATTGTATTTTTACTCCAAGTCCAAGTGTGTAAAAATTATAATCCATCAATGTAATACTACAGAGCCGGTACACTCGCACCGACAAAACCGCGTGTCGTCAGCTCGTCACTCGCCACTCGCCGCGCGCCTCGTCCTGTCTACGAACTCCGTCCAGTACTCCAGCACCTCACACCTAGCAACCGCCAAAAACGGTCAAACCTAGCAAAAACTATCCAAACCGTCGACACGAAAGTGGCCGAGCAATTCGCGCTCCAATGCGAACGGAATAAGCTTCCTTTTCCGTCGACCGCTCGGTACTTTCTACGGTAAAGTACAGACCAATCGAAGGCTTCCAATATAGTCGTATTAACAGCTACGTCGGAACACGTCAGGGAGGTTACCTCCGACGGACAGACAGGCGATTCCGGTAACAATAATTGTGTGGGGTCCGCCTGTATACCTGTAGAACCTCCCGACTGGTACCGAGTACCGATCAATTAGGACTCATGAGCCGTTTTGTTTTCACAATTAAATTACCGACAGACGAACACTACTGATTTATTTTCTTTACATAATATAGATGTAACCTTCACGCTACGAGTCATTCTATTTCAAGTTCAGGCTTAAAAATAAACCATTTTACTATATATCCAGTAGCTACAAACCTTATAGAAATAGCTGCACATTCTAATAATAAATATTCAAAAACCACATTGCCTACTTTAGTTTTGGAACTCATCGTACATAATATAATTAGTACACTAACCCCTTTTAACCTAAAAACGCCTTCATAAACCTCGGAAATCCAGCTTCCAAGTACCTCCGGCAGTAAGACTGCATGCCAGATATTTCAAAAGGTGTTGGTACTCGCAGTGCGTTCTAAATCTAAACTCCATCGCTCTCCTCCGCTATGAGGTAATTACAACTTCCCGCTGCACACAAAAACTGAAATGTAGTAAAGTGTAAAAAATGAGGAAAACTATTCGGGCAGCGGGCCCCACCGTGCGGCGCGGGCGCGGGGCGGGTGCGGGCCGCGGCGGCTTCAGGGTCGCGCGGCTACAGCGCGGCCGTCGACCCGCCGTGTTTACTGTCCTTGGTCGCGGCGCGGTGACGTCACGGAGGGGCCGCAGGGGCTCTGCCGGCACCGGCTGCGAGCGGCCGGCTGATTATGTAAAAATAGCCATTAGCAAAAATCGAGCGATCGATTGCTGAACGTCAAAAGTAGTGGTAACCGCTCGCTGTTGTGTTTGAATGCATTGTTGCTACGACATTAGCGCCAAAAACAATTCAGCGGCAGTCCTGGGAACTATTAATTAAATGTTACGTCAAACTAATTTTAAAACTTTAAACTGCTCTTCTGTTTAATTTGCTTTTAACTGTCAATAAAGTTCCAGAGCAAAAATGTTTGCGATGCCTTTGTTTTGGCAAGATATATCTACGTAACAAGCTGGCCGGTATACCTACCACGGAGACGGAATATCACTGGTACTGGTGATTGCATATGTATGTTTAAAGTTTTGATGATGATAAATGTTTATCATCATCAAAACTTGAAACGTAATTTTCAAATATGACAGAAGCGAAAAACTACGTAAAATGATATACGTGAAAAACATATGATTTTTTTGCACGATGCGATATTAGCCCGTAGAGTTTCCTATCTGGGGCCTTATTGTCCAAACTGATTCGATTATGATTCATTTGATTCTGAATTTGATCGTACCGCGTACCACCAAATAAAACACCAAAAGCCGTTGAGATCGTACCGAATACCGATTCGATTCTCGTTGTGTCGGGAGTAAGCCTACTTGAATATCGCTCATCACCACAGTACTTGGATAAATTCATCACCATTATAGGTGCGCTCCAGTTTTCCTTTCTTCCTTTCCAGCAAATTTCGTTGAAAACTTTCCTTGCACTTTATATGTATTGAAGTCCTATCGGACTGACTAATGTCTTCACAAAGCGAAAATATCACATTTTAAACTGCTTATAAGTGGATAATGAATGTGATGATGTGATGAAAAAACTGCACATCGCACTAAAAGTTGCAACGTGCATGCTCTGGAATGTAAACTTAAGAGGAAACACCACGGGCTATAAAAATGTTAAATAGATATTTGTAAAGTCTATTGCTGTCCCGTACCTGCCCGATAAAACCGATAGAGACAACTGTGGCTGGAACTGAAGTGACCTATTAAAAGTACTAGACATTGACGTTTAGGAAACCCCAAAACTCAACCAATATAGGTATTTTTTTCATTATAAACTAAAAAAGGCTTGAGCTCTGTTCCTATGTTTCCATTTTATCATAAAATGTACTGTAATGTACTAAATTTGTTTCCTGGATATTTAAACACGGCCGAAAATCTGGCCATATTTTTAGGTTTTTGAACGTCCATATTTCTTGTAATATTTAATTTATGAAAAAAGAAAAAAAAATAGGGACATACTAATAGAAAAAATTGTTACTCTAGGGGCATTATTATCTTGAGAGAAAACAGAGATCGCCCGTTGTGTTCCTCTTAAGGTCGTTATTGTTAGGTATGTTTATTGTTTTAGCTTCTAGGATACAATTTACAAATTATTAACTAGTTATCTTATACATAAAAATGAATTGCTGTTCGTTAGTCTCGTTAAAACTCGAGAACGGCTTTTAGTCTTGAAATATTCGTGGAAATCTAGAGAAGGTTTAAACGGTTTGTATGCTCAACGAAGTGGGCACGGGTCAGCTAGTCTTATATATAAAAATGAATTGCTGTTCGTTAGTCTCGCCAAAACTCGAGAACGGTTGAACCGATTCGGCTATTTCTAGTCTTGAAATATTCGTGGATGGTTTCTATGCTCAACGAAGTGGGCACGGGTCTGCTAGTATTTTATAAAAGTAGTGTGAGATTTCCTTTGTTGAATATTGAAACGCTGGTAAAAACCTCCGAGTCACAGGCTGCCACTATCACTGGTTGGCGAAATGAGGACGGCATATTACTTGTGCTACTTACTTTAAGTTTAAATATTTAAATAATTTGGCTCTTTAAAACACGTTTATAATAAATTTCTACAAGTCTATAAAAAGTGTTATTTGGAATTAGGTAAGCTTTGCGGCTTCATACTCGTATAAATCACATACCATACTTGTTCGCACATTATAATACTGTAGAAGTGTAGAAGTGTAGTGTGGTCACTCGTAAAATGACTACTAACTTCGGTATTTATTGGACGTTCGACCTAAGATCTGGATTGAGTACATAAGTTTTTTTTTGTTTTTATTAAGTTCACAAAACAGGATACAATTCACAATACATGTAAGCTTCTTATATTCTATAAAAATTAAACTAGGGTATGTATGAGGGATAGGATGTGAACACAGCATGCGCTAAATACTAAAGTTACCTTACTACTAAACATAGCATATAATTTTAAATCCTTATAAAAAGCTTAATACATTATTAACTAATAGTTTACCCTAGAATTAGTTTGAGATTATTTTTAGAAGAGACTACAGAGCGTGACAGAGCCAGCAAAAATATGAAGGCCGTATTGATAGCATTGTATGATGAGCACAGACAGTACAAAAGGCCATGTTGTCCCACA
Organism: Celastrina argiolus; assembly: GCA_905187575.2. Taxonomy (NCBI): domain Eukaryota; kingdom Metazoa; phylum Arthropoda; class Insecta; order Lepidoptera; family Lycaenidae; genus Celastrina; species Celastrina argiolus. The sequence goes on along the minus strand of LR994599.1, from coordinate 15,552,301 downwards.
TTAGTCCTATGTGATGGGAGGGAAAAGGTTTTCAGGTGGACCAAACGGCTGCCAATTCTTGGTACGCTACAAGATAAGGATTGTCAGGCGCATCCGCGTATAACTTTATATAAGAACATAATATCGAGCATCTTACGGCGCATTTTAATTAAGTTATAGAATGAAATATTTATGACGTGGCTTGTTGAATTGTGAGTTGTGAGTCAAAGTACTGAAAAAAATTCTTTATTCTATATCTATAACTACTGAATACTTATGTGCTGAATGTTGTCATTGTCACATCTTGGCGGATGGAAAAGGACGGCAGATGTATCTGTAGCGCCACTTAAGTTAACTTTCGTGTAAGTAAAGACGAACCGGATATTACGACGAAATTTTCACTATACTTTTCACTGGCTTTCATAGTTTTTAATATGAATATTTACCGACTTGTATCGGTTGTAACTACCCGACTAATTTATCAGCCCCTTCGATGTCGCTATAACAGGATGTCATTGTAGTTAATAGTATTGCTCAAGTAGGAGAAAAAACGTCCGTAACACCGCGATTGCGGGTCGTTATCGCGTTATTGTTTAGCGCCGAAATCGCAGATAGCACCCGCTGATAACGTTACTTATTATAATGCAACGACGACGCCAAATAATGAGGCCATTGACTTGCAACGTCCAGTGAGAGAGCTATTATATCCAGCGAAATATACACTCGTAGGTAGTTAGACAGACTAGAAATACAGGCTGTAATATTAATGAGTGATAATACTTTACGGTGTGTATGGGTCCCATATTATAGAGTTCACTGTGGAAGTACCAGCGCTGAAAGAGGTACTTTTTATGATTGTATCGGCAAAGGAGAAAGCCCAATTCAGGCCCAGAGCGGACAGCCGTCTTAAGAAGACTTAATTTCTCCAGAAATGTACCATAAAGAGACATGATTTTTGATAACATTCAAATAACCGCCACTATAATCAGTAATGTTCCAATAAAAAAAGGAATTTTATTGGATTATTTGGAACCTAAGTAGAACGTTGAGGTGAAATGTTACCCGATGATAAAACTCTAATCAATCAATCCGAATATCGATTTATAAACAAATAAAATAAACTCATGTAAAATACAAATAACGGGTCACTGTTGGTAGGTAATTCGGTAAATAATTAATGAGAAGAAAACATGTATCTTAAAACCAATGTTTTTTGATGTCCACATTGGGCCTGAGACACTATGGAGAGTGGGCTTTCTCCTTTATGATGTTGGAGCATTTCTCATACAAACATGAAAGTCAAACTAAGTCTTTCAGCGCTGGTACTTTCACAGTATACTCTACATACACACCCTAAAGTATTATCACTCATTTATTTTACACCTTGTACAGATATATATTATTTTATATTGTATTATGTATATATGTTTCTCTATTTCGATTGAAGATAAGCTATTCATGGTTGAATCTAGTTACTATGTAAAGTATTATTTTCATTGGTACGCAATAATTTACTTAAAAAACACAAGTTTTGTAATTTTTATAATGAATGTTACTATATAATGTTGTAATAACAGGAACTCAAGCTACAACTTATTCCTGACATACTAATCATAATAATATATTATACATATTATATAAAATAAAATACGTGAAGCAGAAACTTTGCGTCGGTAGTCGGTACCCCTTACATTTTACGAAAACTCTGCAAACGGAGGAGTACGTAAATTGATAGTTATTTGTTGTTTATAGTAGGTATATGGAGGAAAGTGAACTACACTAATATTTCTGTATCATATCACTTAAAACTACATTAAACTAATAAAAACTTTACACGCTGTCTCAGTATAATGAGTCACACTGGCTCATGGCGTCTCCGTGCGTCTCTACAGTTCACACGTCAATCTCGCGCGTCAATAGACAACATTATCGTTTTAATTTACCAACTGAGAGACAAAAGAACACAACATTTATAATAAATGCATCGTGAGGCCATCGCCGCGGGGCAGCACAATAGCAACAACAACCTGATTAACGGACAAATACGGAACTAATTAAAGTTAAGACTAGGCTGTCACTGTCGCTGCTTGGCGACTTGAGCGCCATTTTACTTGTCGCTTCAGTATTCGACCGCCGGCTTGTAAGAAGTCGCCTCTCCCCCGCGCCCCGCGCCCGCCATCGCCATATACGGCTGACAGCATTGAAGTATTCGTGAATTTTAATTGCAGATGCATAATTGCAGCACGAATAGATATTAACAATGGGAAAATGATAAATTCCTAACCGTACTGTGAGGGAGTGATCTAGTCTAGACGTCCCATGCGCACAAAAAGCATGGGATGAATAATAGCAGTCTTGCTGGCTCGGCGCGGGCGCGGGGTGCGCGGGGTGCGCGGGGTGCGCGGGGTGCGCGGGGCGCGCGGGGCGCGGGGTGGCCGCTCGGCATATTCTGGTACTTGTACGAGTCCCGCATACTTCCCGGCGGCTCACACAGTTTTTGCTGCGGCCGCGAAGGTCGGGGCCACGAGCTAGGCGCGGCATTCCGCGGGCTATGAATGAATAGCGGTCGGACCGGTCGGCGGCCGCGCGCATACTTAGCGAATACAGATTAATTTGACAACAAACATTTGAGACCGAACCGGAATCGAACACCGGGCCCGTGGGAAACTCGCGGATTTGTCGCCACCTCCCCCGCCCGCCCCGCGCGCCCCGCCCGCGCCCCGCCCGCACCCCGCTTGCGCCCGCGCAGCCGATGATTTATTGACTGACGATGACGCAACGGAAAAGCTCCACACGGCCGAGCTTTCGGTGATATAACTTGAGCTTTTGTAGCTCCAGTTACATCAGCTTCGGTTAGGTTTGTTCGTAAAGTTTTTATAATTGGCATCACAGGACGCCTACGAAATTATGAACACAGCTGGAAAGTGGAATTTTTATGATGTAGAATATTGAGAGATTATGATAAGATGCTTAAATTAATTATTATCATAATTTTCATTGCGAAGATAAGTAGATAGATATTTCAGTTCCATTTGTAGCGTATGTTTAGGTATGGAGTGTAAAATTTTAATAGTAAAAGACTAGGCATTATTAATACTATGCAGTGTGTAAAAAGAACAGACACCTTTCCTCATTTTGAAAATGTATTTTTTAAATTTTTTTATGTCAAAAATTTGTTATTTTTGTGTAGCAAGAATATCAAAAAGCAAAAAATTTTTTTTAATATATTTTGTAAAAAAAATACATTTCTAGAATGAGAAAAGGTAGTATAATTATACCCCAAAGTTATAATGACTGTTCTTTTTACACCCGTTATACCGACTTGATAGATTTTCCTTCTTCATCAGACCGATAACCTTGGAGTGTGTAGTTAGAGGTTACTATACAATATAGAGTCTATACAACAAATATTACTAACTTTAGAGCTCCACATTACGTAATACGTTTTATTTTACTTAAATTTTAAAGCACTATAACTTGCAAAACTAAGCAGGTAACTAATTAATTACTAAGTAGTAGAGGGGCCAACTACTAGAAAGGAACAATTTACAAACTATTAGGTCTCGTTCGACAGTCGACAGGTGCTAACTGCTAACTGCTAGACTGCTAGTTGCTAGCATAGCCTCGTATATTGCGAGTGGCGCCGGAAACGAACCTACCTATGAATTATTGTGTCGTCACTCCATAACCTTGGAATTGGCACGGATGTATCAAGGTGAACTGTACAGTAGTGTACAGGTACAACCGTGTACTTCAAGTAGACGTATCGTCTTGAATCTTGCAGCCATTTTGTTGTTGTTGATCACGTTTGCTAAATTCGACATGAATTAGCGACCAAAACAAACTAAACGCTACAAAACGAACAATTATCGCGAATACCTGCTTATCTGCGCATGATTACCGAGAATAATGATACATGATTTCAGTACCTGTAGGAAAAAATACTTAGGATAATTTTATTTCGTTTTTGTATAAAAACTCAAAGATAGCGGATATATTTACCTTAACATTGGCAAAGAAAACTCTATAGAATGTAAAGAAAACGTATACATAGGTACTTGTGAAATGTTATCTACTTCTACACTAATATTATAAAGAGGAAAGATTTGTATTTTTGTATGTAACGACTTAACTCAAAAAGTACTGGACCGATTTTAATAATTCTTTTTTCATTAGAAAGCTCACATTATCACTTAGTAACATAGGCTATATAAAAATCAATAATTGCTGTTCGTTGGTCTCGCTAAAACTCGTGATCAGCTGAACTGATTCGGCTATTTTTGGTGTTGAAATATTCGTGGAAGTCCCGGGAAGGTTTACACGGTTTCCATGCTCAGCGAAGTGGGCACGGGTCAGCTAGTGATTAATATTTTTGCCATGATCGCGAAGACCGAAGTGCCTGTAAACTGTAGCAGTTAGCACGTCTAGGCGAGTAATGAATTTACGAATTACGACACATGTAAAAATAAACACCACATGTAAAGTTCATTGTGCCAAGTGTTATCTATCAATTTGGCAAACGCCAGGGCGTGTACATACTACATACCACACGTGCGCCATGCCCCGCGCGGCCCTGAACCCGCGACCGGCGGCGGCAGATGCTCGCCAAGCCGACGGAGATTACAGCGACAGAGCTCGACCAGCGATAACAACATCGGCCCATTTAGGGTTACACTTCGCCGGGACACCATGGCGGCGCAACCAGTCGCCGCTACCGACAAAATGTATACAGCTGTATAGAGACCAAACGGACACCAGCAGGCACACTCCACACAATCGAGAATTGAGTTAGTTCGATCTCAACGGCTTTTGGTATTTTATTTAGTGGATTGCTTTGAACCTAATCAGGATAAAGAAAATATTTAGATCGTGACTTTTCTACTTCCGACCATATCAATCGACTGAGAATCAATTTATTCGGGAGAATTCGGCAATATGATATCTAAATCAAAATCGAATCAGTTTGGAGAGTAAGGTCCCTGGTGAGTAACTCTCTATAGAGAATAATATTTTGTCGGTAGCGGCGACTGGTGGCACCGCCATGGTGTCCCGGTGAAATATAGCCCTTAAACAGGCCAGCTTTGGCCTCGGACTTCAGGTCCTCCTCTCAGCCCCATATCAGTCTCGCAAATACCGCATGCCATTTCGGCACAGACCTTTCGTGAAGGCGACTACTAAGATCTTACTCTCCAAACTGATTTATCATACTCCCAGATAAATTGACGTTTGTTAATTTTCATTCTCAGTCGATTGATATGGTCGGGAGTGGAAAAAGTTACGATTTAACGATTTTCTTTATCCTGGTTACTTTCTAAGTAATCTAACTAAAATATCAAAAGGCGTTGAGATCGAACTGATTCGATTCTCGACTATGTCGGAAGTAAGCCTATAACGTCCTTTATGAAAAATAAAATAACGTTAAAATTAATAATGAATGAACATATCACGTTTTTATTTTAAAAAGACGCTTGGTCAAAAATGAAACCAACTTCCCGAATTAAGAACTAAGCCATCAGAAATATTGGACTAGGTAAGTACCACTGAAGCTCAAATTTATGTCTAAATATAGCGACTCGTATAGTAGAGCGGCAAAGGGACACAACTCACAAGCCACGCAATACGTAAGTTCATCAGTACGCATATAGAATTATATTAACCCCGATATAGATAATAATAACCCCGTGTGGAATAAAAATGTAAATGTAAAGAACATTTGTACAAAGTTTCACGATGATCGGTTAAGTTTTCGCGTAAAAGCGTAAAAAACACAGACATTTATAATTTTAGTGACTAACCGGGCCCACTTCGTCGAGAATGGAAACCGTGTAAACCTTCCCGGGACTTCCACGAATATTTCAAGACCAAAAATAGCCGAATCAGTTCAGCTGATCTCGAGTTTTAGCGAGACTAACGAACAGCAATTGATTTTTATATAGTCTGACGTATCTGGGCCTGGTTTTGGACAGCAGGTGGTCCTTCAAAGAGCACTTCCGTCGGCTCACTGAGAAGGTCTCCAAGTCAGCGGGAGGTCTTGCTTCTCTCCTTCCGAATCTTGGGGGCCCGAGCATCGGGTGCCGGCGTTTGTATATGGGGGTGATCAGGTCAATGGTAATGTACGGCGCGCCGATTTGGGCCGATCGTCTCTCACCCCATAACCTGATGTTGTTGGGAAGATCCCAGAGGGTCATGGCGACGCGGGCAGTGCGCGGGTATCGCACCATCTCTAAAGATGCTGCGTGTCTGCTCGCGGGAAGCCTACCCTGGTACTTGGAGTTTGGACGCACGAGTTATTGCCGACGTATACTGGCGTTGCGCAGCGGTCCTCGCAGAGGGCAGCAACCCCTTACCGGACGCCGTACGTCGGTGGAGATCCTCGGCGGAAGAGAGGGCAACAGAGTTGTGGGCAGGGCGACTTGAAGAGCCGACCGTTAGTGTGGCACTAGTCATGGCGATCCGCCCCGTGTTCAGGTAGTGGATACAGCGTAAGCACGGTGCGCTATCCTTCCGCCTCACACAGATACTGACGGGGCATGGCTGCTTTGGCCGGTATCTGTGCGAGATAGTAGGAAGCGAAGACACAGCGGAATGTCATCACTGCGAAGACGACCGGGACACTGCTGAGCATACAACGTCAGCCTGTCCCGCATGGAATATACAACGAGCGGCCCTAAGAGCCGCCATTGGCGAAGACACAGCGCTCCCAGCACTAATAAGTGCTATGCTGGAGAGCGAAGAAAAGTGGAGAGCAGTCGAGACATTCGCGAACGAAGTCATCTCGACCAAAGAAGAGGCTGAGCGCATGAGAGAGCGAGGAGCGCTCGACCTCCAGCGAAGAAGGCCAAGGCGAAGACGTAGGGTCAATCACAATGACCGCTTCGTTCCGCCATAAACCGGGAGCTCGGGGTGACGGCACGGGGAAGCCGTCGCCCACTGCACCGAGTCCCCGAGAGGGTCGTGATGCGCACTGTACTCCCGCGCATCGCGACACACGAGTTGGTAGGCCCATGCAAGCCCTTAGGGGCCTCTGTTCGGCCTAAGGGGCGCATTTGCGCCCCCGCAGAGACGGGCCTGCAAGTCCCACAACGCAAGCAACCGTCGGCGGAGTCGCGGAAGTCCCACGATGTCCCTGTGGCTCCGTCAACGGCGGTACTGTAGTGGAGTACCGCCGAGTTTTAGTGGGTAGGGCTGCGTCCATTCACCATCTTTTCGGACGCAGCGAGCCCCACATATCCGTGGGTTATCCGTGGGAATCCTCAACCCCCCGCGGAATGCGGCAACAGCATTTCTCGGCGTAAAAAAAAAAAGAAAAAAAAAAAAAGCTATGAAAGATTAGGGATAATAATATTGTTGTCTGTTAATATCTCTAAGCAGTGTAAGTTTTACATAATTAATAAGCCCTACTCCCGGCACAATTGAGAATCGAATCAGTTCGATATCAAGGGCTTTTGATATTTTATTTGGTGGATTGCTTTGAAACTAACTAGATAGAAGAATAATGACTAGATAGAAGATAAAAAAATCGTTAAATCGTAACTTTTTGTACTCCCGACCATATCAATCGACTGAGAATCAAAATAAACAAACGTCAATTTATTAGACAGCACGCAGTACGATCGACTCTGAATCAAAACCGAATCAGTTTGTAGAGTAAGGCCCCAGCTCGCGTCGAAATGCCGAGTACATTTCGAGTACAGCCCGACAGCGATACGAGTCGCGCGGCGGCAAGTAGCAATGACTCCGCTCACTCCGCCGCCGCTCGTCGTAGACAGAATTTGGGGCCTCAATACTGAATACCCGGCGCGGACCGCGGGACTCGCGAATAATTAGGGCTGCCTCGAGTCCGGTTCTCGAGAGTCGAGACAACCTCGCTCCGAACGCCTCCAAACGTTCTATCATTGCTGCTTAATGTTTTATTTTATATAAACAAAATGTCACGACTCAATGAATATAAATTACTAATTTAATTAAAACTTATCGATAAGAATGACACAGACATTACTTGGACTATTAAGTGAATATATCATAATCGATATACGTTTATCAGTGTCTTAGGATGGTTTTATTAATATTTTGTAAAGACAACTCACAACGGTCACTCGCATTTCGGAGAAATGACAATAGAATACCTAAAGGTCAACGATTTTAGCTACACAATGTATATTTAGAACGTGATGTATAATATTATAATTTATACCATTTGTGGCTTCTTCAAACGTGGTTTTTATCAATGTCGACAGAGTCATTCGTGATTAGGGAAAAAGTTCTATAGGGGCTTTATCTGCGTACATATTTACGTTTGTGCGAGTGCCTGAATGTAGCAAAAGTGCTGCTCGTTGTGAAACGTTTAGTGTTTAAATTGCCATTGCTATTTTAACTTCATTTTATGCACTTCATACAAAACTCTGCAGCAAGACTTTTTAGCATGTCTGTCATCTGTAGGGCGAGCACGAACTTCTAATGTATTCGTAACGTAAACGTTTCGAGTTTACTATACGATTACGCAATGTCACGATAGTACGTAGCACGAAGCACTATCGTCTTCGTAACGTAAACTCGATACGAATACGATAGTGACGTCATCCTAATGTAAGCAAGGATGGGCATAAACGAATGAATAGGAACGAATGATACGTTCTGGAATTTGACGTTTATTTAAAATCACGAATATTATGAAGATATTTGATTAAAACTTTATAGAAAACAATAGAAAACATTATTTTATTACATAAATTGTATTAATATTTCACAAAACATGAAGTATTTCATGATAAGACTCATTTAAAGAAAAGTATTTCTGGATCGTTTTGTGGTTTTGGTTTCCAAACGACATACTGTCAATGTCAAGTGGATTCATGTTTCATAATTGTATTTCAAATCGTATTGTGACTTGCAAAGAGAATATAATCACTACGTTTTAGTGACTTGTGCGACAGCAGCAAATCAAAAATATAAGTTTTTTGATAATTAATCTTAAATAATTCATATTAGTTAAAAATGAGAACAACAACAACTACACTATAAATACAATTTTAAGGCATTATAATATATTGTTTTTATATATTTGTAATTAATTCATTGGAATATCTTTACTTATGAGTGTGATCTTTTTTAGACATGGAGATTTATCTAAGACCTCTGGTGGTCCTCGAGGTGGCCATTTCATTCAAGTGAAATGAAATAATGAAATAGTGAGGGAAAAGTAGATTCTCGATCGGAGGAGAGATGGCGCAAGATATGCCTTTACTAGTGTCGAATTTCTAAAGTGTTCACTTAATTTATATCCACTTTTTTTGGTCCACTTTGGGCATTTCATGATAATTCTGTTGTTGTTGTTGTTTTTTCACTCCTGCTTACTTTTTGATTTGCTTTTGGTGAAGGTATGGACCCGTATTTAGTATAAAACCTGTAAATAAACATAGATGGGATATACATTATAGTAAATTTAAACTATTATTATTTTTTAAAATACCTACTAATATCATTCTTAAATTGCATAAAATAGAAACTAGAGAGTAGCGCACAAAACACACATTTAACACAGTGGTGGTTATGAAACTTACTGATTTTTTGTTGCATCTCTTTGAACCCTTGATTCAGGCAATTTATTTTAGGTAGTGTATTGGCTGACAATAAAAAAATATTTCATTAGATTTGTGTTATTTTTAGTCACATAATTTTAAGCTTATTTTTCTACTAGCTGTCCCGGCAAACTTCGTATTGCCTTATTAATTAATTGCTTGACATACTGACTGCAGCGCCACCTATCGGTTCCAATTGTAAATCTAAACCATTCTCGAATCTCCACGAACACACACAAAAAATTACAATCTACCTTTGTGCCAAGTTTCATTTAAATACGTTGAGTAGTTCGGCTAAAATACCGTCAAATAGGTAGCAAAATTTTTTTGAAGATCCCACGGGAACCCTTTCGTTTTTCGGGATAATAATTTTGTAGTAATGCTTTTCAGATCATAAGCTACCAGCCTGCCCAATTTAATTTAAATACGTTGAGTAGTTTGGCTGAAATACCGTCAAATAGGTAGCTACAATTTTTTGAAGATCCCACGGGAACCCTTCCGTTTTTCGGGATAATAATTCCCAATAATGCTCTTCAGGTCATAAGCTAGCTGCCTGCCGAATTTCATTCAAATACGTTGAGTAGTTTGGCTGAAATACCGTCAAATAGGTAGCTATAATTTTTTGAAGATCCCACGGGAACCCTTACGTTTTTCGGGATAACAATTTCCAATAATGCTCTTCAGGTCGTAAGCTACCTGCTTGCCAAATTTCATTTAAATACGTTGAGTAGTTTGGCTGAAATACCGTCAAATAGGTAGCTACAATTTTTTGAAGATCCCACGGGAACCCTTTCGTTTTTCGGGATAATAATTTTCTAGTAATGCTTTTCAGATCATAAGCTACCAGCCTGCCAAATTTCATTTAAATACGTTTAGTAGTATGGCTGAAATACCGTCAAATAGGTAGCTACAATTTTTTGAAGATCCCACGGGAACCCATACGTTTTTCGGGATAACAATTTCCAATAATGCTCTTCAGGTCGTAAGCTACCTGCCTGCTAAATTTCATTTCATTCCATACAGTGGTTTTAGCGTGATGCGACGACAAACATTCCCATATGGACAGACAGACAGACAGACAGACAGACAGACAGACAGACAGACAGACAGACAGACAGACATTTTTTTCAAAAATGTTATTTTTAGGTTCTGTGGCTTTTATAGACCCCCTTTTTTTAATTTTCAGTTAAATATTCTTAATGTACAGACATGACCCCTCTACAGATTTATTATATGTATAGATAAAAAATGTTTTAAACCTACGTAGTCTCTCTACATTCCATTACGCCGCTGCTTTCAAGTAATCTTGCAGTATAATATAAAATAATAATACAATGTACTTTATAAGATTATTTCTACTTTGCCCTTGCATAATTATGTAAAAATGGGTTCTTAAAAACACATAAAACACTGAAAATCACTGTTGAAAACTGTAACGAAAGTTTTGTCACGGCAAAATTCCACGTGAATAAATATTCGTAAGTTCACGATACTTGTGACGATACGTGAACGATACCGTACGTCAAAAACATGTTCGTGCTGCCAATCTTCGTACAAACGCTATAGTATCGTGTAAGTGACGTTCAAGATTACGATACGCTTACGTTACGAAAGTAATAATTTGTGTTCGTGCTCCCGAATTTAGTTCCTTTTACGTCCAGCAGAGGCGCTGTTATATTTTCATACAAATTGCTAACGTTAACTATACGAATACTTTTTCGCAAGTTGTTCGTGCTCGCCCTGCTGTAGATACACACTTCACGTCTATACGGCAGGCTCTACGCCTGAGCTCTACCGACACCGAATGCTTAACGCGGGTATCGGCTCTAAACAATACAGTCTAAAGTTTAGACTGTATTGTTTAGAGCCGTATAAATACAGTCTTAAGTTTAGACTGTATTCTTTAGACTCTAAACACTAGTTAGTTGTTACCAAGTTGCTAAGTAATATTATGTTTAGGGCGTGTTTCACCAAGCAATGTTAAAGTTAACGCCATGTTAAATATCATGTTATCCCTCTTGTATTTCCTGTCAATGAATGAGATGGCATGGTATTTTAACATGGCGTTAACTTTAACATTGCTTGGTGAAACACGGCCTTAGTCTCCTCAGATACCTTATACTTCACGAAAGGTTTTAGAATGTATTCTCCGGTACACGATGTTTATATTGAAGAAAAATCGGAATAAATTCTCAATAGTTTTAATGAAATTTGATAATATGTTAATCCACAAAAATAATATATGAAAGCGATCAGCATAGAACCTGATATAAAACGAATGAAACAAGTCGAGTTTAAAACTGAATCGTAACGGCATTGTAACGTATGGATAACGGGGAAAAAAGCAAAAATTATGAAACACAGGCATAAGGTATGCCCGCGTGTTGGCATGTACTGTGTATAATGTAGCCTATGTCCCGAGTAGGGTTTCTATAAGGATCGTTTTCACTGCAACAACTAGATGCGACGTAAAAACTCCACCGGCGTTTGCGGAATGCGTGCGAGGTAATTAACTAAGGGCTATTAATTGTCGATTCTCCTTAAGCATTGTGATCGGCGTCAGGATTTTTTTACTAAAGTCAATCCCAAAATATCAGAGGTGGTTAGCCCCTAACAACTTTCTAAGTCGGTCTTAAATATCTACGAGCAGATTGTATTATAGCAGTGGTGAAGGTTTTCCTTCAGAGGGATTGCCTGGCCTGAATATTAGGTGAGGTTACAGTTCAAAACAGTGCTGTCAACTTTGGGGTTTTTATGATATGATTTTGGGGGTTTATATACCTATTGTTATGACTTAAGTTTGGGGAGAATTTATGGAGTTGGTAACACTGGTTTAAAAGGACAGAAGTAAGTAACCCCACGCCACTTTATTAGTGTAATAATTTCTGGTATATTTATTGAATAATCTGCAAAGTCAAGCTCATTATTATATTATGATAGTCGACTTTCGTACTCTCTACTATAAGAGTGCTCTTGTTTTTTAGACCTGGTAGAGCTATACAAGATCAACTATATCAGGTTCAAGGCTCCTATTTTACAAGTTCTACATTTAACATAACCTTGCTTAGAAAATATTGTCTCTATAATAGTTTAAAGTAAAAGTTTGGACAACCCTAGTATGTATACTTTCAAAGGCAACATATTTATACTGGCCTCAGATTGGCCCGTTCTATAATTACTTTATCAAAGCGAAGGCGACTCATCAGGCAGACTTTATGGCTTTCAAGTACCTACAGGCTATAGTGCACATTATATATCATTATTCGCGAAGAAAAATAGTAACGTAGTTGTTTATAATTCTTAGTAATCTTAGAAAAACCATCCAGCATGAAAGCCGTATGATAGATGTTGCCAACTCAATTTAATCTTATAACTCTTATATAATTCTAATAAATGCATTAGTATATACTTCATGTCAATGTAAACAAAATTCAATATTGGCTACCAATGCTCGTAATTAAAATATCACTTATTAATGATGTAATGAAGAATGGTAGATTCAATTAAAAGAATTTTAATTTTATGGTTACTGATAAATATAAGGAAGAGTTTGCTTCCGAATAAATTAATACAAACTGTTTATTTGACAACAATATCGCGTTGTCTTCACAATTATCTACAGAGTATATTTAAAGAGTTACATATAGATTACATTGAATAGGAAAATAAGTATAGTTCTCATCCGTAGGGTGCCAGAGAAAGAATATCATCTCCCCATCAAGTACCAACCATCTTCCCGTGTCGCAAAAGGCGACAGGTAACTGCGCTCGCCAACCCACCGCCCACCTGGCGAGCGTGGCGACTGGCGAGTATAGGTTACCTTCATGAAATACTTTGAAATACTTTAAGGAAGGGCTATGCCCAGGATGGACGTCGTAGCTGCAATGATGATGATCCGTTGAGCGTGGAAGAAAGCGACACAAGTATCTGTACCACGGTCAGCTTAGACAAATGCTTCCTGTGGGGCAGGCGGCCCGCGAGCCCCGGGGGGGAGCCGGCGCGGTCAGTTCGCACGACCCTGCAATAGCTTTTAATTGAGTCTGACTGGACGGAAGCCGCGCCGGCGGCCGGCCGCGGTCGCTGCCTAGGGTGACCTTTTCATACGCCACGATCCACATGTCGCGCGGATTGTATATACGGCAAGGGTGCCCACGTATAGTACTTCTTACTCCTCCTTTTTTTTCTTCTGATTAATTTCCTTGTGAGTCCCAAGACAGATTTAGTTTGTCCCTCGGGCACCCCTGAGATCATACCAAAGGGTTTGTCGTGGTCGGTTACCGCTGTTGATCCTAGCTCACAGGAGTTGCAATGGTGGGAATGTGAGGTGGGCCAATGCCCGTTTAAAAAGGGTGCCCACGTCGTACTTTTAGGATCGATAATCGGACAGATTTTTTCTTCATTTTCTGACCGACATATTGTATGACGTACGTTGCACTATGCAATCGGTATGTTCTATTTTTCTCCTACATAAAATCGGTCACTGATTATCGGGATTAGGGTGAGCACCCTTTAACTAGGGCAAGTGACAGTAAATCGTGAGAGTAGCTGGCATGAAAGGTAAGAGGAAACACAACGGCCATTTTTTTTTATCAGAAACAGGGGTCTGTCTATGCGGACCCTGTCTCATTCCTGGATTATGCTACTAGTAACTAGAGTAGTGCTGCCATTATGCTACTAGTAACTAGAGTAGTGCTGCCATTCGTCCTGGTTTCCCCGGATTTGTCCTACTTTTGAGGGCGTCCGGGGAGCGTCCGGACCGGACGGCCGATGTCCGAATTTAGATTTTTTTAATATTTAAAATTTTGAAATTTCGTGAGGCGTATATTTGTTGGTTTTGCGCTCCAGAATCCGGGTTTTGACGCGTTTTGTCCTAGATTTTAAATTTTTATGATGGAAACCCTATACTAGATTAAGGATAATTTTGTTTCTGAAAATATACATATACTATTAGTACGTCCCTATTTTTTCAGTTTCCGTTTTTAAGTTTTGGAGGACGGAAGGAGCGGGGTCTCCTAAACGTCGATTTCTAGTACTTTTAATAGGTAATTTCAGTTCAAGCGGCGGTTGTCTCTATCAGTTCGATCGGGCAGTTGCGGGACAGCAATCTGGGGGCACGGTCGTGCCCCCGTCAAGACGAGCCAAGCGAAGCGCAAGGGCACTACCTACCTTTTCTCGAAAGGTTTCGTCGTTTTTTTGAACTCCCATAACTCTGCTTTGGATGATGCTAAATAGTTGAAAATTTCAACATATAATGACACCAGTAAATACATGAATTACACAAAGTTTGAATGTCGTAGCTATTATACTTTATGATTTTATTGATGTCTAAAAACCCCTGATTTCGTCACTTACTCATTTATAGATCATCAAAATTCTTAGATTACTTCCGGAAATCTTAGAAAGCTGAAGTTATGTATCTTTCTTTATCCTGCCCTTATCCCACTCTAGATGGGGTCGGCACAACATGTTTTTCGCTTCCATTCATCTCTATTATTCGTCATCTCAGCACACACATCCTTATCACGCATATCTTTCTTCACACAGTCCATCCAAACCTTTTTTGGTCTACCTCGACCCTTGTATCCTTCCACATCCATAGCCATGACCTTCCTTCCAATGTAGCTTTCATCCCTCCTCATTACGTGTCCATACCACGACAAACTTTTATTCCTCAACTTTTCAGTCACGGCTGCTACTTTTAAACTTCCTCTAATATATTCGTTCCTAATCCTGTCCATTCTTGTCACACCACACATCCATCTCAACATTCTCATCTCCGCCACGTGTACTCTTCTTTCATCGATCTCTTTTGTTGCCCAGCATTCAGATCCATACAGTACGACAGGTCTTACGACGGACTTGTAGATCTTGCCCTTGAGTTTTAAGGGCATTTTCGGATCGCAAATTGCTCCTGAGGCCTGCCGCCATTTCATCCAACCTGCATTTATCCGGCTCTTTACGTCTCGGTCAATACCACCGTCGTGTTGGATAAGTGAACCCAGGTACCTAAAGTCGAAACAGACCGGTAGGAATACACCGTTTAAGGCGATGTGAGAGAAATGAGTTATACGGCCGAAGTCGCAGAACAGATGTTCAGTTTTGGTTCTGCTTATCTTCAGGCCAACACTCTCTAATCTCTCTCGCCATATTTCCAGTCTGTTCTGGACCTCGGGAGCACTTTCTCCGACAAGAACAATGTCATCAGCGAACAACATACACCAGGGTGACTCCTCCTGTATGTCCGATGTCAGTGCATCCATAATCAGGAGGAAGAGATATGGGCTTAGAGCCGAACCCTGGTGTAATCCCACTGACACATTGAACTTGTCCGTGGTACCAGCTTCGGACCGGACTTGTGTACTCGCGTCTCTGCACATAGCGCGGATAAGCTGCAGGTATTTCCCAGGCACTCTCTTACCTTTCATTGCCCACCACAGAACTTTCCTGGGTACACGGTCGTATGCCTTCTCCAGATCCACGAACACCATGTGTAGGTTTCTGTGCATACCTCTGTATCTTTCGCACAATTGGCGAAGTGCAAAGATGGCATCCGTGGTTCCTCTCCCAGGCATAAATCCAAACTGGTTCTGGGTCACATCACTCTCTTCTCTTATCCGTCTCTCTATCACTCTCTCCCAAATTTTCATAGTATGTGACATGAGCTTTATTCCTCGGTAGTTGCCACAATGTTGCACATCACCCTTGTTTTTGAATATGGGCACCAACAAGCTGTTACACCATTCATATGGGATCGCCTCTTCTTGTAGCAACTTATTGAAGAATAAAGTCAGCCACATCCATCCATCCGCTTTCAACAACTTCCATACTTCCACTGGTATTCCATCCGGGCCAATAGATTTACCATTCTTCATCCCTTGCACTGCTTCCTTGACTTCTTCGAAACTTACTTCTTGTACTACACCTATATTTATGGAGCTATTTTCTAGTTCTCCACTCCATTCATTCTCTTTATTCATTAATTTCTCAAAATATTCCTTCCAACGTTTCTTAATATCTTCATCTTTCATCAGAACCTTTCCAGTCTCATCTTTTATGCATTTAACTTTCAAAGCATCTCTTGCACTCTTCTCTCTCAATCTTACCAAACGGTACAGGTCTTTTTGTCCACTTGGGCTGTCGAGTGATTTATACAGTTCACATTGTACCTTGGCCCTTTCAATGGCTACTGCTTTTTTGGCATTCTTTTTGCATTCATCATATCTCATTCTTCTCCTATCTCTCAGTATTGTGTCGTTGACATCAGTACCTTTCCATTCTTTAAAGGCCTTCTTTTTTTCTTTAAGGATACTTTGGATTGCTTCGTTCCACCACCAGGTATCTTTGTCTATCTTTCCTTTCCCTTTAGTCTCCCCGAAGACATCCTTTGCTGTTTTCCTTATTAATTTTGCCAACTCCACCCAGCGATCATTAATTGATTTTTCATTCATATCATTCATTTCTCTCATTCCGTATATAACTTTCATCCTAAATTCTCTTGCATACTTTTCTTTTCCCAATAACTTCCATCTTGTTTTAGGCGGGGGCTTTGGCTTATTCCCGATTATTTTATTTTTAAATTTTAGGTCCAATATGAGGAGGCCATGTTGTGATACTAGGGCTTCTCCGGGTATAACTTTAGCATCTCTTACCGTTGCCATACTTTTCCTCCGCAAAAGAAAGTAGTCGATTTGAGTGCTGTGATTGCTGCTACTGTAGGTTATTAAATGACTGTCTCTTTTTAAAAAAAAGGTGTTAGCCACCGCCAAATCAAAGGCAGTTGCGGCTTCCAGTATGCTTTCTCCCTCTTTGTTCCTATTACCATAGCCCCACCCTCCATGGACTCTCTCATACCCTACATTCACTCTCCCCACGTGTCCATTAAAATCACCTATACACTTCTTCATCACTCGAAATTTCCATCATCACGCAATCAAAGTCTTCCCAAAACTTCTCTTTCAGGGACTCACTACATCCAACCTGTGGGGCATATACACTAATAATACTCATAGGTGATCCATTAAATATTAATTTCACAAAGTTATGTATGTAAGCTGTTATTGCTACAAAACCAACAGAAAAAAGATTAAAATGTAAATGCTGCCATTTTGAATCCAATATGGTGGACCACCATATTGGATTCAAAAGGATGTTTATTATAAGGATCTGATGATCTTTAATTTATAAAAGGAATATAATATACAAGTATGTACATAAAAAACCTACGACCTACTTTTTGTAGTGTATTCTATTATTCATCTACAAAAAGTCGGTCACCAATTATTAATAGGTGACCGACTTTTACCGAAGATGAAAAATATATTATTATTTATTATATTATTTATGAGAGGAAAATTTGTTTTTTATCCACTTATTTTAAATTAGTACGAATATGCAGGCAGCTAATAGTTGTAAATTGCTGTCGGTCACAAAGGAGATAATAATATAACTGTCGGTGTATGGAACAGGTCCGGCACAAGCTCCATCTGTTGTTAAATTTCTTTTCTGTAAAGTTCTTTGTATGCTTAGCATTATTATAATGTGATTTGTAAGAAACTAGCTTGTCAGTGACTCAAAATATTCTATAGAATTCCTTGTGCTAGTTACCATCAACACTACTACTATTAGGTATAAGGTACTATTGAAAATACTAGCTAATATTAGCACTTCACACAGTCGGCAGGCGTCACGGCGCTGGGCGTCGTGGCGCTGGGCGTCGGTAGGCGTCGCGGCGCTGGGCGTCGCGGCGCTGGGCATTGTGGCGCTGGGCGTCGTGGCGCTAGGCGTCGGTAGGCGTCGCGGCGCAGGGCGTCGTGGCTCTAGGCGTCGGTAGGCGTCGCGGCGCTGGGCGTCGTGGCGCTGGGCGTCGGCAGGCGTCGCGGCGCTTGGCATCGTGGCGCTGGGCGTCGGTAGGCGTCGCGGCGCACGGCGTCGTGGCGCTGGGCGTTGGTAGGCGTCGCGGCGCACGGCGTCGCGGCGCTAGGCGTCGGTAGGCGTCGCGGCGCTGGGCGTCGTGGCGCTGGGCGTCGGCAGGCGTCGCGACGCTGGGCGTCAGCAGGCGTCGCGGCACTGGGCGTCGTGGCGCTGGGCGTCGGTAGGCGTCGCGGCGCTGGGCGTCGCGGCACTGGGCGTCGTGGCGCTGGGCGTCGGTAGGCGTCGCGGCGCTGGGCGTCGTGGCGCTGGGCGTCGTGGCGCTGGGCGTCGTGGCGCTGGGCGTCGGCAGGCGTCGCGACGCTGGGCGTCGGCAGGCGTCGCGGCGCTGGGCGTCGTGGCGCTGGACGTCAGCAGGCGTCGCGGCGCTCGGCGTCGGCAGGCGTCACGGCGCTGGGCGTCGTGGCGCTGGGCGTCGTGGCGCTGGGGGTCGGCAGGCGTTGCGGCGCTCGGTGTCGCGGCGCTGGGCATCGGCAGGCGTCGCGGCGCTGGGCGTCGGCAGGCGTCGCGGCGCTGGGCGTCGGCAGGCGTCGCGGCGCTGGGCTGGACATGGCCGTTTTGCTACCGTTACGAAGATGATTTTATAGGCATTTCATTCACACACGATAAATGATCGTGTGTGAAATAAAACAGCCAAGCATCACGTTTTAACTGAAATGTAGAGTAAGTGAAGCTAAGCCTAGTAAAGTAAGGGCGCATAGATCAAGAACTTTGGTTCTACATGAGATTTGTCCGGGCGTCGTGGCGCTGGGCGTCGGTAGGCGTCGCGGCGCTGGGCGTCGTGGCGCTGGGCGTCGTGGCGCTGGGCGTCGTGGCGCTGGGCGTCGTGGCGCTGGGCGTCGGCAGGCGTCGCGACGCTGGGCGTCGTGGCGCTGGGCGTCGGTAGGCGTCGCGGCGCTGGGCGTCGGCAGGCGTCGCGGCGCTGGGCGTTGTGGCGCTGGGCGTCGGCAGGCGTCGCGGCGCTGGGCGTCGTGGCGCTGGACGTCAGCAGGCGTCGCGGCGCTCGGCGTCGGCAGGCGTCACGGCGCTGGGCGTCGTGGCGCTGGGCGTCGGCAGGCGTTGCGGCGCTCGGCGTCGCGGCGCTGGGCGTCGGCAGGCGTTGCGGCGCTCGGCGTCGCGGCGCTGGGCATCGGCAGGCGTAGCGGCGCTGGGCGTCGGCAGGCGTCGCGGCGCTGGGCGTCGGTAGGCGTCGCGGCGTTGGGCTGGACATGGCCGTTTTGCTACCGTTATGTGATGATTTTATAGGCATTTCATTCACACACGATAAATGATCGTGTGTGAAATAAAACAGCCAAGCATCACGTTTTAACTGAAATGTAGAGTAAGTGAAGCTAAGCCTAGTAAAGTAAGGGCGCATAGATCAAGAACTTTGGTTCTACATGAGATTTGTCCACTTTTTGATAGATTTTGATCAAGGTGCTTGTAGGTTTAGGGCGAGTAGTCTTTAGAGCTTGGCTTTATACGATAACTGATAACTTTTTCACAGGGTAAGCTATGTAGACTCGTCTTGGCAACATTTTTACATGAAAATGTTTTTGGTGGGATAGACTTTACAAATACCTAGACGCAAAGCAAATAAATAGTATACAGGGTCTAAAAAGAGCAGTCGCTATAACTTTGGGATAGGATTATAGGACCTTGACTGATTCTAGAAATGAATTTTTTTCATTATTTATTTTTTGAAAAAAAAAAATTTTTTTGGAATCTGAACTGCTTGGAACAACGTTCTGCATTAAATTCTTAAATTTTATAATTTTTTCCCTAGTACGTAATGAACGTCTTACGCGTGCTATTGACAGCTCTCAGCGTAATCAGCTGATCGCTGTGTTGTGCACGTTGTACATTGAATATTGAAAATTTTTAAATTTTTAAAACAGTGGATTAAAAGCAAATGACTAGTACCAATAAAGAAAAAGATATATCTCTTGCCTGGTTATTACCCCACGAAGTTATAGTGACTGCTCTTTTTACACCCTGCATACAGTACCTAACTAATTAGAATTTGTTCTGTAGGTGCTGGGGCTGCCGTGGCGTGGTAACATGTTTGCCGAATCTCACGTCGACCGCTTTTATGCAGTTATGCGCAAGAAAACCATCATCAATAAAGAAGAGACTACGTGACAGCACATTGAAGATCCTCTAGAGCAGCTATACTCTAAGTGTGTTCCGCGGAACCCTAGGGTTCCGTGATACCCCTGTAGGGTTTCTGCAAGAATTTAGAAAAAAAACTAAATATCGCAATAGACTGGACGCCGAACCTCATATGAGACTGCAACTGTCTTCTATCAAACCAATGAATGAAAATAAAAAACAGTTTCATACCTCCCATTAATTACATTTTTTCTTTTATAATATCTGGTAATAAAGTACTTGCCATGTCGCATAATAAAGAAAGTAATAATCAGTAACTGTTACATTGTACTTTTATTATGTTTATTAATAAAGAGGACACTTTTAAAAACTATTGTTTTAATGTAGGCTACCGTCAAGTAAGTTTCCAAAAGGGTTCCGTAACCAAAAAAGTTTGAGAACCGCTGCTCTAGAGTGTCCAATTTAAAGATGTTGGGTAGAAATGGGCGTTGGATTAAAGACAGTTGTTTCTTGGAGCCATACAATCAATGAGATTTTGGATGTGTGAGCAAGCACCAGGAGAATTGGTTTATCATATTCCCAATGCCCTTGTTTAACAACCTAAGTTGCTAACATGTAGGTAGACAATATGTAACGGGTAAATGTTTCACATCATTTTAATTAGATTAGTAGTTAATGAGGTTATGCTTTGATAGTCGCTAATAACGTACAGTAGACACCAGTAGTTTACCAGTTTTCCTGTAAACAAACAGTCAAACATTGATGCTATAGAGTAGGGACCAGCGCCTTTACTCATGAAATGATTATCCAATCGATCGGAGCTGGAATTTGACCGTTAGCTAATCACAAGTTAGAACACGACACTAGCGCCAAAAAGGTTTAAAATTGAGTGTCTATTTTATGGAACTAATTGTAATTATATACTATAAAAAATCCTATTTATAAAATATTATTTTCAAGATCACATGACAGAAAAACTAACATAATCAGTTTGGAAATGAATTAAGTTTCTGTTTAGTGCCACAGCATATATGTTATTGTTATTAGGATCCAACTATACGTCCAATAATAAACACTTCTAGTTAATCGTATTTGGCTTTATTCACACGTAGATAATTTAATATACAGTATCTTATACATAACTAGGTACCTACAGATATCTTACCTCTAGGGGCCTCCCTAGGGGACTAATATTAATAGCTAAGTTAGGCATCAACGTCAATGTCATCTTTGACACAACGTCGTCTTAAAGCTAATACATAAATGACACAGCATTATGTAACAGTTTCAAGAGCTAATTACGACAACAAAGTTTTAAAACAAAAATGTACTGACACATCACACAAGTGACAGCAAAGCTTGTGTCAGTCATACCGATGTTTATGTCAATTATCGTACTCTTTTGTTATCGAACTTCGTGAGTGATAATAGCGATGGGTCTTGAATCAGAGCAGTCATCACAAACGGAATTATCTGGTGCTAATGGAATTGCACGAACCGATTTCTGTACACCAGCATAACCCTTTAACCGAATAGGAAGTACCAATTAGTAACTATAAAATGTTAACAGCTTTTAACTGCTTGAACCCAAAACAGCTCGATTATTCACCTACTACCTACATTGATGAAGAACACAGTTATTTGCAATTCGTACAAAAGCTACACTATAATATAGAGGTAAGAGATGTTTGTCTGTTTGTTATTTTGCATCCATTAGGCTCCGAAACTACTGGACCGATTTCGATGAAATGCAGGAATATAGTAGAGTAGATCACGGAGAGACATAGGCTACATTTAACAGCGGCAAAATAACCGTTTCGTGTGTGTTTTCCTCTCGCGCGGACGAAGTTGCGGGCAGTAACTAGAGTAATACAATTTAGCTTGGTTAAGTGTAACAGTATCCTCAATACATCACAATGTGCCGATTTCATCAAATACTTGTCCCAGTTTATGACAAAACGCGAGCATTCCGTACTCCGTGTGTAGTGTCTGCGTGTAATAATAATGTAATATACAGGGTGTAAAAAGAGCAGTCACTATTACTTTGAGATACGATTATACTACCTTTCCTTATTTTGGAAATGTATTTTTTTTTATTTGTTGTCAAAAACTTAAAAAAAAAAATTTACTTTTCACCATTTCTTATTTCTTTGTCGCAAAAGTAACAATAAAGTAAAATTTTATTTTTGTTCTTTTTAATAAAAACACACTTTTTACACCATAACTGGTGTAAAAAGAGCAGTCACTATAACTTTGGGATATGATTATACTACCTTTTGCTAATTCTAGAAATGTTTTTTTTTCTTGTTTTTTTTTTTTTTGAAAAGAATAAAAAATAAAATTTTACTTTATTGTAATACATATAACGTGAAATGTATAGTACATCTAACGATGTACTATATTATGTAGTATGTAATATACTAATACCTATATGTAGTGTGCGGTTTGTACTTATGTGAGGAAACACCATGTAAGGTTGGTGGTATTAAAACAAAGATCAAATGAAGACTGCTCTCCGTTTATTAATAACATCTTAATTTATAGGCTACATCATTTAGTTATTATAAGGTTGTTAGTACACTTAGAATTATTAGGTTAGTTATACACTACACGTCCCAAGGCAAATAAAAATAAAATAAACTTTACGAGTTTATTTTATTTTAATACTATGTTATGTTTACTTATAATGATAATTAATATTCTTATTTCTACGTTATAAAAAGTTTAGTTCGGTTTTTATGTATAATATCTATTTTTCCATTTCGTTCAATTTTAACGTTACAATTTAAGTCTTCTAACACTTTGTATGGTCCTAAATACAATGGTTCAAATTTATTTTCTTTTTCATTTTTAACTAGTATATTATCACCTATATTATAACTAATAGTATTAACGTATGTATCATAATCTACTTTTCGATTACATTTTTTCTTAACTAAATTACATTTTGCATCCATTTGTGCAACTTTTAAACGATATTTTAAGTTCTTAACATAATCTTCTTCATTATACAAAGGTTCTATAGATCCAGATGTTAAATTACTCGGTATGTTACATTTTTTACCAAAGACTAATTCAAATGGGGTGTATTCAGTTTCTGAATGTACTGTTGTATTATAAGCAAAACAAAAATAAGGTAACCATTTGCTCCAGTATCTTGGATCATTATCGGTTTGAATTCTAAGATAAGCGTTTAACGATTTATGCGTATTTTCTAAAGCTCCTATTGACTGATGGTGATAAGCAGTTGAAGATATTTGATTAATATTAAGTAATTTGCATACTTCTTTCATTGTGGATGAAATAAATTCGGTTCCTCTATCTGTCGCTATCTCTTTAGGAATACCAAATGTCAAAATAAAATTGTCTACAAACGATTTAGCAACACTAATACTATCTTTACTTTCTAAAGGAAATGCACATACATATTTACTAAGTTCGCATTGTAGCGTTAATATATAAGAATAATTATAATAATCTTTACTTAAAGGACCTACTATATCTAAAAATACTTTATCAAATGCACTATGTGCTGTTGTCGTAATTTCCATTGGTTGCTTTGTCGGCAATGAATATTTTTGTGTCTGACACTTAATACATTTTTTTACAAATCGTTTTACATCCTCGTCCATATTAGACCAAAAGTAATACTTTTTAATATTATTTAACATTCGTCGAACTCCCGCGTGACCGCTAGTCGGCAACAAATGAAAATCATTCATCACCACTAATTTGTCATCGTTATTTTTTATTTTTATTATTCCTTTCAATATACAAATTCGCGGGGGGCCGGCCCACTTATTATCTTTATTTTTACTGGTTAACCATTTAATATATTTCAACATTTCTTCATTTCTTATAACATACACCTCGTGTATATTATTTTTCAAACAAAATAATCCAAATTCCCTCATGAAAACGTCTCGCGTTTGACATGATTGAGCTTTGGGATTAATATAAACTATATGTTTATCCTCGCAATAAAGAAAGGCTTTCGAAGAAGCTTGTTTTAGTCTAAGTTCGATACAATTCTTTGGTTTCTTAAGCATTTCTACGACTTGTGGGTGATCAGTCCGTTCATCGATAGAAGTGTTATCCGCCAAAGTATTGTTTGTACAATCCTTTTTCTCATCCATTCTCCTTTTCATACTTCTTGTCATTACATTAATCGATTTCATACTTAACTCTTTCAAATCATCCGAAGATACTATGATACGAGACAATGCGTCTGCAGCAACATTACTCGTACCCCTAACATACTCAATCTTATAATCATACTCTTCCATCGTCAATCTGAATTTCAATAACCTGCTAGAGGGATTACTCATACTAAATAAATAAACAAGAGGCTTATGGTCAGTAAAAATTGTAAAATGTTTTCCATACAAATAAGGTCTAAAATAGCGTACTGCCCATACGATTGCTAGCAGTTCTTTTTCAATGGTAGGATAATTAATTTCAGCTTTATTTAATGTGCGACTTGTATAAGCAACAGGTAAATCATTACTATTACACAAAACTGCGCCTATGGCTTTGCCTGAAGCATCTGTGCGTAAAATAAATTCACTTCCCTCCGAAAAATCTGGGTATTGAAGTATAGGTGGAGTGATTAATTTATCTTTGAGTTGAATAAAAGCTTTTTCACATTCATCATTCCATTCAAACTGACTTCCTTTCTTACATAACTTGTTAAGTGGAATTGTAATACTGGCAAAATTTGGTACAAATTTACGATAATAGTTAGCAAATGCTACAAAACGTTTAACTTCATCGCTTGATAATGGTCTAGGATAATTTTGAATTATTTTAGTTTTCTCAGGATCTGGTCGTACACCTTCAGAAGATACAACATGACCTAAATACAATAATTCTTTTTTCAAAAATTGGCACTTACTAGGATTAACTTTTAAATTAACTTTCCTTAATCTCTCAAATATATCCATTAAATTACGGTTATGTGTTTCTAAATTTCGACCAAAACAAATCAAATCGTCTAAATAAACTAAAGCTTTTTCATAATGTAAACCGGACATTGCGACGGTCATTAAACGACTAAATGCACTAGGGCTTATTTTTAATCCCATAGGTAATCTCTTTAACTGGTATTGTTTGTCAGTGATGAAAGCAGTATATTTTCTACTATCAGGATCTAATTGTAATTGATAATATGATTGAGTTAAGTCTAAATGACTAAAATAGATAGCACCGGAAAGAGAATCTAATATTTCGGAAATATTAGGTAAGGGAAATTTGTCATCAGAAATCCTTTCATTTAATTTTCGATAATCAATCACAACGCGCCACTTCTTTTCAGAACTATCGCTCTTTTTTGGAACTAACAAGAGAGGACTACTCCATTCACTCTGGCTTTCTTCAATGATATCATCCTCTAACATTTGCTTTATTTGACTATCTTTTTCTTTTGTGATTTAGGTAATCTATAAGGTTTAACATATTATGCTGGTGTAACATTTTCTTTTAAATATATTTTTTGCTCATATAAATTTGTAACCCCTAATTTGTCACCTGGTAAAAAGAAAACGTCAGAATATTTTGCACAAATATTTTCAATTGAAATTTGTTCATCTTTAGTTAAATGCTCAAAATTTAATGAAGAAAACAACATTTTAACGCGCTCCGATGATAGTTTTTTAGTAGATTCAAACGAACACAAAAAATATTCCTTTAAAGGCACAATGTCAGGCGTGAAATAGCTTAATTTAATGTCTTCCTCCCTAGTATTCAAAATTTTAAGTGGTATTTTGCCTTTATTTGGTTTTATTAAAATTGATGCTAAAAAAATACCTTCGCATAATTTTTTAGGTAGTACAACACATTCGTCTTGTAAACTAGTGTCCATATAGTAAATAAATTCGCACCTAGCCGGAATCGTAATATAATTATTATAGCCTAGCGTTCCCATCGTCAAGGGTATATCGATCGACCGATTATTATCATTATTTGCAGTCAAAATATTTTTTTCAAAATTTAACGTACACCTAAATTTACTTAAAAAGTCCTGACCTAAAATTCCATCCGTCCTGCAAGAAAAGTTTTGTAAGACATAAAATTTATGTTCAAATTCCTCATTATTATAATTCAACTTTAAATAAACAAAACCTTCACAGTAAATATGACCACCAATCCCATTAATTTTAACTCGCTCTTTATGAAAAGTAACATTCAATCTATCCAAAATGTCATACTTAATAACCGATAAAGATGCACCAGTATCTACCATCCATTTATATGATTTTTCTAGAACATTTAAATATACGGAATTAATATTTTCACAATAAAAAAAATTCATGCCCGAAAAAACCAATTCCTACAATTATTGTTCTGTGGCTTTACAGATCGGGAATCTTGGTTGTCATTCGGTACAGTACCGGACTCCATGGCATTCAATTGATGACGCGATTCATGCCGCTTACGATTACTGAACACTGTGTGGCCACGAAAACCGCGCGCTCGACCGCGATTATTAGAGTTATTAAAATTATTATAACGACCTTTATTGTAGCCTCCTCCAGAATTATGACCACGATTATTATAATTCTGATGGTGGATAAATGGTTGTGAACGGCCTTTGTAAAAATTATTTCGAGTCATATTACCTCTATAATGATGAAAATTAATTGAATGCTCGCCTCCATCCAACACCTTCTCATCTAGAGCTCCTTGAATTGCATCTTTCAACGTCGGGTAATTCCGAGCCGCTATAATAGTGCTAAGGCGACTGTTACGCAGCCCATCGGAAAATCTTTTAACCGCTACACGCTCGTTTATTGGCTTTAATATTTTAAAAGCGTTAGAGTCTCCGTTGGCCTGTGTAATCGTTAAATCTACAAATAATTGCTCGAGCTGCTTACCGTAATCCTCGATGGAACTATTATCCTGCCTCAGCCGCTGCAATCTACCTTGAATTGCCGTGTCCGATTTTTTTTGCAATAAAATATTTCGCATATCCCTAATTAAATCTGAAACAGAGTCATAATGATCACACATGCGCAGCTTCGCGCTTTCAGACAGTCGGGATTTTAAGACAAATTTTATTAGTAATTTTTTACTACTATCATTTATCATTGAATCATACATTTCGATATTTGATATTAATCTTTTAGTCGTCTCCTCATCACCAGTCAAAATAGGTAATAAAGCAACAGCAACTTTTAAGTCGAACTGATCCATTTTGCTTAAACTATCTGCCGAAGTATCAGAGCAAAGATTACTTATTTTATCATACAACTTAATAATTGAACTAAATATATCATTAAAATATTTTAAATCTGTTTCCCCAATTTCCTTATTTTCTATCTTAAGTTTTATAACACTATATAAACTGGAAAAATTTTTGTGTAAGACCTTTGCTTCATTAAATTTTGTATCTCTTATACTAGAAGTTCTTCGACTTGGGCCTAGCTTAGTTAAATATTCTTTAATACATTTTAATTTTTCATATATTTCCTTAGCCTCACTAGCCATAACATAACGAAATTATTAATAAAATTATTTAATATATAGATATTGCATTAATTATCTAGAACATGCTCATTAACAATAATTAATTAAAATATAATTGGTCAAAGTTCACTTAAGAGTTCTTAGGTAACACAAAACCTTCGCGCCATACAAGGATCGTCGCCGCATACCTGAGCGAAGTAGTTAGGGTTTTTTCGTTTAGCCTTCATCATCATCACTCGCTCCGCGCTCCATCACTTGTCTTCAGCCACTCCTGCTGTAGTCGGCAGCACACTTGGATTATTACGCCGGTAAAAGCTCATAGCTCTGCGCATCTCGTGATCATTGATGGTCCGCTGCATCCACTTGCTAATACACCGTCTAAGGTAGGTTATAAGAAATATAACAGCCCCAATAATTAGCAAACCGCATATAATCAAAACAGCGTAACTTGCAGTGCTCGCGTGCTGTAACAGTTGCTCCGTTGTCGCCGAATTTCCAGCACCGTTTTGGGCAATAATCACTTCTTCTTTTGACTGTTGTTTTCCCATGGTTTCAATAAAATATTAATTATTTAAATTTACTACATTTTTCACTGCATCTTAACACTTACAGTTCAAAGTTCGGAATTTGCACTAGGTCCATATTTGGCAAACACTCGCGACGCGGTGGCGCTGTGCCTCGGGTGGCAGGGTCGCCATGTAAGGTTGGTGGTATTAAAACAAAGATCAAATGAAGACTGCTCTCCGTTTATTAATAACATCTTAATTTATAGGCTACATCATTTAGTTATTATAAGGTTGTTAGTACACTTAGAATTATTAGGTTAGTTATACACTACAACCACGAAATTTTTTCCATACAAAAATAGGGGTCTAGGGGATTTCTATTTCCTCCCTGGATAACACCTCTAGAGTAACATTTTTTTTCCTGAATATTAATGGATATTGTTTGTACGTCCCTATTTTTTCCTTTTTTTAATAAATTAATTATTTAAAGAGATATGGACGTTTAAAAACCTAAAAAAAAATGGCCAGACTCTCCGCTATGTTTAAATATCTAGGAAACAGATTTGACTACAATAAACAACAAAAGCAAAAAATAAGAACCTAGCTCAATTCTTTTTTTAGCTAATACAGAAAAAAATATTTAAATCGATTATGTTTTGGAGGAGGAAACAGGAATCCCCTAAACGTCGATTTCTGGTACTTTTAATAGGTAATTTCAGTCCAAGTTGCAGTTGTCTCTATCGCGCTAGTGCTGGCTAGCTAAGGCACTGCGAGACAGCAATAGATTTTATAAATACCTATTTTGTATTTCTCTCAACCGTGGTGTTACGTCATATCCATTTTCGAATATTTGTGCAAACAATTGCATTTTTTCGAAATGGCTTGTTCTATCTCGACGACCTCCGTAGCGCAGTGGTTCGGCGCGTTGGTGCTCGACCGAGAGGTTGCGAGTTCGAATCCCGCCGAGGGAACAAATTTCAATGTTCCTGGGTCATGGCTGTGTATAATAAAAATCTTAAATATGTGTATATTATAAAAGTGTTAAATATATATTTCCGTTGTCTGGTACCTGTAACACAAGTTCTTCGGATACTTAGCACAGTGCCAGATTGACGTGGTGTGAACTGTGAAGCGTCTATAGATATTATTATTATCTATAGATATTTCATTTGTTATAGCTGCTGGGTTTCTCTTATAGTTTGTGGGGTCCACTTGTGCCAGTCCGGGTTAAACTTATAGCCGGGAGTTAGCCCCGATGTTACAGTAGCCTCTAGGCTGTACCTTTCATTTATATAAATGAAAGGTACAGCCTAGATATATACTTAACACTTATTTGGTGCGAGTGAGCCCGTATTTGTAAAAATATCAAGTTTCTGAAAACCTGCATTTTAGGCATTTTTCTTTGACAAAACTTAGAAGGTTAATATTATTGAACGTTTCGGGCCAGGATATACCAATTCAGTGAATTGGTACATGTGAATTGAATTCACACAAAACAAAGAAAGATATTTGGAGTGGTTTTTTTTTTGTTTCGGAGTAATTTTGAATATCTTGGTTAACGTTTATAACCGACTTTCCAAAAAGGAGGAGGGTCTCAATTCAGCTGTTTTTTTAAAACGTTTTGTTACAAACTTACAACACTACATTTTTTAAACAAAACGTTATCTAGGACCTACACAACAGTCCCGGGACTCCAGTTCATAAGACCAGTCTGTGTTGGCGTGACGTCTTAAGAGTGTCGTGCCCAAGCAGTGCCGTAGCGTGCCTTGCGAGGCCCGTATAAAACTTTGTTTGGGGGCCCTTATGAAGGGTAAAGACTAAAGATTGCTCACAAAGAAAAAAAACGCACCTCGCGTCGGGGCCCCGTATAATTGATACGGCAGAAACAAAAAAATTCCAATTGAAACTTAACAAGCTTTTTTCGGAAAGTCAACAAGAAAAACAAGCTACTATATATACTACTAGCTGACACGTGCCCACTTCGTTGAGCATGGAAACCGTGTATACCTTCCCGGGACTTCCACGAATATTTCAACACCAAAAATACCCGAATCAGTTCAGCTAATCTCGAGTTTTAGCGAGACTAACGAACAGCAATTGATTTTTATATAGCCTATGTTACTCAGTGATAATGTAGCTTTCTGATGAAAAAAGAATTATTAAAATCGGTCCAGTACTTATTGAGTTTATTCAAATTAATTTCATTCAATTATTATATACAAAAATACAAATCTTTCCTCTTTATAATATTAGTGTAGATGTAGGTATAAGTCGAAGTGAGAGCTCTCCCGAGTGACCGCGACATAAGACATGTTATATTTATGTGACCGACCTCAGTCCTCAGGGAGCTCGCAGTATGAAGATTTATGAGATGAAATTGGGGGAGATGACTTCATGCCCACTATCAGCGTCCTCATTCTTCTTCCTTCGATGAATCAAAAGACAACACAGGAAGAATAGAAGAGTATAAGTATTATTTAAGTATAACAGTATTACGTTTGGTATTATATCTGCAATTGTGCACGCCCTGCCTGATATCTCTCATGTAATTTCTCTCTATATGACTGCTGGAAGACATTTCTTTTAGAGATAAGTTAAGTAGTCCTTTTGTGTCGTATTTCTTTATATAATATTATCTTTTTGTCATTAATGTGCACAAAAAATAGTTAAATTAAAAAAAATGTTCTACATGTAAAATGTATCAGAGGTGACTGGTGCGGTGTTGCTAGAACTTCATTTCTATCGTCTTAACTAACCCTTTTGAAGACTTCATTACAAATTCCTAAATCTATACAGGCTAGGCTTCTTTCAGAAGGAGTATCAGCCTTCCCACAGTTATGTAGATTACTTTCATAGTACATTACTTTCATAATTCATAATTTCAACCTACTCGGCCGGCGCGACTGTATACTAGCGTCCTGCAGTAACAGATAACAATAATGTTAGTAGCCGATTTCATTGACACCAGGCCAGCTTCGCAGGAGTTTTGCCCAATCCCAAGTGTGTGCGCAATACACAAATACATTCTCTCCTTTTACTCTCATAATCCAGTAGGACGGATAACCGACACGACTGGCGGAAGATCAGGCGCAGGACCGACTTTTTACATATCCGATGCATGGATCATCTTTCTTGTTAGACAATCAGGTGATCGGCCTGCATTGTCCTAACCAAACTTGAAAACAACATTTTTTGTTGTTCCAACGCGGGAATGAAACCCATGACCTCCGGGTCAAGAGCCAGGCTCTAAACCGCTGGCCCACTGAGGCGCTACAGTAACTAGTACTCAAATACATTGAGTACTAGTTTTACTTACCAGTTACCATAGATTTTCCTAAGGTGATTCAATATTCGCACCTAACTAAACCCCGACTTATTATATCGATGTGTTTTATTTTATTTATCATCTCTTGACAGTCGATTTTTAGGCTCATCATCTACACAGATAGGGTTGTACACACTTAAATTAACTTTAGCCAGTTTCTATCTATAATTATTATTATAGATAGAAACTGGCTAAAGTTGGTTTAACAAGAAAATATGAATACTGTAAAACTATTCTAAAAGGAAGACAAAAAAAGACATCAAATCTCTAGTTGAAAGTTAACAATATTTTTTCGTAAAGTCAACAAAAAAGGCTACCAGTTCAACCCTAGCCCGCCGAGAAGAACCGGAAGATGCTTCTTGAAGTGACTAGCTGACTCGACAGACGTTCATAGTTTTGTCTTAACTATTCATAGTTAAAACAACCGTCCGTCCGAACGTTAGATCTTCTGGTCATCCTCTAATAAGCCTTGTTTAAAAAAAATTCTTTAATGAATTTCGACGAATTATCGACCTACAAAGTGGTTCCTCTCCAGTGATTTATAAGTTACAAATGTTAAACTTGCAATATTTCATCCTATTAGGAATGCATCCTTTAACTTTTGAAATAACACATCGCTTGATAGCTATCTCATATTCTCTTGGTTAGGTTAGGCTATCCTCATAAGCAATATCAGAACATGTTTTTCAATTCTACAGATGCAAAGAATGAATGCTTTGAATAATTAATTGAGTCTTTTAATATTAATAAATTTCTTTCCGTGGGTGTCGTAAAAGTCGACACAGAGAATACAGTGTGTAAAAAGAACAGTCACTATAACTTGGAGATTATACTACTTTTCCTCATTTTTATAGGTGTATTTTTTTTATTTATTTTTTACTTTTTAATATTTCAATTTTTTTGTCGCATGAATAACGAGAAAGCAAAAAATTATTTTTTTTATTTTGTAAAATGAGAAAAGGTAATAATCATATACAAAAGTTATAGTGATGTTCTTTTTACACCCGATATATCCGGAAATGACGAGCAACGTTTCCGCGGACATTCTCGTGATCTGAACACTGCGATAACCAATGGTATAGACACGAAATATTTTTGGGGAGGCTTGTGTCCTGTACTGGATGTCATAACTGAAAATATGATATTACCAAAATATCCGAAAGGTTTATAGCCTTTAAATTATACTGTTGGTTCTTGATGGACATTCATGTTCACATTAACACACAACTTTTTTACACTTTTCCACTTTTTATTACGTTTTAAGTTATAAGTTTTAACAAAAACACGACCGGAACTTAAAAAGTGGAAAAGTGTAAAAAGTTGTGTGTTATTTACACTAATATTATAAAGATCTCTTCCGTAGTTTTAAATCAAAGATTCACAAATTCTATCAGTCCACTATATTTTAATTGTCTTGTAATTTTTTATTTATTATTTTGTATTATACTGTATTTTATTTTATTATGTGTTTGGCCTTAGTATGTGTAAAAAAATAAGTATTACGAATGTTGACATCGCTATCAATTGTTATTATTATGATTATGATTTGATTTTAATTTTATGTAATTCTTTTTAATTGTTAATGTTAATTTACCTAATTTTAATTTAATTTATATTTTCTTTTTGCATGATGAATTAATGACCTGTAATTAAAAGTACAACTAGCTCTTTCTTAATAATATTAAAATGTATTTATATGATGAATGATTGTAACTTTTGTTGGTTATTCATAGTAAATAAATAAAATAAAAAAAATAAAATAAAAAAAAATAAAGAGGAAAGATTTGTATTTTTGTATGTAACGACTTAACTAAAAAGTACTGGAATGATTTTAATAATTCTTTTTTCATTACAAATTACTTTATCACTGAGTAACAGTCAAGGATATATAAAAATCAATTGCTGTTCGTTAGTCTCGCTAAAACTCAAGATTAGCT
Organism: Celastrina argiolus; assembly: GCA_905187575.2. Taxonomy (NCBI): domain Eukaryota; kingdom Metazoa; phylum Arthropoda; class Insecta; order Lepidoptera; family Lycaenidae; genus Celastrina; species Celastrina argiolus. The sequence goes on along the minus strand of LR994599.1, from coordinate 15,518,493 downwards.
GAACTGATTCGGCTGTTTTTGGTCTTGAAATATTCGTGGAAGTCCCGGGAAGGTTTACACGGGTCAGCTAGTTATTTATAATATTATGTTTGGTTTGCAAGCGCGAGTGATAACCCTACTGCAGTGCGAGGTAATTTGCGGCGCAACCAGCCCCGAGCCCCGGGGGCCGTTAGCCGCTAACACTCCAAACGCAACACCCAAAATCACTGTAATTTTGTCGGCGGTCTCTCAGTTCATGTTATGATGTATTTAGAGATGTTTCGTGTTCGTACTTTTCAACAACAACTTTATTATAGAGCGCGATGCAGGATTGTGGCGCTAGTTGTACCGCCGCGTGCCGTTACCGTTTACTAAAATTTTGTTTGTGATTTAAATATTTTAAACGACGAGATATTTACTCGTCACTTACAATAAAGATTGGATTCGTGCGTAAGTATGTGAAATGTCCATAGTCTAAAATCTGAATGAGTGTAAAAATATTAGTTTTAACATTATTACGAGGTACAACATACAAGTAGTATATTTTATAGTTTATTTTTATTAAGTAGTTTATATATTAAGTAATAGTTTATTTATTCCAATTTGACTATACATATAAGAAACGTTTACATAATTAGGAGGGTCGATCGGTCGGGTTCATCAAAATATTAATAGCTTTTTATGTTGACGCTCCGAGAATAACTTGTTAAGTTTATTTGGAAATACAATATTAAATTTTCGTTAGAAATGTATATAACACGTTTTTTATAATATGACTAAGATATTTTGATAAGTTTTAAAATTGTCCAGTGCCACGTTACTACACAAAAATTAAGAAATTCCTTTGCGAATTTTAATTCTTTTAAATTTAGTGTCATATTCATCGCATAAATAAATTGCATTAGTATAAATAGCTAACAAAATTTACATATAAATTATAATAGTTATTTCTTTCTAAGCTTAATGACAAACTACAATTTTTTAATACGTGCTAAAAATAGAACGCATTTAAAACATTCAAACTTATAAATTATATAGAATATTATGTACTAACTTTTATCCTATACACTCGCTATAAGCCGAAGTAAAGCTGTCGACACTGGTACTATAATAACAATAATCTATTATTATTTATTGATTTTGTTGCCAAAAATAGTAATATCTATGCGAATACTTTGATATGCCAACTGGCTGACCAAGGCTGTAAGGTACAAAAGGCTGTCCTGGACTGTGTACAATTAGCAGCATTTAATAATCTATAATAATCTATACTATTAATTATCTATACTAATACCAATATTATAAATCGGAGGAGTTTGTTTGTTTGTTTATTTAAACGCTCTAATCTCAGTATCTGGTCCGATTTGAAAAATTCTTTTTTTGTTGGATAGTCCATTTATAGAGGAAGGCTTAAGGCTATATAACATTACGCTGCGACCGATAGGAGCGAAGCGTCAGTGAGAAATGTTGCAAAAACGGGGAAAATTAATTACATTTGGGGACTTTCATTGCGTGCGCTGCATAAACGGCTAGTCACTCAAAAATCACGCAAACGAAGTCGCGGGAACAGCTAGTATCTATTAAATATAGTTTTTTAAATTTCACTAAACGTAAACAATCCCGTCTATGACACGACCACAGACCAGTCAGTGATGCAAATACAAAGCTAGTCTACGGAACACAACAAACACAACACTTGTTGTAAAGTATTACTGATGTGAGATGTCGCTCAAGAATTTTTAATTTCTGACCAAACTCGATCGAATTTACATACCACGGGATAAAATATGATTACACTAATCACTAATAAAGCTACATGTTACGGCTCCACGGCCGTCTAATGGCACCAATATGTATAGACGGATGGAATTACAAAAAACGTAACCATTTTTTCATCAAAATGAATACTCCGTGGCAATAAATTTAGTGATATTTATAGCGTCTGCGACTTGTGACTCTGTGAGCAGCGCCGCGGGCCGCGGGGAGTGAGGCCTCGACACCTCGTTGGCCCCACATTGCCCCCACGCTGTCCCCATGTTGGCCCTCTCGTTGGCCCCACGTTATGTTGAAGCTTGTGAGTGGTGACGTGTGAGGAAATGGGAACCTCATGAGAAATCATACTGTAGAGCAAATACTGGGGATGCAATATGAGCGGACGCTTACTCACTGTTTGTCAACAGAATATACATAACGGAGGTGCGGTATTTTGTGGGCGTGTTGATTGTTTTGTATCGTCAGGAAATAATAAGCCGCACATACAGTACTGGTATATTGTTTGTAAAATATCATAGTTACACTCTACAATATTAACTCAGGTCGTGGATGCAAATGGATAACGATCAGAAACGCGGAGAGTTCTGCGCTCACGTCCGTTCCGTCTGACACCCCACTGATATGTGTCATTTCAAACGAGCATAGACCACTCCCAAGCCATGACAGCTGTCCAAATCATAGCTTGACGTTTCGTAGACAGATGACAGCTACAGGTAACATGTTGCACGACTGAAGCGCCATCTCGCCGACACGGCCATTCTGCCGCATCACACGTCCTCGTGTGTGCCTGAAAGAGATACATACAACCAGTAGCCTTTGCCGTCCCTCGGTCATCTCTGACCATTAAAACGTATTCACTTAACACCAAATTTATTACAACTCTTTTAACTTAGCACATAGATCAAAAACTATGTTTACTGATTTCAAACTATGTCCACTAATTACATAGTGCTTTTGTAAATCAACAACATCGGAGGATATCTGAAGTTCAAACTTTAAATCAAATCATCATTACGCAATGAACACATGTCGCGATTCCATACAGTCTACACCACACATAACACCTCTCTCGAGCATTATGCGATCAGTGCCTCCATCAAGCACGTCATAAGAGAACAATGCCTCCATCGAGCATTTTCCCCCAAGTGCAACCGAACATAATCACGCGATGTGCCAGAAACTTCAGATCGTCACTTTGATCAGCTAACTCTTCTACAACCAACTGACCTTCAGAGCATCCTTCTCAGTCTATCATGAGCATACTTGTATGTCCTCTTAGAATCTAACGCCTTTAGCAAGTATCGATCCCCATCTAGCGACTCAATGTTTATTATTCATCATCGAAATGAATATTTCGTAAATAGGCTTCAAAAAAGACTGTACCAAATTTTCACATTACAGTCAAGAGATAAACAATTACGCTCACCAGATAAACTTTGTTTCAAATTTGATACTTCAACGAAGTACAGACTACAGAGCGGAAAGTCCTAGCCGTCGCGCCACCGCGCCGCACAGCACCACCCGCCGCGCTCCGTCGCGTCGTCACGTTGCGTTGCGTCGCGTCGCTAGCATTGCTCGAACACCCAACCTCCATCTGTACACAAAATTAAACAGCACAAAAAATGTCCAGACTATGTAAAATTAAGTTCTTTTTGGGTTTCCTTATCGGTAAGGAGTCAGAGAAAGAATAGCAGCTTTCATCAACCATATTTCCCGTTCCGTTAAAGCGACAGAGGGAATACAAAATTGGAAATTGCGCCCGCGGACCCGCCTGCCAAGTGTAGCGAGTATAGGCAACTACTTCCCATAGAACACTATGAGGGATGCAAATGTCCAGAAGAGGACATCAAAAGCTATCGAGGTTTAAATATCGGGAATTACAATAAGATCAAAATCTAAAATCACTATGCAGTAAATTAATTTCATTTCCATTCAATGATCTAACTGATTGGATGAAGAAAAGCTATTACAGTATGAATCACACAATAACAAGTGATCAGGTTGTATTGTCCTCACTAAACTTGACAAAAATAAACATTTTTAGTTGTACTATCGCGGGAATCGAACCTACAAAGTCGAGTGCTAGGTTCTAAACCACTGGACCCCAGAGTCGTTCATAATAATAATAATAATAGCTCCTCTCACTGATTTCGGCGTCGGTAGCCAATTTCATTGAAACCAGGCCAGCTACGCAGGAGTTATTTTATAGTGCCCAAGTGTGTGCGAAATACACAGAAGCACTCTCTCTTCCTTTTACTTTCATAACCCAGTGGAACGGTAAGTCGACACGTCTGGTAAGAGAATAGGCACAGGACCGACCCTTTACATGCCCATCCGACGCATGGATCATCTTTCCTGTCAGACAATCAGGTGATCAGCCTGCATTGTCCTAACAAAACCTAAAAACAACTTTTTTTTGTTGTTTCAACGCGGGAATCGAACCCACAAATCCGGGTCGAGAGCTAAGCTCCGAACCACTAGACCACGGAGGCGATTCATTCGTCGTTCATAATACGTGAAGACTCGCTAGTGCGTTTACAACCTTTTACAAAATCACCAAGTTTGCCGAAGCTAACTGAAGTCACTCAATGAACTTTCTAATCTTCCACCGCATCAGTGGACTGCCACGGCCTCTGAGACTCTTGGACCGTTGAGTGTGTGATGCCTCGTTCACCATTAGTACCAGCTTACATACAGTAACTTCTGAAACATGAAATTAAAATGTGTTAATTCTAAAAACTCATATTATCACAAACAATATTATCATGTTAGACGAATTTAAACTATTCCATATCGCATATTGTTCTATAAAGTAATAGTCTGATAAATCTGTAGGTAATATGTATTCCAAATTTACATTAACAGTTTTTTTTTTATAGCCAGCTTAGGAATAATTAACAATGTACTAGACATTATTTAAAGTTACTTTTTTTTTTTTTGTTTTAAGCTCACCAATGAAAATTACATTTAAGTATGTAGTTTCAAACTACCTACTTACTATCATGTAAACAATATTTACAAAGAACATGTCAATTATTATTGTATAAGCCTGTTTGTTTACAACTTGCGCTCACCTGCAGAGATAAGACCTTTACTTGTTGTGTAATAATAATTATTATCATTAAAATCAAACTTTGATTTCTTCTTTATTAACTGTGTTGATTTCACTCTATTAATAAGAATATAGCTAGTATAATAACAAGTTTTAAAAGTCACATAATTTAATTATCAAAATACTGTAAGATCTTTTACTTTGAATCTCTTTTCTGTTAATAATACTGTGATTATAAAACCAGACCAATTCTGAACTTTACAATGAAATAAGTAATGATACTCATACAACCAGTTCACATCTTTGCGAAGCAAGTAGAGAAGTCCATAAGATACAGAATGCTCATCTGCGTTGGTTGGTTACCCAGCACAGCTCGTTCAATGCGTCGGCGACGCTATGCATCGTCCAGTCAAGCACCACCCCAGTATATTGTCCATCTGCACATAAAACAAAACAGCAAAACAACAGAACACTAAACTTTAAAGTTTATTTAGATTTTTGAGCAAGCAATTTCATGGAAACTTTGAAATTGTATTTACTTTGAAGGCTTCCAAATTATTACAAGGAATAAAAAGATTGCTACCACCTGTTACCAAAGCCACCAAGCTTATAACCAAGACCTGTCGTTGACTAGCCACGTCAATCTTGTCATAATATCGTGGTTCTATTGTAAATCGTCACGTTCCCATTGTCAGCACGTTACCATCGTCAGCAGCGTTGTAATCCCATCATTCGTCTTTCTGCTATACATATAGCATGCTGCCTTTGGTAGTGGAGGCTCCGTAATATACTCTGTTCCGTCTCAACGTGATCTGAATGTCAGCAAGGCCATATCCAATCCATCAATTTTATAATCTATCTTGATTTTCAGGGTTACATCTCGCTTCTGATAACGGAGGTGGTATTTTGTGGGCGTGTTGATTGTTTTGTATCGTCAGGAAATAATAAGCCGCACATACAGTACTGGTATATTGTTTGTAAAATATCATAGTTACACTCTACAATATTAACTCAGGTCGTGGATGCAAATGGATAACGATCAGAAACGCGGAGAGTTCTGCGCTCACGTCCGTTCCGTCTGACACCCCACTGATATGTGTCATTTCAAACGAGCATAGACCACTCCCAAGCCATGACAGCTGTCCAAATCATAGCTTGACGTTTCGTAGACAGATGACAGCTACAGGTAACATGTTGCACGACTGAAGCGCCATCTCGCCGACATACATAATATTAATCTCACAACTGCGATTGCCAATTGACTTGGCATTGACTCTACTTATTTATTTAAGACATGAAAGATTTTTAATTGTATTAATATGATCACTATAAGATGTTAGACCGATCGACTAACCCCTACTTGGCATAAGTCATAACATGTATCTCACAACTTTTTACGGTAAAAGAACTAAGTAGCGTGACTTGGCAATTTATTCAAGTTATGTTTTGATGGGATTATGTATTACGCATAAAATAGGCGTTGTCGGCGTCAATTTAACCAATTCAACCCTAAGAAGACTCAAGTTTGCGCGTTCACCGCTAAAAGAACACCCTTTGTCGTGTCTCCTCGCTTCGATAACACTCCCCTATTTGCCACAGCTAGCATCGGAATTCTTGGAGTTGACATATCGAGCGACGTTCAGTTTCGCGGTCATCTGGAGGGGAAGGCTAAACTAGCTTCCAAAAAGCTGGGGGTTCTCAATAGGGCGAAGCAGTACTTCATATCTGCTCACCGCCTGCAACTGTACAAGGCGCAGGTTCGGCCCCATATGGAGTACCGCTCTCACCTTTGGGCGGGGGCTCCCCAATACCAGCTCCTTCCATTTGACCGCATCCTCGAATCGTCGACGACCAGGCTCTTTCCGAGCGGCTTGACACTTTGGCCTTGCGTAGAGATGTCGGTTCACTCTGCATCCTCTATCGCATTTATCATGGGGTGTGTTCCGAGGAACTGTTTTCGAGGAATTTCGACATCGAAGCTCACGCCGGAAGTTCCACCCACATCATCTTGATCTCCACAGATCAACCACCGCGAGATTCTCAAGTGCCTTGACCACTATCTTGTGGAACCGGCTGCCACCCACGGTATTTTCGAACCGATACGACTTAGGATCCTTCAAGAGAACAGCCTACCTCTTCTTCAAAGGCCGGCAACGCACCTGCAGTTCCTCTGGGATTGCGGATGTTTATGGGCGTCAGGATTCACTTAACATCAGGTGAACTGCCTGCTCGTTTGCCCCCTTTTTCTATTTAAAAAAAAAACTGTTGAGTTCACTCTACCCAATACCTATTGCGTCCCTCCGCGAGTCACGAGCAGTCACGACTCAGTCCCAGTAAAAAGCACACAATACGTGATCACAGCTAATTGACGAGCACCCGTACGTAGGTACCTTTACACGTATATTTGGAACAAATTTGGTGATGCTGAAGGGTTTCTGTTTCAACGAAGCGAAGTGACATACGAATTCACTTGTCACTTAGCGATGCTTATGTCAAACCCCATACATTTTGTTTTCGAACTTCGTAAGTGATGATAGCGATGGCCCCGGGCCCTGGTTTTTAACCCCCGACAAAAATAGAGTATGTGGAATCGTAGCTCCCAAACGGATAAACCGATTTAGTTTTTGTTTGATAGCTGACGTGATCGCGGACGTTCTTAACTATAATTCATCATCATCAGTTGCGTCATTGCTTTAAAATTTGAACGTTCCTTAATTTTTAAAGTTTGTTTACATTCTAAATGATTTAATTGATACGATACAGGAGTAGACATGACTAGTCTTATAAAAAGCTTTCTTTTGGATAGTCGTGCCGAACTTACTTCTTCGTCGTTATTTCGTCGTCCAAACATAAAACATATTTCAGCCATTGTTTTTACAGTACATGTTTTGTTTTACGAGTTAGCAATTAGCGGTAGCGCCATGTGTGACGTCGCGGGGGAGCCGCATGCCGCATGCCGCATGAGAGGCTGGGCTACTGCCGCATGTGACCCGGCCGAATATTCGGCTCGCCGCTCGCGGGTAACGTCAACTAACCAATGGATATAACTAATACGCTTCGAATTAAGAAAAGTAGCTAAAATACATAAGTTTTATTCACCAGCTGTGCCCGCGACTTCGTTCGCGTGGTAATCTGAAACACTATCGTGATTATCTTTTGATTGCACACGTCGGTTTCTGTTATTATGATTATTAAAATGGAATAATTCTTTCATACATAGGTATGTCTTGAGTAAATTAAACCGTTTATGCAGCGCACGCAACGAAAGTCCCCAAATGTGAATAATTTTCCCCGTTTTTGCAACATTTCTCACTGACGCTTCGCTCCTATTGGTCGCAGCGTAATGTTGCATAGACTAAAGCCTTCCTCTATAAATGGACTATCCAACAAAAAAGAATTTTTCAAATCGGACCAGTAGTTTCTGAGATAAGTGCGTTTAAACAAACAAAAAAATTCTTCCGCTTTATAATATTAGTATAGATTTATCAGGAAGTTCTTTATTTTGCTAATAGCAACAGCAATGATTAGTAATATGTGGCATGTGCTCGCGGAGAAGCGATATTCGGTGCCCGGGCAGTGCACTATTCGGCAGTTTTGGTTCTGCGGCCCTCACTAGTGCCGGGCTGCGGGCCGCGGCGTGAGAACGCGGACACGTGGCGGCTCATTCATGCATTTGATTCATAACGGTATGCGAGCCGAGAGCTGCGACCCGCCAATCTCTATTTAGCTCTGGAATTTCGCTTAATTGTTCGCAACTCGCACGTTTCGAGTTTGCACACACTACGGCATAAATAGCTTGTGCTCTGAGAAAACTGTTTTAGTTTTGCTGTCTTCGTTTTCAGCAAAGGCAGCTGAACTAATTATGTCATATAAAATTTAACATAAGATTTGAAAATAAAATAAAATTAGGATTATTATGGTCTTAAAACTTTGAGTAGATAAGGTTTGGCTATTACTACTTTTCGACTGAAAAATATATTTGTATAGTGGAATAATCTGTTGCAAAATCGGCCTGCAAAAAGTTATCCACGACGAGTCGAAAGAGGCCTGAACTCATGCTCGACTTGGCGAGGCGCCGCTATGCCCCCAAATAAAATGATGAAACTAAAAAGAGCTGCGGGCAAATCATATAGGAATTTTAATAGATTCCATCGGGCATCCCAAGGATCGGTCTGCCATTCCTTAATGATGGGTTCGCGATACGAACAACAAAGTAGCCTCGCACAAGCGCCGCGGCCACGCAAATAGAGCAGAGAGAAGACAACACGACCGCTCAGCGCCGCCCGCCGACCGCCGACCTTCACCTTGTGCCTGGAGAGAAACATCGCCTAATAGCTCCGACGGTGTCAGTCCTCACTCGCGCCAGGGACTGCTGAGCTGCCAAGTAAACTTAGTCCCGATTTCACCAACGCATGTTAGTGTTAACGGCATGTTAAAATACCATGCCTTTTCATTCATTCAATTCATAGGAATTACGAGAGTGACAATATGATATTTAACGAAGGATTAACTTTAACATTGCTTGGTGAAACAAGCCCAGCTAGTTTCATTTGTACGTCTCCGTCGACAGCAACAATTAACTAGACCAGTGGTTTAGAGCATGGCCAAAACCACTGGCCCATCACCACGGGAGTCGTGGGTGCGATTAAAATTTGGTTAGGACAATGCATGCTGATGACCTGATTATCTAAAAAAGATGGCAAGATGCGCCTGTTCTCACTTAATGTCTCGTTAGTCATGTCGGAAACCGTCCCACTGGATAATAAAAATAAGAGAGTCTGTCCTTGTGTACTGCGCAAACAGTTGGGCACTAAAGAAATTACTTATGCGCTAATTGACTGGTTTTAACAAAAGCGGCACCCGACACCGATATCAGTGCGGAACCTATTATTTTTCATGGACCGAAACTAGACTGTATCTAATACAGTGAAGTTCTTTACTACCAGTAAACAGAAAAACCAATAGTCAATATAATCGCTTCATTTACTTTACAAGTAAGTTCAGCTAAGCGATTATATTGGTTCTTGAAAAACGCATTCCTCGCATTTACTGGTGGAAAAGTAGCTCGCAGACTGTTTCCCCCGTTCATACATCTGGCAGATAACTCGAGCGCGCCGAAAGGAGAAAAGGATTATACGTGTCCTTCGTAATTACGTCTCGATTAGATATCGGCGGGCACTGCGCGGCACACGTGAGATATTACCATTAATTGGGTTCGCCGTGTGAGGCGTCGTTGTTGTTGTGTTGTATACCTAGTGTTGTCTCGTCGTTTTGTGCCGCAATCTGCGGCGCCCGAGCGAGGTCGGAGCGGACGCGAGCTATTTTTAAAATTGCGTGCACCATATTATGTGTTTGGGTGGAATATGAAAATTGCGGGAGGCGCCGCGCCGCAGCGCCCGCAAGCCGACACCGGCGATGGGATTACAGAGCCGCCGCCTCTGCTGGAATTCACGAAAATCCAACTACCTCCCGAGTCCCGCGCGCCACGCGATTATCGCCCCTATTGTGAGGCAGCAGGTCGGTCGGGCGGTTGAATCGTTTCACGTATTCGAACCGCACTATCGTATCTCTTCCCTTTCCAGGAACACGTCGAGAGCTCGGCCCGGAGCCCACAAAAACGCATTATAAATCAAAACATTAGTCGTATTTTATGTGCGCTATTAGGCAAGGTGAAAAAAAACAATTAGGAAACGTCGCACACTCAAAATTGTAGAAAATATACTGAAAATATTGGTGTTAACTATAACATGAAATAGTATCATTTTTAGTCTGACTGTTCCCTTCGGCGACGCACTCTACCGCGGACTCTGACGAAAAGAGTACGGACTACGGACCATAGACTACAGCGAAATTTAAAGATAATAAACAATTAGTAATTAACATCTGAAAACATCGGCGGGAAGTACCCCGCCTTCAATTACAATGGAATGTTACCCAATAATGATAACAAAGCTATTATGGCAACGATGAATAATGTTCGATATTATGAATTAACATAATATTTTTTGTCGACTCCTTTGGAGGTGGCCGCGGACAGGTACACGCTATGAGGGTGCAGAATTCCTTGAATGGGCACCATATAATCCCGTGCCCGATCGAAAACGGATCCTACGGCATCCTAATAAGATTGAGAGTGGCTGTAGCGACGCGATAACAATTTAAAACGCACGTGCTATGCGACTTTGCCGTCAACGGGTACGCCGGGGTGCATCAGTAAAGTGGAAAGTCGCGTGCGCGGTCGGCGATGGTGGGTAAAGCACTATCAATCAGCGAGGCGCCATTGAGGGTTGCTCGCGGCGCGGCGCGTGAGAAACAGTAAATACCCGCTTTATCTGATAGGTTTTTTCTTCTCGGCGTCGGCCGGCAATAGATGGGTTGCCGTTACGATTATTTTCGGTACTGACACTTTGTGGCATTAAGAGAAATTAATTCGTTAGATTCCGTCGAGTTTAGGTTTTGTTAATATCGGGGATCGGAATTCCTGTCGTTTATATCTGCTACGTGTGTTGATTAATTAAAAACATATTGAGTCGTTTCTTTGCATTCTTCTGGCTCCACAATTAACTTTCTTCGAATTCCCACACGAATTTAGAAAAGGGTTTTCGGACTTAAGTCTTTAGTCAACATGCCCACGTCCGATAATAGATGACCGATTTTTTGTAGGAGAACAATAGACAATATATCTGATTGCAATACTTCAACGCACACGTCATACAAATAAAAAAAACCTCCTATTTAGAGATTAGGCCCTTAGGGCGTGTTTCACCAAGCAATGTTAAAGTTTATCCTTCGTTAAATATCATGTTGTTCCTCTCGTAATTCCTATCAATGAATGAGAAGGCGTGGTATTTTAACAAGCCGTTAACACTAACATGCGTCGGTGAAATCGGGACTTAGTGTGTAACATTCCTATCACACCTAACAAACACCCGATGACCTTGAAGACCTGCACCGATTTCCACCAAACAAAGCTAAGAATACTCTCAACTGATATACCTTTCAAACAAAAAAACCGCATTAAAATCAGATCATCCGTTTTGGAGCTACGATGCCACAGACGGACACATACACATTTACACAGTCACGTCAAACTTAAAACATTCCGTCGTTTTTGCGTCGAGGGTTGAAATGGAACAGAATCTGTCTAATTATTGGTCCTAGTAAGTATAACGTAATTGCGACATGCATTGTTTGGCGGTCGGTTAAGGAGAGAAGAGAGTAAGGCCTCTGGTCGTAAAGAGTTTGGAGCTGATGTCGACAATCTTATTCACCCCCAGTTTCCCGAACGCTGTTTAAATGAATGTGATTCACGTGATGTAATTATGAAATATCTGTCCGTTCCTTTTTGTCTGATAATGTTCCACCAATCAGCGTTCAATATGGGTCGTTGATTTGAATGCCATGTTAGTTGATCATTCATTTGAACAGCGTTCGGGAAACTGGGATTAAATAATAAGACTGTCGACATCAGCTCCAAACTCTTTACGACTAGAGGCCTTACTTTCCAAACTGATTCGATTCTGATTCGATTGTGCAGCGTACTACCGATTAAATTGACGTTTGTTTATTTTGATTCTCGATCGATATGGTCGGGAGTATAAAAAGTAACGATCACGATTTTCTTTATCCTGATTAGTTTCAAAGTAATCCACAATATAAAACACCAAACGCCATTGATATCGAACTGCTTCGATTCTCGATTGTGTCGGGAGTGAGCCTGCCGTTTAATTGAGGGCTTCCTAAGTGAAATATTTATCGAGTGTGCAGTAGAGTTCCGAGAAGGATCCGCCGCGGAGGTATCGGGCCGGGGAGTACCGGGGTGTACCTGTTCCGATACGGCATATCATGCGGCTGGCTAAGCGTTTCAGAATTGTAGGCAAATATTTGGTGTCGGTCTGAGCGGCGCGGCGGTAACAGAGCACATGTGTTTATAAAAAGTGCTCGCTGACGTGCCCATGTATTCGGGAGATGGAGGAAACGGTCCCGATTTTAAGACCTCCGTAGAGCAGTGATAGAGCGCGCTGGTGCCAGAACGAGAGGTCGCGGGTTCCCGCAGAGGGAACAAAAAAAATTTTCCAATGTTCCAGGGTCATGGATGTCTATTAAATTTGTGTATAATATATAAAAATCTTTATTATGTGTATAGTATCAAAGTATTAAATATATTTCCGTTGTACCTGTAACACAAGTTATTCGGATACTTAGCACAGGGCCAGATTGACGTGGTGTGAATCGTCCATAGATATATATATAATTAATAACACAATAACGTTATAAGTAAATCTAATTCATAGATTAATAACACCTACTTGTACCTTCATAAAACGTATCACACAATTTCAAGCATCTTAATGCATGTAGGCGTCATTTACGTACAATTCCCCGACTGACGGGCCGTTTTAACAAACAAGGGCAAAATCTCTTAGTTTGATTTCTAGGTGATATAATTCTATGGACTAATGAAAGAAAATATAGCATTCGGTGCGCTAATTTGCAAAACGTTTTCTTCAATTTATTTAGTAAATAATGTTTTAATTGTAGAACACCTAGCTCTACAATAAGGTTTGCATTTGTATAACAACACATATTCATTTATTTATACTACTTTATATCGTTTACTTTATGTACCAAAGGGACTCCTCGGTTGGTTCCAGTACAGAGCTCTCGGCTAAAGGAGGTTAAAACAACAGGGACGATGTAACGAACCCCTGTTCAACACCCGACAAAAACAGAGCTGTGTTAAAAGTTCGACGTCTATGAGTGTGTACGTCTGTAGCAACGTAGCTCTCAAAGGGATAAACGCCCTGGTGGTTGACCTAAGACCTGACCAGGATTTAAATTCATCTGTTTTGTGAGTTTTACGGAGATCATTAATCGTGATCTGTCGCGTTATGGTAAGTAATTTATATGAGGTGCAAAATCAAAAAATGCTCTACGCGTCATTCTCTTTACACTGTATTCGGCATAAGATATGAACCAAAAATCATCCTGTATCATAATATAAAATTTGGGGGATATTTAAATTATGATTCTAGTTTTTTAAGACCGTGTCCCCCAAACCCCGTCGCTCGTGGAGACCGCCACTTGTGAGTGCCGGTGTTGACTGTTGACAGTACGCATAGCTCTGCGCCCGCGCCGCCGCCCGCCGCCGACCGCCGCCGACCACCCGCGCCCGCTTCAGTACTGCCAACTGCCGAGTACCAACATAAACATTTGCCACACCACCACTATCAGGATTAAGATAGTTACTTTCACGACGAGTTCCTCACGCCGAGAGATATATCTGTAACTTTTTGGCACTCCATGGCTTACAGCAGGAGTTATTTTACATTGCCTCTCTTTTCACTCGGCGCACTTTTTTCCATTTCTCTGGGGGACGTGTCGGTCGGACGATGGACGATTGATTAGAGATTTTTCATTTGTACCATTTCATCCGCATCTCAGAGATACTAGATTCTTATTTATATTGAAATCAGTATAACTAATAGGAATTAGTAAATATCTACTCGTATTCATATTAAAAAACATTTAAATCAGGCGCCATTTTCTTCTAGATATAGCTCCGATTGTAAACCACCCCCGTCCCAGCCCTGGGAATGTCGACTGCACAAAAACATTTAAATAAACGATCCCAATTTCCAAAAGTTCACAAATAAAAAGAGACGGTCGTGAGAAGTGCGTTATCTGAAGGAAGTCACCTCGTTCTAATAAATATTTAATTTGGTCGGAAAACGCGGGACGCCGCCCGTAAGCCAGGACTTCCAATAGCAAAACCTCTGATTAGATAACTAGCCTGGGAACTGGGAGCAAAATAAACCCTAGGAACCCCTTAATCATACGCTGTCTCTGTTTGATCTTGGAAGAATGAAAAAGGACAGACTGTAAATTTTATGCCATCTTTCCACCAATATAATATTATGTAGCAAAATTATGATTTTGAGAAAATTGACTTCAAACTTTCAGTTAAACAATTTAGAATATGTCGTAAATTATTAAGTACACTAATCTAAAGATCCGTCTCTAGAATCAATGTACTTAAAACGTTACTACATAATATCCTAAAATGTTTAAGTGACCATTTAAACTCCATTTTCTGGGTAATTTTTTTTGCGACATACCACCTTCACCTTAATGTCTTTAAATATTATATCGCCAAAGAAAGTGTAACGACGGAATACTGCGATGTTAATGAAAGTAAGGCAGGCCTATTCACAGGCTGTCACAGCTTTGCGGAATGAAAAGATCATAATTTATTCAATCGGCAGTCACACGATATAATATTATGTACTTGAGTGCCAATTAATTTAAGTATTTAATGCCATTTACAGAATGCCATTTATATTTGACTCTACACTAGCTGAAGGTCATATAGGTAATATTTATATTTCAATAAAATGTTGAACGAGCAGACTGATTACTCGTTGGAGAGCCATTACTGTTATATACAATTTTGTGACATGGGGTCCCAGTAAAATCGCAAGGGGATTAGACTACGCCACGTACATGAAGGTATGAAGGTCATAGTTGTCTGGAAATATCGCTGGAAATTGGAATACAGTTTATTTCGAGTCGCACAGTGAAGTGAGTGAAGATCTTTACTAAAAGGAAAAGCATTCAAATCATAGTGGAAGACTGCTACTCCCATAAGATGATAAGAGTAGGAGAATTGTACCGTATGTAGTTGCACCTGGGGCCTTACTCTCCAAACTGATTTGATTTTGATTCAGATACGGTCATGCCGCGTACTTCCTAATAAATTGACATTTGTTTATTTTGATTCTCAGTCGATTGATATGGTCGGAGGTACATAAAGTAACGATCTAACAATTTTCTTTATCCTGATTAGTTTCAAAGTAATTCACCAAATAAAATACGAAAAACCACTGATATCGAACGGATTCGGTTCTCGATTGTGTCGGGAGTGAGCCCGCTGATATAAGTCCAAACTCTTCTTTGCACTTCTTCTTTGCACACGATTTTAGAGGGTGAAGCCGGTAATTTGATGGCACGGCCCAGAGATAAGAATAGAGGAGAGAGGATAAGTCAATATTTACTAAACATACTTTGGGAAAACACATTACCCAATTACTTTTTCACATTTTTGCTTAAATTTTGCTGACATTTTCATAATACTAGGGACTGATTTTTCAATCGTCAGATAACTTTTACCTGTGGAATAAACACGTGACTTCGACATTTGTTTCATACTAAATCTGTCAGTCACATATTTACTCCTCAGGTAAAGGTTATCTGACGATTGAAAAATCAGTTGTAATTTTATTTCAACTTGTTTCTGCAGGAGAATCGAGTGAAGCGCTTTTTAACCTACTGTACTGCCATTCTTTCTGCACTCTGACGTTTGCAATTCCTATTGAGGAGGGGGCATACTAAAATAAAAAAAACAAGAAAAATCAGCCCCAAGCAGATTTACCTCACTGAACAAAATCCTGAAAGTGAAAGTTTCTCGTGAGAATGCATGTGTTCTGCGGTCGGCCATTATCTAATATGTTTACATAACAAGA
Organism: Celastrina argiolus; assembly: GCA_905187575.2. Lineage (NCBI taxonomy): Eukaryota > Metazoa > Arthropoda > Insecta > Lepidoptera > Lycaenidae > Celastrina > Celastrina argiolus. Next base: position 15,502,167 of record LR994599.1, on the reverse strand, counting down.
TGTCTGCTGTATGCACATATCGGATTCTCACGGCCCAAAATTGGTCAAAAAAACAATCCTTCGATTTCTAACGCCACGCATTGTAACTATAAATAGCGGTAAAATATGTCCAAAAAACGTCAAGCTGTCGACGTATGGAACTCGCTTCATCCTTTGGATGCTCCGCCTAACCCATAACGTACTACTTATCGTCTCGTCACCAATACGGCCCATCTACCCGACTGTCGAAGAAGAAATAATGGTTTTTATCTAGTAGATTAAAATAATCTTGCTCCATAACTTGGGTGAAAATGATCATTGTTCTTTGAACCTAATTTCTATTTACTACTAAAATCTAGTTTAGATATATTGAAAATAGTGATCAAGATACATGGTATCTATAGAAAAGAAAATTACTACATTTTTATAAAAACAAATTATTGTTTTATTCAAAAATCATTTAAACCGTAAAGACAGTCCTATTCCATGTATCGAGCCTCATTAGTGAAGGAATGCGTGTAAGTCAGCGCCTAAACCTTGACAAGTGTGCAGTTGTAACTTGTACCTCTGAAAGCTCATAAGGTCTATTTGTGGCCGATTTCATCAACATTTGCATTCTAATGAAAATGATCATAATTAATGTAATAAATATATTATATGTACCATTTTGTAAATGAATTTTTCAGTAGTACTACTGAACAAAACTACGCCAGGCTTACTTAGATATGCCGTGGAAGTAAAGTATAATACTTAGTGTTACAAAAATCTACTGTGCAATTTATTACAAACTTTTAATAGCTAGAATATAAGCGGGCAACAGGGATTGTATGTACCAAAGATTAGCTACAACCTGCGAGCTCGCCGCCAGCCACCACGCACATGAGCACATGGAGTTGGCAATACAACACGTAAAATGTATCAATAAATCTCTTCCCTGTAATTCTCACAGCTCCTACTCTGAACTTCATTCCATTCGGCGACCGTCTCCCTCCCACACCCGCGGCGGCCGTACAGCCCTCTCCCTCTCCCCGGCCTCGAGTGCGGCCGCCCTGTGATTTCCGAGAATCGGGCTCGTGGCATTTTTTAGAATGCATAATAATTTGATCGGGAAATATTTATGGAGAGGGTGGCCGGACGCGCCGCGGCGGCGGACGAGTCAATTACGAGGACCTGGCGCGATGGGTGGTGGAGGCTCAGGCTGGAATTTATGGGTCACAGGCGGACGCGACATTTTACAAATTATCACAGAGCTGGGGGTTAGATTTCATAAACGAGGGATAGTTCTGCGTAGTCCGCCCGGCCGCGGTTGCCGCCCGGCGTCAGGCCGAGGTACAGCGGCGCTGTTTCGCTTGCCAGTTGCAGACCACCCGATATTGGAGACATCTGTTCGGTTCTTGAAAATGTGCCAAGGCCTGCATTAGGTCTACGTAAATTGCAATTCGTAATAAAAAATATGGTGTTGATGAGTGATAATACTTTAAGGTGTGTATGTGCCTCCTATGTAGAGTCTACTGTGAAAGTAAGAAATGCTCCAATATCATAAAACTCCCATGCAATAATTTAAAAAAGTAACTCTTTCAGCGCGGGTACTTTCACAGTAAACTCTATGTTTTTTTAAAAATTTATTATGGATAACGGGACTCATACACACCCTAAAGTATTATAACTTTATTAATATTACAGCCTCTATATTCTTGTTCTGTCTCTGGAACAATTTTATCAGACGTCCTTCTAGACGGTCAGATAATATAAGGTGATCTTTTATTCATAATTAAGTTAAGTGCAGTAAGCACTTATGCAGTATGCATATTGCATTGCGTACTTACTGCATAAGTGTTTACTGCACTTTCGCCTCCGTGGTCTAGTGGTTCAAGCTTCGCTCTCGACCCGGAGGTCGTGGGTTGATTCCCGCGTTGGAACAACAAAAAAGGTTGTTTTCAAGTTTGGTTAGGGCAATGCAGGCTGATCACCTGATTGTCTGACAAGAAAGATGATCCATGTGTTGGATGGGCATGTAAAAAGTCGGTCCTGCGCTTAGTCTCTCGCCAGTCGTGTCGGTTTACCGTCCCACTGGGATATGAGTGTAAAAGAAAGAGATAATATCTTTGTGCATTGCGCACACACTTGGGCACTATAAAAAAACTCCTGCGTAGCTGGCCTGGTTTCAATGAAATCGGCTACCGACACCGAAATCGGTGAGGAGAGCTATTATTATTATATTGCATAATTATTATGCACTTTGCAATCCATATTATTTATTAGAGACTATACTCACACATTTTGTGAATAAATGATGATTATGATTATCATTAACCTCTATCTATACATTGTATTTTTTTTGTACTCCTTTTATTTTTCGAAAATATGTTAATTCAGACAAATGAAGAAGTGAAGAAATAATGCCTCCCAGTTTCATTGAAACCAGGCCAGCTACGCAGCAGTTATTTTGTAGTCCCCAAGTGTGTACGCAATACACAGAAGCACTCTCTCTCTTCCTTATCTCTCGTAGCCCAGCGGGACGGATAACCGACATGACTTCACACGACTTCGACAGGACCAGGCGCAGGACCGACTCTTTACATGCCCATCCGACGCATGGATCATCTTTCTTGCCAGACAATCAGGTGATCAGCCGGCATTGTTCTAACCAAACTTGAAAACAACATTTTTTATTGGTACAATGCGGGTATCGAAGCCACTACCTCTTGGTCGAGAGTGAAGCTCTGAACCACCAGACCACGGAAGTGATGAAAATCAGTCCCTAGTTTTATTTATTTGTTGAAATGAGTTAAACATAATACATACAATACATACATAGGTTTCACAGTATTTAGTATTTATCCCACTTCCTGGCTCCTTTTGCGGCAAGCTGCTAAAATTCCCAATGTCCTTGAAAAAATCGAGATATTATAAGCAATCCTAGCAACGGAAATATAACGAACAACCTTCAAAGGTGTAATATAATATTCAAAACTATAAAACAGCTTTAACATAACTACAATACAATAATTTCAACACAGAGCTCCGATTCTCGTAACTGAAACTCGTAACTGACTCGAGTCTAGAGCGCTACGAAATTCATAGCAAGTATTGATAATAATTCTTTTATTGTTATTATTGTATTATAAAGTAAATGTTTTGGTATGTTACGAGCTTTTAAATAATTTCAAATATTATATATTACATTACATTACGTTTGAATATATTTAGAATTTAGATATTCGTTCTATAATACGTCCGAGATAAATTTAACCCAAACGTAAACAAAGCCGTTTTTGACATAACCATAGATTAATCAGTGATGCGAATTGGCCAATATTAATGCAATGATTTTATTGTAGGCTACATGAATCCATAGACTATAGATTATATTATTCTACAGTCGGTAGTGTTAGTGTCAAAATAGCGTAATTTAACTGTGAAGGTTTAAATATGTTAATTATTATAAAATGTATTGTATAATGAAGTATGATCCTTTAATATACCTGTGAAAGTGTGCACAATACTCGTAACCGTAAGTGAATATATCAGAGACCTCAATACCATCAGAGACTGGTGTAATAACTTTGGGTTATCAGTGAACCCAAGTAAGTGCCAGGCAATACTATTGGGCAGTCCACGATTTTTATCAAGGGTTGACGTTGGCTCCATTCCACCTGTGATTTTTGATGGGTCTGTTATAAACTTCAACTCTTGTGTTCGAGACCTTGGTTTGCACATCGACTCCACTCTTGATTGGCAATCGCAAACAGCTCATGTGAGCCAGAAAGTTACTGGTCCATTGCGCTCCCTTTATCGACTGAAAAATTTTCTACCAGTATCTGTTAAAGTTTTGCTAGTTCAGTCCCTTATTCTTCCTATCATCGACTATGTTGACGTGTGCTATTTTGATCTTAATGCAGACAAGCTCGACAAATATGATCGACTCCTAAATAACTGCATCAGATTTATTTATAATCTTCGGAAATATGACCATGTAGCCCCCTTTCGCTCCAAGTTGCACTGGCTACCTATACGCCAACGTCGCTCACTTCGGGCCTTGTGTACGCTTTTCTCACTCCTTCGTTCTCCCAATTCCCCTACTTACCTAACACCTCACTTCCAATATCTTTGTAGTAGCCATGACAAAACCCTTCGATCTTCAAACAATGCCCTACTTTTGTGTCCTCCTCATACTTCCAGTCTCGTTCACTCATCTTTCCACATACAAGCAATCCTTCTCTGGAATGCTCTCCCTCTTGAAATCAGATTGGCAACAACCAGAGATACATTTAAGCGGAAGGTCCGACAGTGTTACTTTAATCTCTTGGCAGAATCTTAATCATCTTTACATATTATATATTTAATATGTATATATATTACATAATATATATTATATATCTCTTATTTTTAATATGTATTATTTATATTATGTATAATAGTATTTATAAAATATATTTTTGGTATTGGTAATATTTGTTATATATAATATACATATATAAGTTATATTTCCTTCTACTCTTTCAAAGTATTTCACTTGTTGTTTTTACATTTATCTCCCATAATATGATTGAGCACCTTTTCTTTTGTTTTGTCTCTGCATCACCCCATGGTTGACTGGAAGAAAATGCCCTTTGGCATTAAGTCCGCCATTGTACATTGTGCATAAAGTGTGTAAATAAATAAATAAATATATGAAGATTTCGATGTTTTTAGTTTGTTTATCTTTAGGTTAAATTTATCAGGGACGAACGATACATCTACGTAAGTTAACATAAATACTGGTCCACACTACACAGTAGAGCCGCAGCATCAAACAGATAACATTCCGTAACCAGTGGTAGCCAGTAAGCTAGAAAGCTGAGGTGCCGTTTTCTCTGAAGGCTCCATCGTTGCGGATGTCCCCTGTCCGGGGGTGGCGGGCGGCGGAGCCCCACCAAATGAGTTCCCACTAAACGTTATTTATCAAACATGAAACGCCAACCGCTGACGTAAAACAAACAGGCCGCAATCGCTTCTGCTAATTTGTCGCGAGGCGGGGGCGGGCGCGGGGGCTGGCGTAGTTTCCGGTGCATGTGCGAGACAATGCATGAATGGACCATTAATAGCTCCGCAATGAATGAGCGAGTGTGCGACACATGCCTGCCGCCACCCCCCGGCTCGAGGCCACAGGCCACGGCACATGTCTTGTGCAACGTCTTCCGAGAATACCCTTTAATACGCCACAAAAAGTACCCGCACGTTCATTGTTCCGTTTCCAATAAAAATATAAATCATTAAAACAATTTGTGTTAATGAACTTTTTAGTGTTCCGAGTAGGGCGGGGTGTAAAACGGCCGATTCATTATCGGTCGCAACCCGCGGCATGAGGACGCGGGGGCAACATGGCGGACGCGAGCGACGTGGCGGCAACATGGTGGCCGCGAGCGCTCGCGGAAGGACGGAGCGGAAATTGTAAAACTTGTATAATTTTCTGGAAATTTAATTCGAGTATTCATTAGCTTAGTTCTGCTCTAGTCGTTTAATTCAGTTTGTCCAATCCAGGAAACTGTAGAATCAATATACGCTTTACATTTTATTAAAACTATTTTCAAATTTGTACAAGTTCTGACTAACAAAAACGCCTATTTTCCGATGAAATGTTAACAAGCAATATTAATTAGAAACAAAATTGTACGATTAATTGAAGACATTAATAAACAGTGACGTTGTCGATTATATTTCGTTTCATATGGGCTCACATGACCCAAGAGCACAAAACATGTTCGTTCCTCTAGCGGGATTCGATCCCGCGGCGAACGGCTCGACGCCCTCAGCCATTGCGCTGCGGAGGTCATCAAATCCTACCTGTTACACCTATTATAGGTACAGACGTAACCAACCATCGTGCTGCACAGGTTGTCAGGTGTAACTTATTGCACCTACTCTACATAGAAGTAATATCAGATAAATGGGTGTTTATGTAAATAACTTAACGCTACTCACCATCCACGGCCGTATTTAGTTCCCATAGGAACCTCGCGCATCAAGATAATACTAGTCAGTCGGTCAGTCACGGAGATAGAGCGTCATCATAACATTGTTGTGTGCTGTTCTCAGCGAGTGGCGGTTATCGTGTTTTATCAATAGCACATTTGGTAGTCGAATAATAAGTTTAAAGGAAAAATGTAATCTCTTTTAAACGATGACCTTCAAAAAAGGATTTATGGTTTAATTTTGCATAAAAACGTTTTTATTTTTAACTAGATGTGCCCGCGACTTCGTTCGCGTGGTTTTTGAGTGACTTAAACCGTTTATGCTCACGCAACGAAAGTCCCCAAATGTGAATAATTTTTCCGGTTTTTCAACATTTCTCACTAACGCTTCGCTCCTATTGGTCGCATCGTAATCGTAATGTAGCCTAAAGCCTTCCTCTATAAATGGACTATCCAACAAAAAAAGACTTATTCAAATCGGACCAGCAGTTCCTGAGATTAGCGCGTTTAAACAAACAAACAAACAAACTCTTCCGCTTTATAATATTAGATGATATTTAAATTGTAAATAATCTACAAATTATGACAGTAATTACTATGTTTATACATATTTGGTATATAAAACAATAGAATACAATATTATATTAATAATAGAGTATATTTTGAAATACACGTGCTGAAAACAGCCACTGTTATGCCTGAAAGCCTGACTTTAACACAAGTATAACAACGCACACTGCACAATTATTTACTTTAGATATACACTTTTGTAGGCTGATTATTTCACCGATTTTGCCGCAGACGATTGTTCCACCGTACAAATATGACCGATTTTGTATTACATGTGCGTCGTAAGTATGTTTTATTTTTCTCCTACGAAAAGTCGGTAACAAAAATGCCGTGGGTGGGCACCCTAAACGTCTATATATGAGGGAAAGTTTGTGTGTTTGTGCACTACACTTAGTATATAATACTATATACCTAGTGTAGTGCGTGCACAAACATTAAGTGTGTTTGAAACACACTTAATCCAACTTTTATGAGTAGTAGTACCTACTTGGGTAATGGGTATATTATGTATCACCTATTCAAAATAACATAAAGGTAATTTCTTATAATACGTTGTTTAGGCTTAGTTTTGATGTTTTATTGAATGCAACGACCAAATCCAAAAACTAATTGACTACATGCCTTGTCAAACAAAAAAGATCTCATTAAAAAATTCCAGGTCTATTGTCTGGGCGCTGCAAGTGTCAAATACTTCATGCATTTCGAACTTCACACCAGTGGCATTCCAAATATAAACAAAACCGAAAGTGAGACACAAAAGAAGCGCCAGGGGAGTGCGGCCCACCCCGCGGCCCACCCCGCGGCCGCGGAGGTACCTGACGCACAATGTACTTGTCCGAACCGTTACCTTTTGTCGAGTCTGGCGCCAGATATCCGGCCGAGCGACAAAAGATCTCATTGCTCTCGTGAGCTCCCGGGGGTTTGTGCATTAGGGAGCATTAACATTCCGTGTCCAGGAAGCTCCAGCACGGCTCAATGCACCTGACACGGCGCCCGATAGACCGTGAAAGACCCCGTAGTACAGTGCATAAGCAGTGGACTGTGGCGCGAGGACTTTTTCTGGTGCCTTCAGCAGTAACGGATTAGGTCTAGACTACAGTGTACCTGGATTAATATTGATCACTTTCGACGCTTTTTAATGAGCTCAAGCTCGACCGGTCACGCTCGTTATTGGTTTTATCTGATTACTTATTATAAATATTTTACAATTACGACATAATATGCTGTTAGTTTACATAATAATGCACAAGACCTGCCTATTTTAAGTAGATATTCCAATAAGTGATTAATTTATATAATGCACTAGCTGTTCCCGCGACTTTGTTCGCGTGGATTTTGAGTGACTTAAGTGATTTATGCAGCGCACGCAATGAAAGTCCCCAAATGTAATTAATTTTCCCCGTTTTTGCAACAATTCTGACGCTTCGCTCCTATTGGCGTAATGTTATATAGCCTAAAGCCTTCCTCTATAAATGGACTATCCAACAAAAAAAGAATTGTTCAAATCGGACCAGTAGTTCCTGAGATTAGCGCGCTTAAACCAACAAACAAAAAACTCTTCCGCTTATAATATTAGTACAGATATAGATAATTATTTTTCGGAGTCTTAGCAATATTTTGCATTTTAGCCTAAAATACCTAGTTAATAATGGTTTAAGTAGGGGTAGCTTTTGTATTCCGCAAAATGCAATGTATTCGTAAAGTCAACCACAACATTTAGAAGGCATTCATTTGAACTAAACGGTCGTGAAGGCTCCGTTCGTCCGTTGAGGACGTTTTACCTGAAATTGTTTTGTGATGATAAATGACGAGGCAATTTTTTGTACAGATTCTTAAATTGCTAAATACCCACCTCGAATTTTAATAAATTCTCCACATTTAAACGCTTATCACCTTTTTCATCTATGGGTTATGAAATATTTTATTTATTATTAATAGATTTACTTAGCCTTGATGTATGATAAAATAGTTATGTCTAGTAATAAATCTTATAAGAATCCCTGTGTTGTACGAGGCCGTACTCGTAAGTCACACCGTGGTTCGTCGTCCGTACAATAAGTAGATAATAAGTTTCGTAATTAAGTTTTTTTCTTTCTTCTTCTTTCCGTGAATAAATAAGCTCAGCAATTACCGGAATAAATCTTGACTATATATATTACAGGTCAGTATTAACTATATATAGGAGAAACTTGTAAATATAGTCACCCGATCTTAGTAAAAAGCTCTTTTTTACCGACTTCCAAAAAAGAAGAAGGTTCTCAATTCGCCGTTTTTGTATGTATGTACACCGACTACTCTGAGGTTAATGATCCGATTCGCGTGATTATTTTGTTATTCGACGCAGAATAGTTGCCATTTGGCCCGCTAAAATTTGACATGACGTTTGGCCCAGTAGTTTGGCCCAGTAGTTTGACCCAGTAGTTTGACCCAGTAGTTTTTATTTTATGAACATTTTTCACCAACTTTCGGAGGTGTGACATTTTTTACATGGGTATCCTGTAGTTTCAGTACGGCTAGTTTAGGAGTTTTTCAGATTCGTATTTATTCGAAACTCTCGACATAAAAAGGAGGTGGAAATTATATTACAACACACACTTCATATTTATAATTTCTACCTCTTGTCAGTCTGTCTGTAGCATCGTTGATTATCAAACGGATTTATCATACTGTAGTTTACTTTGACTTAGAGACACTAAAAAGTAAAAATAAGAGAGAAAGTACGTTTAAAAAACCGACTTCAGCAACTAAAAAGTATAAAACCTTTTTTTTTACAATTAATGTTTTTTTGGAGTCGGTGTCAGACAGAGAACAACATCATAAAGTTGCTGACCTATAAGGTGTTACAAACTCACCTTTGCTGACACCGACATATTTTATACTTATTCGTTGTTGTAGTTCCTTTTCGGTTTATTTAGGGACTTCTTTGACGGAAGGGACTTTATCTCCCCCCTCATCAAATCCAATTCAGCAATCCTAGAGATCAGTAAATCGAGCAGGGACATTTGGCAGCTCCGTAAAAGTAACGTTATCGAAAGATAATTATACGAAAAGCGTGACCGGGCCCATACAATTGACATTCTCATCTACTCCTATAGTAGGAGTTAGTAATTTTCTTTAACGTTCTGTAATTGTTATACTGACAATATCGTAAATTATGGTTCAGTTTTTTTAGGGTTTCGTACCCGAAGGGTGAAAATGGGACCCTATTACTGAGACTTCGGTGTCCGTCTGTTTGTCTTTTAGTCTATCCGTCCGTCTGCCGCCAGGCTGTATCAATCAGTAGATCGAAACTCTTCGACTGCAAGTTGCACTTTCTATCCGCACTTGAAGCTTGCTGACGTCAGCGACATGTTTGTAGTGTAGTTGTCGTGTAGCTGATACCGCAATTCCGATTGCGTGTTTATCGGCCGACTAATCGCGCCGCCGGCCCGCATACCCAGCGCCTAATTGAGAGCTCACATCTAAATGAGTTGGGCAATAATTGACAATAACGCCAAATAGTGGTCACGTGGCGGGATTTCGCCAAATTAGGGGCACTACAGGCGAACGAGGTATTATATGGTGTGTTTATAGTTCACCAACGTTGTGTCGTCGTTAAACCTACCCGTATCGTTGGGTGTCGTTTCAATTAGATGTTTATTTGGTGCGTGAGTTTGTACATTTTATTTAACGTTCTGTAATTATTATACTGGCTATATCGTAAATTATGGTACCGAGTACAGTTTTATGATTCCATACCCAAGGGGTAAAACGGGACAGTATTGCTGACTTCGCTGTCCGTCCGTCTGTTATCAGGCTGTATCTCATAATTCATAAATCATTTATTTATTTGCCAAGAATATGGTACAGTTGGTGTTTACATTTATTCGAGTTCTACATATTCTACTATATAGTGTGCAAATATTGTCAGTTATGTACATCATTTAAAAGGTTTTTATTTTACAATATTGCTTCAGTACATACGCATTATAGTTTCATTAATATTCATTAATGGTAAAGTACATCCCATCAAAAACATTTTCATGTAAAAATGTTGTCAAGACGAGTCTACATAGCTTACCCTGTGAAAAAGTTATCAGATATCGTATAAAGCCAAGCTCTAAAGACTACACGCCCTAAATCTACAAGCACCTTAATCAAAATCTATCAAAAAGTGGTCAGATCTCATGTAGAACCAAAATTCTTGATCGATGCGCCCTTACTTCACCAGGCTTAACTTCACTTACGCTACATTGCAGTTAAAACGTGATGCTTGGCCGTTTTATTTCGCACACTATTAATGAATTCGTATGAAATGTTCGTCACGGTAGCAAAACGGTCAAGTATCACGTTTTAAATATAATATAGCGTAAGTGAAGTTAAGCCTGGTGAAGTAAGGGCGCATCGATCAAGAACTTTGGTTCTACATGAGATCTGACCACTTTTTGATAGATTTTGATTAAGGTGCTTGTAGATTTAGGGCGTGTAGTCTTTAGAGCTTGGCTTTATACGATATCTGATAACTTTTTCACAGGGTAAGCTATGTAGACTCGTCTTGACAACATTTTTACATGAAAATGTTTTTGATGGGATTTCATTTATTTTTGTAAGTTGCTTAATGGACTTGTTTGAGTTTAAAAATGACCTATTTTGACCCCGGGCAATTACTTTCGCCTTATCCTTCATCTGGAATTAAGATGATTTATTGTATTTCTCTTTCATTTGATACCCATATTGTGGGAGTACCTGTGAAAACGGTAAATCGCTATTTAGGATTAAAAATGGCGGCATTTATGAAATCTTGTATAAATTGTATTGTAGGGGTTGATATGAAAACGATAAGTCTCCGTTGTCGCTGTGTAACACTGAACTTCAATAAAACACCTCACTACTATTTGAACTCTATATTCTTGTTTTTTTCGAAAGTGCTATATAACTATCCGGGTGGCTAGTTGTTTAGTCATAAGCTTGTTTAATCATTTTAGTGCTTACTAAAATAATAACAATAGTAATCCCTCCCACACCGATTTTGGTAACGGTGGCTGGTTTCATTGAAACCAGGCCAGCTACGCAGGAGTTATTTTTTTAGTGCCCAAGTGTGTGCGCAACGCATAGAAGCACGCGCTCTTTCTTCACTCTCGTAACCCGTGGGAAGTGGGAGTGGGACGGATAACCGACACGACTGGCGGGAGATCAGGCGCAAGGCCCACTTTTTACATGCCCATCCGACGCATGGATCATCTTTCTTGTCAGACAATTAGGTGATCAGCCTGCATTGTCCTAAACAAACTTAAAACGTGTTTTCAACGTGGGAATCGAACCCACGACGACCACAGTCGGAAGCCAGGCTCTAACCACTACACCACAGAGGCGTAATAACTAAAATTGTATAAGTAAATTGATCCTGTAATATTGAAACTTATAAAATTTAGTCATGCGCAATTCAATTAAAAGTCGATTAAATTATTTATTATGGTTACAAATTTCTTTGAGTATTGAAGTTTTTACAATTTAGACTTAAAAAATCTACGCACTTGGAGTTTTATGTATAGTTTGTTTTTCGTTTATTGTTATCATTATAATAACGTTACTGACTGTTAAATGTTTGTGTTTAGATGTTTCACAGTTCTAAACATAGATGTCACTGTTAGGCTACTGCATCGCGCTATTAAAGTGTCGAACAATTTTGTTATAGGATTATATGGATGTCATATTGACGTTTGCTTAATTTTTATTCTCACATCAGATTGTTGTTTTATTTAACAACAGAGGGAGCTTGTGCCGGACCGGTTTCATACACCGACAGCAATTTACAAATTTACTTTACTATTACATATATTATATATTCGCGCTAATTTTAAATAAGTGAATAAAAAACAAGTGTTCCTCTCATAAATATATATTTTTCATCTTCGGTAAAAGTCGGTCACCGATTATTAATCGGTGACCGACTTTTACCGAACTTTTGTAGATGAATAATAGAATATACTGATTGCAGTAGTGCAACGCAATCAACATACATAAAGTCGGACATAAATTATATGGAACAAAACTCTGACCGATTATTGGTCCTACAAAAAGTAGGTCGTAGGTTTTTTATGTACTTATATATTTTATTCCTTTTATGAATAAAAGATCATCAGATCCTTATAATAAATAAACATCCATTTGAATCCAATATGGTGGACCACCATATTGGATTCAAAATTCAAAATGGCGGCATTTACATTTTAATAATTTTTTTGTTGGTTTTGTAGCAATAACAGCTTACATACATAACTTCAGCTTTCTAAGATTTCCGGAAGTAACCTAAGAATTTTGATGATCTATAAATGAGTCAGTGACGAAATCAGGGGTTTTTAGCCATCGATAAAATCTAAAGTATAATAGCTACGACATTCAAACTTTGTATGTTTCATGTTTTTACCGGTGTCATTATATGTTGAAATTTTCAACTATGTAGCATGATCCGAAGCAAAGTTATGAGAGTTCAAAAAAACGACGAAACCTATCGAGAAAAGGTAGGTAGTGCCCTTGCGCTTCGCTTGGCTCGTCTTGACGGGGGCACTCCCGTGCCCCCAGATTTTGTTAAGACCGGTGACAGCTGCTAGACAGTCGACATTTTCACAGTAAGTATGTATTTCTATCGCCGCTGTAACAACAAATATGTAATACTAGCTGACCCGTGCCCACTTCGTTGAGCACACTTCCACGAATATTTCAAGACCAAAAATAGCCGAATCAGTTCAGCTGCTCTCGAGTTTTAGCGAGACTAACGAACAGCAATTGATTTTTATATAGCCTATATTACTCAGTGATAATGTAGCTTTCTAATGGAAAAAGAATTATTAAAATCGGTCCAGTACTTTTTGAGTTTAGTACATACAAAAATACAAATCATTCCTCTTTATAATATTAGTGTACATGTAGATAACAAACGTATTTTTTGCTTTTTTTAAGCCTAAGTGCGCGGGTCCGGTCCGACTCGACTTGGCCAGTTTTTTTCCTATAGGTACTGATTTCGATTCGAGCGAAGTCGATCAGGGGGCCTACTCAAGATGCCATCGCTAATTATCGCTTACAAAGTTCGATAACAAAATGTATGGGATTTGACATAAGCTACGCTAAATGATCGCGATTTGGTATGTCATTTAGCGTACATTTTGTTATCGAACTTTGTAAGCGATAATTAGCGATGGCATCTTGAGTAGGCCCCCAGAAATATTATGGAGGAAAAATCTGGCGATTATGTGCCCTACAAAAAGTATGCCGTGTGCAGGCGCCCTTATATCTACGAGAACGTGTACAGTGTACTGTAGGTAGGGTTACCATATTCAAAATTAAAAAAACTAGGTCATTAGGAGCCATCGGGAGCCCAAAACCAACAAATATAGGCCTCACCAAATTCCAAAAAACGCAATACATTCTAAAAAAATCTTAATTCAGAAATTATCCGGACGCTCCCTCCCTCAAAAGTAGGACAAATCCAGGAAAACCCGGACGGAGGGCCACCCTAACTGTAGGTATGCGTCACTCTTGCATGGGAAATGCAGTTATCTATTGAATTACAGTCCAAAGGTGACTTCCGATAAGGACACGATACACCGGCACATTCAAGTGTCGTATGGACTATGGAGCACCGAGCGTGCTGATACTGTACTGATACTGTTATTTATTAACTCAATACGGCTGGTGACCAGGTTCTCCCACCAACTACTTCAGAGCCGGGGTACCGGTGTACACATCAACTAAACCAATTTGGTGAATGGTTGAATGAAAGGCAATGGTTGAATGCGTGAATTTTTGGCAATAACGTTCAAAAGTGATAGACCGGTCCTGTCGACGACTCTACAATGTTTGTACGACTCTACAACGACCTTTGTAGCGCAGTGGTTGAGCGCGTTGGTTCTCGACCGGAGGAAGGTCGCGGGTTCGAATCCTGCCGAGGGAACAAAACGTTTTAATTGTTCCCGCGTCATGGATGTGTTTAAATCTGTGTATAATATATTAATAATGAATAATCTTAATTATACGTTAAATACGATACCTCAAAGTCCTGTATTCACAAGTTCTTCGGAACGTAGGAGTTATTTATTATTATTATTATTATTATTTATTTATTAAACATATTATGTAAAATTTTACATTAGCACGCCCCGCAAAACTGCTTGCACAGTTTGACTGCAGGATTTAATAGTGCCCAAGTGTGTGCGCCATACACAGAAGTACTCTCTCTTCCTTCACTCTCGTAGCCCAGTCTGGGACGGATAAGCGACGCGACTGGCGGGAGATCAGGCGCAGGGCCGACTTTTTTTCATATGCGACTACATTATGCATAGTCAGTTTTCCACCCCCGAGAAAAACAGAAGGGTGTTTGTTTGAGTTGTCTGTGTGTCTGTCTGTAGCATCGTAGCAGCAAAACTGATAAACCGATTTGGATTTTTTGTCGCTTAAAAGCTGACGTGAGATTGTTCTCAGACGAATGACTATTCGTAATCATCAGTTGTCTCGCTGTTTAAAATTTTTTTTTTTTGTACAAGCTCGGGTAGCTTCATACACAATTTTAATTTTGTTGTATTACGTAGTTATAATTTCGAATAACAGATATATTTGTATCCTGATTCCTACAAAAGTTACACAACTATAAGAACCTTGGTTTATTAGCTAAATCTTTAGAAGTTTAGAAAGTGTTCATTATATTGCGCGTCCACTGAGTACATCGTCTTCGTCACGAGAGCTGGTACGTTGGCACAAGGAACGTGACGTCACGTCGTGCTACTACTTCAGATCAGTGGGGAAATACGAACATGTCTCCTAATTAAATCGTGGGAAGTTATTTTCATAGTAGCTTCGGTGGCCTAGTGGGTAAACCGTTGATGAGCACTTGGGTGCAGGTTCGATTTCCAGGTTCAACCTCTGTAAAAAAAGCTTTTATAATGTACTTGATTTCAGATCTCAAGTACAATAAACCTACACTGACGGTGAAGGAAAACATCGTGAGGAAACCCGCACATGGTCGTTCCCAGACGTATTGACCAGTCATTCCTCTGGACTAGACCCACTGTGTTGTGACGTACGTGCTGGGCAACCATGCGACATTTAAAACCGCCTATCCTAGGTACTACAGTATTTAAATACCACTCTTTAAATACTGTAGTACCTAAAATATATATTGGTCAATTATATAGCGTTCCTTAATAAACAGGCTTTTCAACACTGAATGAATTTTTGAAATAGATACCGCGTTTAAATAAGCAAACAATCCCTTCAGCTACAGCATACAGGCATAATATTAATGAGTGACAATACTTTAGTGTGTGTACGGGTCCCGTATATAGAGTTTACTGTGAAAGTACCAGCGCTGAAAGAGTTACTTTTTTTAAATTATTGTATGGGCAAATTTGTGATGTTGGAATTGTTGGGGCATTTCTCATAGAAACGCCAAATGAGGTCTTTCAGCGCTGGTACTTTCACAGTAAACTCTACATGGGAGGCACATACACATCCTAAAGTATTTTCACTCATTATACACCTTATATATAAGTAGAGATGTGAACTATGTCAATTAGGTAAGTAGTTACGAACCAAACACACCGCATTGATTAATCTCCATTGTAAGTAAGAACAGATATATAATCGAATTTAAAAACGTAAAAAGGGTCCTTTTAACGTTAAATCGCCTGACGTGTGTCTAATATCTATTGACGCGGACCGTCGGGCGTGGGAGCACCGTGGGGCACATCACTAATGGCCCACGAAATCCTATTACTATTGTAGTTTTTGTCGTTCGACAGACCGATTGCACAACACTATTGTTACATGCGCAATTGACGTCTTCACACAGATCTTATTACATTCGTGAGATGCAATGACCCTCATGCAATTGTTATTTTTGATGAGTACAAAGTACAGACTCGGATGTAGCAGAATAGGATTTGTTCGCTTTTAGACTTCAAAACAAATATAGATATTTAAGAAGCGTAACCAGCATTCGCTTATTATGAACATATATTTTTTAAATCAGATTCTTTAGAATACTTCAATTCACAACCGCAGCCGATACTGCACGGCGGGCGCATTAAACCCAGGGCCAAGATGGATGGCTGGCTATAATATTAATGAGTTATAATACTCCCGTTGCCGTATATAGAGTTTACTGTGAAATACACTTATGTCAAATCCCATTCGTTTTCTAACTTCCTAAGCGATAATAGTAGATCTGGGGGCCTACTCAAGATGCCATCGCTAATTATCGCTTACAAAGTACGATAACAAAATGTATGGGATTTGATATAAGGTACGCTAAATGATCGCGATTTGCTATGTCATTTAGCGTACCTTATGTCAAATCCCATACATTTTGTTATCGAACTTTGTAAGCGATAATTAGCGATGACATCTTGAATAGGCCCCCTGTTTTACGTTTTGTAGATAGTAGATACCTCATTTATCGACATCTTATGTACTATATCAGTACTAACAATATCAAACTGTTACATTAGTTACTAACCCCTCAATGTTTGTGTTTGTTGTAGGTTTTCAACAGACCTATCTTTATAGTATACCGTACCCTTGTTTTGTCATAAAACCTCCAGCAGAGTTTTTGTCAACCTCTCTGATATTGGCGAGTCACCACGAAGCCAAAAAAGAAGAAGTGAAAATTGCAATGGCATCTTAAAATAAGGGCCCTGGGACTGTACGTAAGGACTAAGGAGGTCTATGCCTAATGTTATGTGCTGTTTAAATTGTTCAGGTAACGTGATAACGAATGTAGGTTCTTGGTGGAAATTCATGTTGTACAGTAACAATACACAAACTAATTGCACCTTTTAAAATTTATTAGTTGTCTTACATACAAATTTATTTTGTTTGGCAGTCTCTCGCCAGTCGTGTCGGTTTACCGTCCCACTGGGTTATGAGAGTAAAAGGAAGAGAGAGTGCTTCTGTGTATTGCGCACACACTTGGGCACTATAAAATAACTCCTGCGTAGCTGGCCTGGTTTCAATGAAATCGGCTAACGACACCGAAATCGGTGAGGGGAGCTATTATTTTGTTTTATGTCATATTTATGTATATAGTAATTACACTTTATTACTATATTTATATTTGATATTTCTTAGTAACGTAAATTTTATAAATATTAACGAAGCTCAGTGTTAGTTCAAGTTAGCACTTCAACTTAAAAAATACACCCCCGTATCCAAAATCAATAGTAATGAAAAAACACCGTTACAATATTTGCTTATCTTATCTACCGTGGCACAATATAATATAAACAGCCTTTTGTGAGCAACGGCCAACTTTAACTACTAAAATATTGTGACTTCGGTCAAGTCGAAGCTGATTTATAAGTGTATAAATTTATCCAAGCTATAAACATTGCGAGGAACCTTTTTCTACGGCTATTAACCATTCGACATACCGGCAGAAGCAGGCGACAGGGGCCTTACTCTCCAAACTGATTCGATTTTGATTCAGATTTGATCGTGCCGCGTACTCCTGAATAAATTAACGTTTGTTTATTTTGATTCTCAGTCGATCGATATGGTCGGGGGTACAAAAAGTTTCGATCTAACGATTTTCTTTATCCTGGTTAGTTTCAAAGTAATCCACCAAATAAAACACCAAAAGCCGTCGAGATCGAACTGATTTGATGCTCGATTGTGTCGGGAGTGAGCCTGCAGGTCGGATCATCAGATTTTAAATTTCAGATTTACTCGAAAGTTGGGTTTACGTGCCTGATGTAAAAAAACAGACAGATGCTTTTAATTTTATTTATTTAACGAATAATAGATAGGTACTTACTACAATTGAAATTATGGAAAATACAATTTATAAACTCAGAAATTAAATAAACACTGCTAGAAGTAGCACAAGAGCAAGTGAGCAAAAAGACTTACATAGCTCGTTTCGCTGAACTGAAAAAAGCGACTAATACGAGTGGAATGAATTAGCGGCCACTACAGTTGTTGTCGCGTCGGATTGGTGCCGGTCGGCCTCGGCGGGCTCGGTCTGCCAACTCGCCCCCGGGCCGTGACGGTTCACATTTTTTTGGAAAGGGCTCAACTTCTTGGAAGTGTCCTCCGAGGGCTCGCAGCCCGGCGCTCGGCCCATTGTAGTCCGCGGCTAGTTTTGATCTCATTGTTATTGGGACGAGTTTTTTCATATCGGAAAAAATACCCCGGGGCCGGCGGAAACGATATGGACCCGGAGACGTAGGTATACGAAGATATGTTCTACGAAGGTGTTATTTTAATCGCAGTACGGCTTTTGTTGCCGAGGAATGTGGCCGGCCGGGGCTCGTCATAGCCGTAATGGTCAGCTTCCCATGTCGTCTCCGGCTCGTGTGCGCCGACTCCGAACGTGACGGTCGGTGGAATTCTATTACACCAATTGCTAATACTCCCAATATATTGTATTGGTGGTGTCGTCTCTGGAATATGTGTATTGAATTTCCCTTGTATTGTATATCTATCCTATTCGTAATTATTGTCTAGTGTCAGATAAGGTGATAACTGATATCTTGTAGATAAAATTTAAATGTATTATAGGTACCTATCTAGCAACATCCCGTGAATTTTTTTTTTAAATACCAGTGTTTAAACGCATGCCTATGCGTACACTCACTCGTTTGCTTGCAGGTCGTGGTTATCATTTTTCGCGGGATACTGCTAAATAGATATACCTAATACCTATATTTAAATTTTATGCTAGGATTTCCGCAAAGTAACGCCTGATTCCATTAACTATCTTGTAGATAAATAAAGCATATTTAGTGTCTGGAAAATAGGGATTTTTTTTTTATTACTTTATGTTTCAGTTTTAGGTCAGATAAGAATAACGTTTAAATAAACTTATTTTGATCTGTCTGCCTGAAGGCATGTATGTCGGATTCATACGATTATAAATAAATCATCTCGAAATTCTCGGGATGATAATGTTATGCCTGAATCCTGATGAATGAGTAGTGATAGCAGGCAATGTTCGGGCAGCTCGTAAGGGATTTAATGAATTTGAGGATATCTTGGAATCCCGGTTACACTTAAATACCACCTACTAATAAGAATATTTACATATTATTATCTATAGGTATATTATATCAAAATGAATTGCTGTTCGTTAGTCTCGCTAAAACTAGAGAACGGCTGAACCGATTCGGCTGTTTATGGTGGTCTTGAAATATTCGGACTTCCAAGTCCAGGTAAGGTTTAAACGGTGACGGTGATAAAAATAGGCTGTTTGTATGCTCAACGAAGTGCGTACGGGTCAGGGGGCTTACTCCCGACACAATCGAGAACCGAATCCGTTCGATATCAGTGGTTTTTCGTACTTTATTTGGTGAATTACTTTGAAACTAATCAGGATAAAGAAAATTGTTAGATCGTAACTTTTTGTACTCCCGACCATATCAATCGACTGAGAATCAAAATAAACAAATGTCAATTTATTAGGAAGTACGCGGCACGATCGTATCTGAATCAAACTCAAATCAGTTTGGAGAGTAAGGCCCCAGCACTCAGCTAGTACTGTATAAACTTTACAATGGTTCTCCTCTGTCAAGTGACTTTTCTAACAGAGAGAGAAAACATTATACCTACAATGTTCTCTCCTTGTTACACTGTGTAAACATAGTAAGGAGGTAAAATATAGACAGTAAAACCTATTAGTTCACAACATAATACCTTCGACTGATCCCATTGATCGGCCAACAAATGAGCTCGGCGCGGCCGTTATTTTGAAAAGTGGATCAGGTTTGAGTTTATGAATGAGACGTCCCGAGCGCCGGCCGACGGCTGGAGGTCGCCTTTGTGAGCATCGACTGCGTATTGATCCATTACAAAATGCGGGAAGCTTATACTTTACTGAACACTAGGCCGCAGGAATGTCGGTACTCGGTACGAGCAGACAACACGGTCACGTACGGGAGAAAAGGAAGAATGAACAAGTGGGAGTATTAAATACCAGAACACAAACTCAACTGAAAGGACATTCGCACACACTAACATCTATGGTGTAATTACGCACTTACAATTTATTCTTATTAGATTTTTATTAAAATAAGTACTTGTCTACTTGTTTCAGGACCAATTCACAGGAAAATGTTTTCAACTTGTGGTATTCGACGTATCACTCATCGAACAAACACAGCAGCGCTTCGACTTTATAATATCTATGGACGCTTCACACCACGTCAATCTGCTGTGCTAAGTATCCGAACACAGAAATAAATATATTTCTGTGTATCCGAAGAACTTGTGTTACAAATACCAGACAACGGAAATATGTATATTTAAAACATATTTTATATCACACATTTAATATTTTTATTATATTATACACAAATTTAATACACATCCATGCCCCAGGAATATTGAAAACTATTTTTCTATTGGCGATATTCGAACCCGTAACCCCTGGTTCGAGCACCAACGCGCTCAACCACTGCTCTACGGAGGTCGTCGATCGGTCGGTCGACTCTATGCAGATACGAGATGTGAATATTTTCATCATAAGTTTTTAAGATAACGTTTTTATTTGACATCGAAAAGAAAAACATATTTCAATTATGCGATGCTTATTTTAATCATCGTTCAATAAAACACAGGCCAAGTGCGAGCCGCAATAGGGTTTTTAGGTAAGAACCTTTGTGTAAGAAAATATAAAAATGTACTTACATCATGGGATGGGAGTTGGGATGATTTGAAGATTGCAAACTCCACAGCCCGCTTCAGCAAATAAAATTACTTGTTTTAATTTCTCATTTTCTGTCCTATCTACGTAACAAAAATTGTCAAAGTGAAATAATTTATTATTATCATTTAGTCAGCAAGATGAGAGCTTCCTACTTGAACGAAACTCCTAAGTGTAGGAAGCAGGAACAAAGTAAATTTTTTCAATTTACCATAATTTTTATTGAACCGAAAGTAATTTGAAATGTCTTCCTTTACCATTACACTTAATTTATGTAGAAAACAATTATTGTGTAGTTAATGAAAGAAATTAGTCAGCAAAAGTTAGGGATGTAAAAAAATAATCGATATTTTTTTTTATAATAATTTTTTTATTTAATTTTTTTAAATCGCTTATTTCGTAATAAATCTGCACCCCTATGAGTTTGTCGTTCTATTTTATACTTACCGTTCTATTTTGATTCCGTTGTTTATTCTAATATGTAAAACTTTTGTATCGTTTGTTTCATTTTCACTGAATACCATAATGAAGAATAACTTCATAACATTTTTTTCTATTTAAAAATATAGTTCTTATAAAAAAACAAGTAAGACTTATGAAAATCGACGATTAAAAAACTATTATACTTGCGAGTATTCTCATAAAAAAAATATTTTTCAGTAATAAATTTTTGTGGGAATTAGAAAAATCGATAACTATCGATTTTTTTAGTCAATGTCTCATCACTAGCCAAAGCCGCCTCGTAATCTTTCCGGCAGAACCTCGTGTGTGTTGACTTGTGTGTCTTGTGTGCGTGTGAGGAACCTTGAAGCCCAATTACTAAAACCCGCCCTCCATTAACACGGTATTACATAAAAGGATGAATAAGTCGCGGCTTTAATCAATCATCTTAAGGAGTATCCGGCGACCGGTCCCCGCTCCGGGGCCCCACATTGTCCAATATTGCTGATCATCCCACGGCCCACCCCCATATAAATAATTAGTTAACTGCAGGCCGAGAAGGAACATTCTAGAGCTCCGTGAAGTAACGTTAACGAATAATATTTGTATTAGAAGCCTGACAGCGCCAATACAATGAGGGGTTTTCGAAGTGTCACTTTTAGGTGCAGAGACTACCGTAAGATGGCGCTTGCATAATGTAATATGTCAAAAAATCTTTGTTGGGTGGTTAATAGTTGCCAGATGCTGTTTCATACACAAAAATAATCCTTTCAAATTCCTTTCTTAGTGATCTCCTACACTTCCGAGGAAACCTTTATAGCTCGCTGGCTTCGATATATTTGATTTTTGAAATAATTAATCACACTTTTCTCCCGTTTCCGTAGGGATTTCGGGAAGTTCTTGTTTAGTACTCCCCTATACTTACATTCTAAGAAATACAAGCCAAACAGCCTGCTGCCGAGTATTTTCGACTCGACGCTAAGATAAATATTTTACCTCTTGGGGCTCTTGCCAAATGTGATGACGGAGAGATGAAATCTGCTGGCGTAAAGTGAGTTGAACATAATATGAAGGATTTTTTTCTTATAGTTAATCCTGTTTTTATATGTTTGATATCCTCTATCCATCTTGATCTCCGAGTTTCATCTTGGGGAAAGCGGTGGTTACCGTTATTTTTACAAAATTGTACTGCGCATGGACTAGCCATGTTTAGTTTAGTTCTCAGGGCACAATGAATAAATAATAAACTATTGCAAGTGAAAGAAAGAAAGTTGAAAGGTAAACAAACAAAAAACAAAGCGGAAATAGACATTTTACACAGGACTTGACATATTACTTAGGTTTAATGCCATCTATCAGCAGTTTTCTGAAACTAGTAGAACTGTCAAAATAAAAACCGCTCATTAAAAATCGATTACTTTACGGAGCTTTTAAATGTTCCTACTTGATCTACTTGAGTTACGACAGAAAAACGATGGTTATATCAAGTGGCGCTTGGCATAGCGCTGAGCATGCTGATCTTGTCATTCCGACAAGTAGCGATAATGACAGCTTTTGAATTAACACTATGTAACGTTTCAATATTCGACCGTTATACATTATTCAGCAGCTAGGATTATACCGATACGTATAACCATAGACAAATGAAGTAAAAAAAGTTACTGTTTCAGTGCCGGTAGTTACACAGTGAGCTCTATATTATATACGGGACCCATACACACCCTAAAGTATCACTCATTAATATTATAGCCTGTATACAACTCTAGTTTCGTCGTTTATATTCGCCTACCTATATCTTTACATTAGGTGTGGGCACAACTCATTTAAACTCGAGGTGCATTTTATTGGACTTTTTACCAGCGTGCGCGGTCGAGCGAGTCGACTGTCGACCGATTTTGATTAATGAGCTCCTAAACTCCTAATCGAAGCGGTTTAATTGCGCAGGTATGCGGCAGCGCCGACGGTTTTGCTACACTTTATATTTTTGCGACTTTCGTATATTCGCTTCCTTCTGTTTATGTACACCCCACATTAATATGTCCCATAATATGTGTGAAGTAGTCAAGACACCGTCTGTACAGTTATTTCAGATAGGTAGTAGGGACAAGTCTGGGGGCTGATTCAAGATGCCATCGCTAATAATAACAAGATATATGGGATTTGACACAAGCTACGCTAAATGATCGCGATTTGGTATGTCATTTAGCGTACCTTATGTCAAATTCCATACATTTTGTTATCGAACTTTGTAAGCGATAATTAGCGATGGCATCTTCCCCTTGAATCCGAACATAATCCAGAGCGATCTATACAACGTTCTCAAAATTTGATGTGATATTTAAGTCTAGATTCTAGAATGTAGACTATCACATCACACTATAACTAGAGTTTAGAATCTAGTGGGTGATTATTATAATAGATTTGCATGTATTATTGTTTATTGGCTGTGAGCGCATGGCTACACATTTTCTGGCTACTTAACTTTCGGACGGCAATGTTTACAAGCGGATTATGTAACTGCGATAGTCATCGGGCATCGAGTTGCCGAATCGCTCGCCCAAAAACAACCCGACACGTAACTTAATATTCCCGAGGAGTATTCATCAGGTCCGGGCCGGCCGGGCGCCGCACCGCCGTCGCCGCCGCGCGCTTCCCAGAACCTCGCCCAACCGTTATATCACGAAAAAAATATATTTATGTTCACGAAAAAAACCGGGACCCGATCCGTATTTATCTGAAAAGGCTGAGGTTTTTGTGTAAAAGTCAATTTGCAGGGATATTATGTTTTTATGAGTACAAAATGATCGTTTTGTTCGATTTAACATTGAACAATCATTATCGACACCTTTTGTAACCCCGTGTCGGTCCAAGTGGCCGAGGTTTGCATCACTCGGAAATATGTTGATATACGATACGTTATCATTTTATATAATAATCAAATAGAGTAGCTAATCCTATAACATTCCTAAAAATGAATCGCGTTACGTCAGACTTATTTCGATCAATTTAACATTGAATCAGGACAGGTAAGACTTATAAAAAGATATAAATCTCGCAGCTCTATCCGATATCACAAAAAACATAATCTTTGGCACAAGCGGCAAGCGCTACAAAGAACGGTAGAAGCTTCAATTTCTACGTAAAAATATTTATCGCGAGTGAAAATGATGAAGCAATTACATATGCTAAAAGCCAATTTTCAATTAAAAACAATACCTTGATGCATAAATATAAAATGATTAAAACATTATTATAAGAAATCGATATTTTCAATTACACGCTAAAGTAGAGTACAACTTGTTTATAATTCGTATGAATTACTAGCTGTGCCCGCGACTTCGTACGCGTGGAAAAGTGATTTAGGGCAGCAGTTCAAATACATTTTTAGTTTATGAACACTGTCGTTTGGATATTTGAAATTACTAATTTATAGTGATGCTTCTTTATACACGGTATAAAGACGTGCATAGACAAAAGAAGTAGGCCGATGAAGTAATAATAATAGTTTACTGTCAAATAATGGCGTGAATGTTTTGAGGTATTTTTTCTATGAAAATGCTAACAATTCCTACTACCAGCTCGAAAAATGACCGTGTATTATTAACCGACTTCAAAAAAAGGAGGAGGTTCTCAATTCGTCTGTATGTATAATATTTTTTTTTCTTTTATGCGAACGGGACTACTTGATAGTACGCTCATATACGCGACGAAGATCTCTGTACTGAGATTTGTATGGACTTTTCGCCGCAGCGACTGCAGACGATGATCGTTTTCACACCGACGCTGCGCTGCTGGCGCCGAGCGCCAAATTTTTTAAAAGTCTACTCTCGGTGCGCAATTCCAACTCGGACTTGCCCGGTTTTTTATTTATTAATTACCTACACTAACAAACATGTAGCCTACTTTGGGACTTTACGGTTAAAGTACTAACTTCTTTTAGACAAAATAACAAAAGTTCAAAAGAAAGAAAAAACCCAAGCCGTACCTAGCATGAAAACTAATAAATAAAAATATCACGAAAAACATAAATCTTACTTATATTGACATAACTTTTCTAATTTAAATGTACCTATGACATCTCATTCATATCTTGAAAACAAACTATCCTACGCCTATACTTTATTAATCGTATTTGCAAAACCTAAGTATAATAATAAATTACTTCGCACAAAGTAATAATTATTTTCACTTGTACTGGAAAATAAGTATTACTTTGTGCGAAGTAAATTTAATTGTTCCTTTTAGTTTACCTTTTGAAGTCGTTTTTTTTTTTGTTTAAAATTATTTAATTTTCAGATTTTTAGTGATGGGTATAGACTGAGTAGGGATAATTCTCGAATGATCAGACGACGATTATTTGAGGATATATATATATATAGTTTACTGAAACGCAAAATTTTTTGGTATTATAGATCCAGGATATGGTGCAAAACCTTACTGTTTGGTAACATATGCTTAGACTACTTCAGAAAAAATCAAAATCAATATATTATTCCACATAAATTTTGAGGATTTCCTTCGATTCCTCACGGATCCCATCATAAGGTCACCATTTTGGTGACAATGGGACCAAATTTAAATTAAACCCTACACAACATAAAAAAAAATATTAAAATCGTTTCAGAAACGATGAAGGTATCCGCGAAGAAACATAAAAAACAAACATATATTTACGAATTGAGAAACCTCCTCCTTTTTTGTAAGTCGGTTAAAAATATTATGTTGGTTATTTCATGATACAATCTACCTTTGTGCCAAGTTTCATTTAAATACGTAGAGTAGTTTGGCTAAAGTACCGTCAAATAAGTAGCTACAATTTTTTGAAGATCCCACGGGAACCCTTTCGTTTTTCGGGATAATAATGTTCTAGTAATGCTTTTCAGATCATAAGCTACCAGCCTGCCAAATTTCATTCAAATACGTTGAGTAGTTTGGCTGAAATACCGTCAAATAGGTAGCTACAATTTTTTGAAGATCCCACGGGAACCCTTTCGTTTTTCGGGATAATAATATCCAATAATGCTCTTCAGGTCATAAGCTACCTGCCTGCCTAATTTCATTTAAATACGTTGAGTAGTTTGGCTGAAATACCGTCAAATAGGTAGCTACAATTTTTTGAAGATCCCACGGGAACCCTTTCGTTTTTCGGGATAATAATTTCCAATAATGCTCTTCAGGTCATAAGCTACCTGCCTGCCGAATTTCATTTAAATACGTTGAGTAGTTTGGCTGAAATACCGTCAAATAGGTAGCTACAATTTTTTGAAGATCCCACGGGAACCCTTTCGTTTTTCGGGATAATAATTTCCAATAATGCTCTTCAGGTCATAAGCTACCTGCCTGCCGAATTTCATTTAAATACGTTGAGTAGTTTGGCTGAAATACCGTCAAATAGGTAGCTACAATTTTTTGAAGATCCCACGGGAACCCTTACGTTTTTCGGGATAATAATTTCCTATAATGCTCATCAGGTCGTAAGCTACCTGCCTGCCAAATTTCATTTCATTCCATTCAGTGGTTTTAGCGTGATGCGACGACAAACATTCCCATATGGACAGACAGACAGACAGACAGACAGACAGACAGACAGACATTTTTTTCAAAAATGTTATTTTTAGGTTCTGTGGCTTTTATAGGCCCCCTTTTTTTAATTTTTACTTAAATATTCTTAATGTACAGACATGACCCCTCTACAGATTTATTATATGTATAGAATAGATAAACTGGTTGTTGTATTATTCAATGTTGTAAGTGTAATACATAAATATTTTGCATTTAGGTATGTACGAGTAAAATCTAGATATTATACAACTTGCTATAACAATTTTTTATGGTAAAGATTTAGTTAGCTCTTGTTAATTACTATTTATACAAATTAATTAACTCATGCAGTCTTACGTGGGCAGTTAGCGTAAACGTCAGAACTATTATAAGTCACCTATCTGTGCATGTAAAATTATTCGATCGTATAGCTAGTCAGTATAAATGTGAAAAGCGTTCACTTGATCTACCGGAGTTTCTTGGGCTGAACCGGCTGATGTGGGGCGTAGGTCCCGGTTCGCCCTTACGTTCGCCCTAAAAGCCACTCCTCATAGCACGACTGCACTTGACACGTTACAAATGGAAGGTCGCATGACAAAAAAGCACCTCACAATTCAGGTTCTTTATCTACGTAAGCCGATTGTCACCGCGACTTTTTGGTCTGTTATTGTCGCCTTTAAATCCCAATGGGTGACTTTTGAAAGGTTAGGAAAATGATTGTGATAATATGAGCTGCAAGATTTGCGCATTTACAGTAGCTGGAATCTTTTAAACACCCGATACAACATGGGTGTTCAAACTTTTGACGCGTCTGTTTGTATAGTTAATGGAATCAGGCGTTACTTTGCGGAAATCCATAGCATACAATTTAAATATATTATATCTAGCAATATCCCGCGAAACAATTATAACCACAACCTGCAAGCAGATGAGTGAGTGTACGCATAGGCATGCGTTTGATGCACCTCCCTCCTCCCACACTGCTTATGCGTACACTCGCAAGCAAAAAACATGAAAACACCACCACCACACAAGCAATAATGTTAACACGATCGTGCAAAGTCCCACCACCATGCAGGTTGCAAAACTCGACGCGCGTTTCGCTCCGACCCCGGAGCATCCTCAGGATGTTGACTCTGCTTAACGAACATTGTTCGCAGAGTTCTCAGGAACGCGTGGAGGTATCGAGCTAAAATTCATATCAAATACTCAAGTTTAGTCTCCCTTGGAGCTTGTAAAATATTAGACTATAGCCAACGCAATTAAAACATGCAGCCGTTTATGACAAATTGTCGACACTCGCAATAGAAGGTACTTCCCATGAACTCAGAATCTTGAAATTTGGTGGAAGTAACGTCCTATAACACAAATAAAGAAGAAAACCATATTTTTACTTAAGTCATGTCTATACATATAATAAATCTGTAGAGGGGTCATGTCTGTACATTAAGAATATTTAAGTGAAAATTAAAAAAAGGGGGTCTATATAAGCCACAGAACCTAAAAATAATTTTTTTTAAAAAAATGTCTGTCTGTCTGTCTGTCTGTCTGTCTGTCTGTCTGTCTGTCCATATGGGAATGTTTGTCGTCGCATCACGCTAAAACCACTGTATGGAATGAAATGAAATTTGGCAGGCAAGTAGCTTATGACCTGAAGAGCATTATTGGAAATTATTATCCCGAAAAACGAAAGGGTTCCCGTGGGATCTTAAAAAAATTTTAGCTACCTATTTGAAGGTATTTCAGCCAAACTACTCAACGTATTTAAATGAAATTTGGCAGGCAGGTAGCTTATGATCTGAAAAGGATTACTGGAAATTATTATCCCGAAAAACGAAAGGGTTCCCGTGGGATCATCAAAAAATTGTAGCTACCTATTTGACGGTATTTCAGCCTACCTATTTGCATCTCACTCACTCCTAGCCAGAGTGGCCGGGAGCGGGGGAACCACGACCAGAGGCTAATGAGCCCCTCTACGTGGGGTCGAAGGACCCGGTATTGAGGATACCGAGCCGTATTAGTTGCTTCTGTTTTTCTAGGGAAAACCCCCCGCGACAGAACGCAGGGGAAAACCTTAGCGCTACGGGAAGGAAGCCTTGGAAGACTTATTCCTGAATGGCAAGACATGTGGCGTGTGGAGGCCCCGGTCCTGAGACCGAGGAACGTGTGTGGTTCCACTCCTCCGAGCGCCACGCATCGTCCCGCGGACCAAAGCCCTAACCAAGGTGGGATTGAAATAAAAATAGACAAGACGTTTTTTTGAAGGCAAAACCCTCGCGTCAGGGCGCAAGGAAAAACCGTCGTAAAAACCACTTTATTAATTCAATTACCTGAAGGGCTAGACTTTGACGAGCGGTCTTTAACCAACTCGCGGACCCAGCCAAACCAGGGAGTGGGGGGGGGGGGGGCCCCGGGAGCCATGATGGTGGGAAAGGGCATGGGGATGCCGACGGTAAACGTCCGAGGACGTTGCTAGAGGGCGCTGGTCGCGCCCGCGCGCCGTACAGCCTAACTCTCCAGTAGGCCGGGTGGCAGGCGGCGTCTGGCGCCCTCATGGTGTAGGGCGGCGTTGTCCGGGGCCGCCGTGGATCCTCGCCAGTCACCCAGGTTCCTCCCCTCCAAGGAACCTTCGGATGGCGCGGATATCCACAGGCAGGCGCGGGACTCCGTCGCGAGCAATGGGACGTCGCTGAGTGCGGTCTTGAACGGCTGCGTGGTGGCAGCGCGACGAGGCGAGGCGGCTTCGCAGACCAAGGCGGCGAGGCCGGAAGATCCAGCCCAGGCGAGGAGAGTTTGGTCCACCAGCGCGGCGGGGCCGGAAACCAGCCCCCCCCCCAGGAGTGGACAGGCCAGTTAAACCAGACGTCAGAGGCGGGGAAGCGGGGCCGGCTGGCTAAGCCAGCCCAGGCGACGCGGCATGACCGGTTATACTAGCCCGTTCTGGGGGCCGGTTGATCCAGCGCGGCGGGGCCGGCAGACTCTACTCGATCCAAGCGGGGCCAGTTCCGCCAGCGTCAAGCGGGCGAGGAATGCTAGGCGAGCCCCAGCGGCGAAGCGGAGATCAGCAGGCAGCGGTGGTGCCGAGGAGGCCGGATGGTCTGCGGTGGTGGTCGGCGGCGGTTGGACGCTCCACCGACAGCCGAGGACGTGTTGAGCAACGGCAGGTGCGGCAGGTGTGACTGCCGGGTGGTGGGCAGGCTCAGGCGGGTGCCTGAGGGCGGCGGTGCAGGGCTGCGGTGCGAGGCGCAGTCCTGGAGGCGGCGCTCTGTGCGCTGCGGTCAGCCCGAGCACTTCTCGGCTGGACGGGGTGGGATCCGGGACGCGCAGCAGGTCTCGGCCGGACATTGGGGCGGGGGGCTACCACAACCCCCCCGCGAGAATGCCGACGGGGGCCCGGCGCGAACGGTGTCCTCTCCGTCACAGCTAGGCTCGGTGTCTTGATGGTGGCGCGTCTTCCACGTCGCAGGACGCGGACGGCCATGGTCTTCGCTGGTGTTGGTGGTCTCACCAAGCGGGGAGCGCTTGGAGGAACTGGCCTCCCGTGACCACAACGCTGGGATAAAATCCTAGCGGGGCGGGCGGGCAGCTCATCTTCCCGGCAAGGCGGCAATCCCCACTCGGTTCACAAGAACCAAGCGCGGATTGCCGATCGCCCTCAGAAGGTGGTCGTGAACTGCTCCAAGGTAGGTGGTCGGCACGGACGCGACACGGACGGAAACGCGGCGCGATCGGGCAGCGTAACGGCGTGCGCGCGCTTCGGAAGCCAGGACGGTCCGGTATTTCAGCCAAACTACTCAACGTATTTAAATGAAATTTGGCAGGCAGGTAGCTTATGACCTGAAGAGCATTATTGAAAATTATTATCCCGAAAAACGAAAGGGTTCCCGTGGGATCTTCAAAAAATTGTAGCTACCTATTTGACGGTATTTCAGCCAAACTACTCAACGTATTTAAATGAAATTTGGCAGGCAGGTAGCTTATGATCTGAAGGGCATTATTGGAAATTGTTATCCCGAAAAACGAAAGGGTTCCCGTTGGATCTTCAAAAAATTGTAGCTACATATTTGACGGTATTTCAGTCAAACTACTCAACGTATTTAAATGAAACTTGGCACAAAGGTAGATTGTAACATGAAATAACCAACATAATATTTTTAACCGACTTAAAAAAGGAGGAGGTTTCTCAATTCGTAAATATATGTTTGTTTTTTATGTTTCTTCGCGGATATCTTCATCGTTTCTAAAACGATTTTAATTTTTTTTTATGTTGTGTAGGGTATAATTTAAATTTGGTCCCATTGTCACCAAAATGGTGACCTGATGATGGGATCCGTGAGGAATCGAAGGAAATCCTCTAAAGGAGAAAGCCCATTTCAGGCCCAGAGTGGACAGCCGTCTTAAGAAGATTTAATTTCTCCAGAAATGTACCATAAAGAGACATGAGTTTTGATAACATTCAAATAACCGCCGCTATAATCAGTAATGTTCCAATAAAAAAAGGAATTTTATTGAATTATTTGGAACCTAAGTAGAACGTTGAGGTGAAATGTTACCCGATGATAAAACTCTAATCAATCAATCCGAATATCGATTTATAAACAAATAAAATAAACTCATGTAAAATACAAATAACGGGTCACTCTGTTGGTAATTCGGTGAAGAATTAATCAAAAGAAAACATTTATCTTAAAACCGATGTTTACGTTTGTTACTACAAACGATAAAGATTAATAAAAAGTCATATTATGTCGATTATTTTTTACGTAATCGATTTATCGATTTCATTTTTTTGCGACAAGCGGCAACACTGATGATTGAAATGTCATTTTTCAAACGAATGATCTCGACCGTTCGCTTGTTGCTCAAAGATGCGTTTTGTTTTGTTTTCGATTTTTTCACCGCAATCTGGCTTTCTCGCCTGAACTTGTTTCGGCTTTTCACGTACGACTTTGGCATTGTTTTACTAGTTTTGTTCTCTCCTTCTACGATTACTTATCCCTAGATTAAAGGATTACGCTATTTGATTGTGCATACCAAAATGTCTGAAGAACATTGTGTTGTGGTAATAATGTTACCAAGAACCGTATTTTAGAGCCCGAAGAATTAAGTGTCATACAGCAGTGGCTTGCACGGCAGCAGGTAATCATAATATTATAATAAAATGTTTCTATTATTTCTTTCTTTATAGTTTAATCGTTAAATCTTTTACGGTTGAAAATATTTATCATTAATGTTAATATTATGTTTTAGGTGTCAGGCGATAATCTTGTTTGCCACAATTGCTGGGTAGCAATAACTGAAAGTCTTGCACTACAACAAGGGCTATCTTATTATACGAGTATCTTACTATTATAAATTATTGAAAAGTCGGAAAAGGCCTTGGAAATAAAATAGACAAAAAGTAAAAAAAAAAAATATTTCTACATTATTGGCGGCATTTTAAGTTTTTTTCTCAGATATCTAATACTATTAACATTTTAGAACACTCATTTTTAATGCGATTTTTTGATGTCCACATTGGGCCTGAGACACTATGGAGAGTGGGCTTTCTCCTTTATGTGGAATAATATATTGATTTTTATTTTTTCTGAAGTAGTCTAAGCATATGTTACCAAACAGTAAGGTTTTGCACCATATCCTGGATCTATAATATCAAAAAATTTCGCGTTTCAGTAAACTTAAATATTATATACCTATATTGAAAAAATTGCGCCGCTCTGGCTTACGCCAGGCTAGGCTAGGTAGACTTTTTCTCTTTCTACTATTTTTTTTTATCTAATCGTTTTTGTTTTTCATTTTCCGTCCTCAAATAATCGTCGTCTGATCATTCGAGAATTATCCCTACTCAGTCTATACCCATCACTAAAAATCTGAAAATTAAATAATTTTAAACAAAAAAAAACGACTTCAAAAGGTTAACTAAAGGGAACAATTAAATTTACTTCGCACAAAGTAATATTTATTTTCCAGTACAAGTGAAAATAATTATTACTTTGTGCGAAGTAATTTATTATTATACTTAGGTTTTGCAAATACGATTAATAAAGTATAGGCGTAGGATAGTTTGTTTTCAAGATATGAATGAGATGTCATATGTACATTTAAATTAGAAAAGTTATGTCAATATAAGTAAGATTTATGTTTTTCATGATATTTTTATTTATTAGTTTTCATGCTAGGTACGGCTTGGGTTTTTTCTTTCTTTTGGACTTTTGCTATTTTGTCAAAGGAACTTAGTACTTTAACCGTAAAGTCCCTAAGTAGGCTACATGTTTGTTAGCGTAGGTAATTAATAAATAAAAAACCGGGCAAGTCCGAGTTGGAATTGCGCACCGAGAGTAGACTTTTAAAAAATTTGGCACTCGGCGCCAGCAGCGCAGCGTCGCGTCGGTGTGAAAACGATCATCGTCTGCAGTCGCTGCGGCGTAAAGTCCATACAAATCTCAGTACAGAGATCTTCGTCGCGTATATGAGCGTACTATCAAGTAGTCCCGTTCGCATAAAAGAAAAAAAAATATTATACATACAGACGAATTGAGAACCACCTCCTTTTTTTGAAGTCGGTTAATAATACACGGTCATTTTTCGAGCTGGTAGTAGGAATTGTTAGCATTTTCATAGAAAAAATACCTCAAAACATTTACGACAAAAACGGCCATTATTTGACAGTAAACTATTATTATTACTCCATCGGCCTACTTCTTTTGCCTATGCACGTCTAATACCGTGTATAAAGAAGCATTACTATAAATTAGTGATTTTAAATATCCAAACGACAGTGTTCATAAACTAAAAATGTATTTGAACTTCTGCCCTAAATCACTTTTCCACGCGTACGAAGTCGCGGGCACAGCTAGTAGCTAATAAAATTAAAAAAAACCTACCTAATAAAGTGGCCGAGCATACCGCTCGGTCAAGCTTCGGCCACTTTATTAGCTCGGTCGGCTCCCTTTGGGGCTTCCACACGTATTCCTACACTATGATAGGTCATAGGAAATTTTGCTCGGCGCCCATGTCTTCTACAACCACAGGGCCGGCTGATTATTCAGAACTATTTCCAGTCCAACCAAATATAAACTGAACGCATCTGTAAATAGCGCACAGTTTATTCCAGAGTTAGCGCTGAGGCCTCGTTGACACTGATCAGTGATTAGACGATATTTGTGACATTTTCAGGGAAAGGGGGCAATTGTCTCCTCTGCCGAAGCAGCGAAGTGACACCGAAGAACCGAAATGACACGTAGGTATACACGCCGAATTCTGTATGACTTACGAGGTAGTGCGGGAACATCTATTGTCGAGTCAGGAATACTTGTATTGTATTCAAAAGCTCAATGGATCGTGTTACTACAAGACCAGTAACTCCAGTAGGGTAGTCAGTTCCGGGAAAGCCCTGCGGGAATTAAAGGAACTAAATCTTATCTAGATGTGGTAGGTCAGCTATTTAACTATTAGTTACTGGTTATATTTCACTTATACCTATATAAAAATGAATTGCTGTTCGTTTTTATAATTAGTCTGGCTAAAACTCGAGAAGGTGTGAACCGAATCGGCTATTTTTAATCTTGAAATATTCGTGGAAGTACCGGGTTTAATCGCAAACTGTTTCTATGCTAAACGAAGTGGGCACGGGTCAGCCAGTTCTGTTTATAAATAGTAAAAAAAAAAACATACAGACGAATTGAGAACCTCCTCCTTTTTTGGAAGTCGGTTAAAAATAACCCGTAAATAAAAACATCCGATCTCCGTTTACACTTTTTTTCTTTGGGGATGCTTCATTTCTTATTCCGACGCGCGTACCCAGCGCCGTGTCTGAAGCGCCCTAAACTATGTCTCATGCTGCAATGTGCCACGCACACACATGTAATAAAAGTATTCCTTGCCTTCCTTACTACCTAGTACTAGAAAATGGTATCACCCTAATACTGGCAATTCGACTCATTATTTTTGTTTTCTTCGATTTCCAGGCACATTCCGGAAACCGCCATCTAGCGCCACTATTGGAAAATACTAATTACTAATTTCGTTTCGTATCTTCTTCTTTTTAGAATTTAGCTTAATGTGATGTTATAAGCATCTTTATTTTATCTCAATATTTGCACTTAATTCGGCATATTTACATTTTATAATTTACAAACGTTAATAGTAGTGACATCTATTGCAATTTTTTTTTGTATTAAACATAGATTGTATGGGATGGTAGGCCATGGCCTTGCCTTGGGTTATTTACATACTTTGGTCTTAGCCAAAAGGCCGTCGTATATAAATATTACAGGCGCGTTAAAGAAAAGTATTATGTTTTTTAAAACCATTATATTTCTCACAATATACATAACATATTGTTTACTGCATTACAGTTTGTCTTAGTTATTCAACTAGAATCGGAATCACTTCCCGAATAATTGGCGAGGAGTGACAGCCCCGTTCCCGACTGTGTTGGCTTCTGTTCTTTAATCTCTTCTTTAACACTTGTCGTCTCTTCTTTCTCAATCTTGATCTGATTCGATTGATTTGGTGCCGATTTTTTTACTACAAGATTTGATAGTGTAGTTTTCTTTGATAGTACCCCTATACTCTTGTTCCACGTTGCATTTCTGTTATCGCTTGTCTTAGCAACTAATACACTATCTTTTGTATCAGTTTTCGACACCTTGACACTAGGCTCCCCTTCTGTTACTTCTTCTATAATTTCCTCTGTGACAATTTTGTGTTTTGCAGATGGATTATCAAACTTTACTGATCTGTAACAAAAAAATGAACTAAGTTAGACATAATAAAAAAATATATTATACTCGCCCAACAATATAGTACAATAATATTCAAAAATATCCGTAAATTAGGTACATATTGCTTGGCTGTTACCCGGACTTTTAATGAGTATCTATTAAAACTTTCTAATGTATAAAAATCTAAAATAATCAAGAGTTGTAGCCATTTTGCCACAAAACCGCATATATCGTAATTCTTAAAGACTATAAGTTATAATGTTTCAACTATGATCTGGAACGAATAAATACCTACCGAAAACAACATTTTTTGTTGTTCCAACGCAGGATCGATTGATCCCACGACTTCCGGGTCGCGAAGCTCTGAATCACTAGACCACGGAGGCGATACCTACACTTACAACTACCACCAATAGCCAATACCTACATACTAATCCCTACAACCTACATGACGGGACGTGTGAAGAGTTCCTAAACACCGTCATATTATAGGTTCGTCACTGATAAATTTAACCTAAAGGTAAACAGACCGAAAACATCGAAATTTTCACATATTCACTTAGTTAATGGAATCAGGCGTTACTTTGCGGAAATCCATAGCATAAAATTTAAATATATTATACCTAGCAATATCCTGCGAAACAAATATAACCACACTATATTATGACTTAACGAACATTGTTCGCAGAGTCAACATTCTGAGGGTGCTTCGGGGTCGGAGCGAAACGCGCGTTGAGTTTTGCAACCTGCATGGTGGTCGGGCTTTGCACGATCGTGTTAACATTATTGCTTGTGTGGTGGTGGTGTTTTCATGTTTTTTGCTTGCGAGTGTACGCATAAGCAGTGTGGGAGGAGGGAGGTGCATCAAACGCATGCCTATGCGTACACTCACTCTTCTGCTTGCAGGTTGTGGTTATAATTGTTTCGCGGGAAATTGCTAGATATAATATATTTAAATTTTTATTACATATTCACTTATCAACACTTTCACAGGTATGTTAAAGGATCGTACTTCATTATCCAATATATTTTATAACCATTAAACAATAATTAACATATTTAAACATCAAATGAAAAACCTTCACAGTAGAAATACGCTATTTTGACACTGCCAACTGTAGAATATAATCTTTAGTCTACGAATTCATGTAGCCAACAATAATCATTGCGTTAATATTGGCCAATTGGCATCACTACTATGGATGGACTAATCTATGGTTGTGTCATAAACAGTTTTGTTTGCGTTTGGGTAAAATTTATCTCGGACGTACTATACACAGTACATAAGAATCTAATAAGATTTTAAAAACCTACTTGATAAATTCATTGTCCTCCTTCTCTTCCCTTGCTTTCCTCTCTTCCTGTGTTTCGGGTTGGTACTGTTTCAGCATACTCTCGTAATCCACCGACCTCTGCCGTCGGTTCAGCTCTTTTAACTCTTCAAGACTCTCCAGCAACTCGATCTCTTGTCTCGATTGTTCTGTTCTATATTCTGAATATAAAAGTTTAAATATTGAATGTAATGTAGTGTTTATTTCAAGTTCAGCCTAGACACTGAATCATTTTTGATAAGACAATTGAAAAGATAAGTATTTTGAAAAAGAATAAAATATGATGTATTGGATGTGTGCCTTTCCTTTTGATCCTTTGTTAATGTTTTATGTTGAATTTAGCTAAAAAACAGTTGGGGCCAAAGAAAAGGGGCAGAAGAATTGATTTTAATGATCAATCAAAAATTGTAAACCTATTTAGAACACAAGATTACGAATTACGAATTTGTATAATTTTAACGTAAAAAACTTATAATGATTGTATGAATATTTAATACTAATATGTACATTTGAACATATGATTGAATTTATCAAAATCTTACATATGATGTTACATCATAATATTTTATTCATATTATCATTCAAAACCTTTTTAGAAGGGAAAAAATTTGTTAATGTGTAATGTTGTATAGATATTGGTCAAAGTGGTGTACTGTATATCTGGATAATATAGATTCTGTTGTATATTTAAAAATTGTATGGCAACAATAACACTTCCCTTTTACTTCATTTATTTACTTGCCAAAAACAAAACCACAGATAGCACATTAGTAACATTTAAAAATGTGCTAAGAAGAAATGTTTTATGATTACAGGCTAAAGTACAATCACTTGTGCGACAATGAATATTAAATATGGCATATTGTGTGATGTCGTGGACATGGTGTTACACCACATACCCAACAATTTCATGGGATTGTTAGCTTCCTCCTCTTTTAGTTCCTCTTCTTCCCGCTTGGCTTGTTCCTCCGCTAACTTTAAAGCCATAAAGTTCCTAGTGGCTCCAGCTTCTATTTCATAATCTGTGTTCTTTGGGTCTGTTTTAAATGAAATTTCTTGTAGACAGCGGGTACACTGAAATCAGACGAATAATCAATTAATTATATGGTTAAAAAAATTAATATAGTGTAAACTTCCTAAAATGTAGAAGTGAGCTCAATATGGTTGGTTTACTTCGAAACCTTTACATGAATTGAGCAGCCAATCTCTTTTACGAAAAAAGGTGTTCAATGATCATATAATTCTAAATTTATTATAAAAAGGGAAGGAGAAACTGAATGAATATGATCAAGTACGTAATTATGAACCATCAACTATTTAACAAAAATTTCATGTCACTTACTTATTACATTTGTTAATATTGTTTGATCAAGGTGGTGATTATTATTATTACTTCATCACATTGAGAGTTTAATAGAACATATGAGACCACACAAATACTGGCTAAGCAATAAATGACAGGCACAGTTAACTGAACATAATAAGTATCTATTAAGAATACTTTTTTAAATCAAAATATGCACTAATATATAAAAAATGTTAGTAAGGTTGTTTTTCTTTCTTCACTCCATATACAAAAATGTCATGAAAGAATTCTCGGTCACTTGATTTTTGTTAATGAGTTTATGCTTTATTTTATTTTTGCATTGTACAAAAAGAATAAAAGCAGCATATTATAAAATATAATCTAAACTACTCTTTCTTATGTTTTATCTAATGACAACCTTACACTCAGTACAGTGTATCTTCCAATTGACTTATGGAGTTCTGTTGACAGCAATTTTTTTTTCTAGTCGAACTAATGGTTCAAATAGAAAAAAAAATTGCTTAGTTATTGAGGAAGGCTAAAATAATTAAGCTTCTCAGATATTGTATACTGGACTCAATGTTATACTATTATCAAACTTGTTGAATCGGACAATAATAAAATTAAGATATTAAGCTACTAATAATAATACTAAGCTACTAAAAATAATGTATGTGGGTACTATTTTTATATTCAAAGTTTAAATGTCTTATTGATGACATAACTAATTAATGATAGTCCTATCATCTAATCATAGAAATCTACTAGGTCTCTTTGTTGGATCGAATCACAGAATCGAAGATGCATGTACCTTATCTGCTACTTACTTTGATATAGAATCGGTATATTCTTATTCCCAGATAATCTTCATTCTCCACATCCTCTTTTCTTGCATTAAACTTTTTACCTTTGTAAATATACTCCCCGCAGGTAGCGCATCGCATGTTGAAAGGTGCCATAAGACGAACAGTGTATTGTCGATTTTTCGCCAATTTCATACGCGGTATTTTCGATGGATCAAAATCCGGGGGATAATATTTCTAAAACATACAAAAATGGATGGTCATATTAAAAGAAATTATAATATTGATGAGCTTTTAAAAAACAGTTTTTTATACTTACATTTAAAACCTTTCTTTCTGACATTTTTTTGTCTGAGTTTGGTCAGGTGCTAATAATATATAATAATTGTGATTGATTACAAAAAAACTATGCTTTGTCTCAATTATTATATAAATTAAATAAGTTTTAAATCTAATAACTTTAAAACAACACAATTTCACAAGGCATAAATGTCACTGCCAAAATTTGACAAGAACGATGATTGACATTTCACTAGTTGGTTTTTTTAATAAGGCCGTATAGCTTAAGCTATAGGATTCATACTATAAAGTCCCGAATTTTGAAGGAGGAAAGAATTTTTATAAATTCATGACGGATTAGTTACGCATGAAAAATATTATCTAACAAAACATTCTGCCAATGAGCGGTTTTTATTTTGACAGTTCTACTGGTTTCAGAAAACTGCTGATAGATGGCATTAAACCTAAGTAATATGTCAAGTCCTGTGTAAAATGTCAATTTCCGCTTTGTTTTTTGTTTGTTTACCTTTCAACTTGTTTTCTTTCACTTGCAATAGTTTATTATTTATTAATTGTGCCCTGAGAACTAAACTAATCATGGCTAGTCCATGCGCAGTACAATTTTGTAAAAATATAGGTAACCACCGCTTTCCCCAAGATGAAACTCGGAGATCAAGATGGATAGAGGCTATCAAACATATAAAAACAGGATTAACTATAAGAAAAAAATCCTTCATATTATGTTGAACTCAATTTACGCCAGCAGATTTCATCTCTCCGTCATCACATTTGGCAAGAGCCCCAAGAGGTAAAATATTTATCTTAGCGTCGAGTCGAAAATACTCGGCAGTAGGCTGAAATTTGGCATGTATATTTCTTAGAATCTAAGTATAGGGGTTTATTTTTTGTTTTAAAAATCAAAGATATCGAAGCCAGCGAGCTATAATGTATGTAGGTTTCCTCGGAAGTGTAGGAGATCACTAAGAAAGGAATTTGAAAGGATTATTTTTGTGTATGAAACAGCATCTGGCAACTACCACCCAACAAAGATCACAGATTTTTTGACATATTACATTATGCAAGCGCCATCTTACGGTAGTCTCTGTACCTAAAAGTGACACTTCGAAAACCCCTCATTGTGGTGCGGGGAGGGTTGTGTCGTTACAAACGCACACAACACATGCTAATTTTTGCACACAAACATAACTTGCACTATTCACTTTTTATTATATAATAATGTGAACATTATACCACGAGTTTAAAGTATACTACGTTTTATTCGAATGTCTTACGGCATCCTTTTATGGGGAAATGCAGCCGACATTAACACAATATTTGTGCTGCAGAAGCGAGCAATACGTTCCATTT
Source organism: Celastrina argiolus (assembly GCA_905187575.2). NCBI lineage: Eukaryota > Metazoa > Arthropoda > Insecta > Lepidoptera > Lycaenidae > Celastrina > Celastrina argiolus. The sequence continues at coordinate 15,461,198 of LR994599.1, read as the reverse complement.
ACAAGATGTCCTCATTTGATAAGTTTAAAGAAATAGGAATACTAACCGTTGCATCTCAATACATTTTGGACAATTTATTATATGTAAGGAAAAATTTAAATAATTTTAAAACAAAAAGTGACAATCATTGTAGGAACACTAGAAATAAGCACAAGCTCGATATACCTATGATCAGGCTTAGCAAAGTAAGTAAATCTTTTAAATGGCAATGTATACGCCTATATAATAAAATCCAAGAAAACGTTCAAAATTTTTCTATTAATAAATTTAAAAAAGTAGTCAAAGAACGTTTGTGTGCTAAAGCTTATTATAAGATAATTGATTTTGTTAATGATTGCACACCCTGGGAATAAGGTGGCCAACCATGATGGCTGCTTATATTTATTTACTATATGTACTCTAACTTTTATAATATTAATATGTGTAGGCTATAGATTAAGTTACATTGTAAAAAATATATACTGTTAATAAAGATCAATTTTCCATCTTTTTGCTAAAAGTTGGCCCCGTCCGAGTTTCTTACGCCGGTTCTTCTCGGCGGGTTAGGGTATAATAGGGTTGAACCGGTGGTTGTTTTTCTTGTTGACTTTCCGAAAATAACTTTGTAAGTTTCATTTTGAAATAAAACGTTTTTTATTTATTATTTTTATTTATGTGGATTGTCGAAACAGACGATAGAATGTTATTAGTTTTTAATACGCTAGATTTTTATCATTTTTTCATCTTATACCCAGCGTTGCCAGAGTATAGAGGGGAAATCGTCGCGCTAAGGCTCATCCATAGCAAGTAAACGTTAGCAATAAGTAGGTATAATTATTCTTTTTTTTAATTTTATTTTTAAGTTCAAAGTAAATTATTATCTAAACTATGAAATAAATAAAGAATACAAGAGATTTTAAGTAGAAAGTAACGCGTCTACACATGGACTGAGCAGATTAATTGACTCTATTTTTACCCGATTGCGCAACGCAGGACTAAATAAAGAATACAAAAGACTATAAGTATAGTGTTTAACAGCATAAGTATGTATGTATATCACAGATTAAGTATTAGTTACTACGTAATATATGATGTATATGTCGCAGTCATCTCATTGAATCTGCTTTTTTAATTGAATCACTAGGCGGTTGTATAATGGCGTCAAACAGCTCTTACTGATAGGAATGTGTTGGTATATATTTTTGATTAATTTACTTTATGTTATAATAGTACACATTAGGAAATTTGGAAGTTTAAAAATAAAATATTAAGACCTAGTCTCGGATTCATTGCATTTGTTGGTAAAAATAGAATTCAATGAACGCGCTAGTCGTTCAATTAAATAGCGGATTCAATCAGATGACTGCGACATATATAAGCACGTTATAGGTACATACTATGAATCACTATACAAACCAAACGCTTGTGCCGATTTTTATGATTCACGTCAAACGAATTCCTCTTAGTCTGGCGAATGTCAATAAAGTTGGATATTATCGGCTAGGAAAGTACAAGTATGTAATAGTATATTATGGTTCCGTTTGACGTCCAAAGTCCTTTATGAGAGTACATCGCTTGCTACCGATTGCAGTCCATAGATGTCGTACCGTACCGTTACCGCTCCCAGCGCCACCTTCCGTTAAATCTGTGAACTAAGTGAAAGCCACAAGCCGCCATCTTTGATATATCAGATCATTGTTGCGTCGTTTTTGCAACCATGCAGTCGCTAAAAACTTACTTATTTAAGTTATAAATTTAACTTAACTTTTAATTTTAAAATCTATTTAAAACAAATTTTTGAGTTTTATAAAGTCGTAAAACCGTTACTGATCGTCAATAGAGTTCATTATACAGTTTTTTTACCGCGTATCGGGTAGACGTAAATCACGCGATCGGGATATCGCGGTGAAAAGTTCGTCGTTTTGAACTCGTTATTGGCGGTTACTGTAGAAGATGGAGCAGAAAATCTCTTCGCCGTTTGAAATTAGGATCGAAGCAAAGGTTTGCAGCCGCATTTGGTGAGTGACATGATAATTTTTCACGATTATGCGGCGGGTACTAATGATCTATTTCTTGAGATCGTGCCTAATTCGGTGACCTGTTTATCATAGCGTGATATCCGAATAGTATAAAAGTAATTAATTAACAAATATTTCATTACTAAATCGAATTTTCCATCCGTTACATCATTTACGTTGACTTCGCGGAGGGTAGTAAAATATTTTTTGCGAAGTTGTTCAGCTCTTTTCTATTGCTAATTGAGCCAGTACGTACAGTTCTGCAGATATTTAGTTTAAAATACATTATACTTATAACATTTCTGATCAAAATAGATCGATGTTTACACTGATAACATTTCTGATCCAAATAGATCGATGTTTACACTCATAACATTTCCGATTCAAATAGATCGATGTTTTCACTCATAACATTTCTGAACGAAATAGATCGATGTTTGCACTTGTAACATTTGTGATCCAAATAGATCGATGTTTTCACTCATAGCATTTCTGATTGAAATAGATCGATGTTTGCGCTGGAAGTACCTACAACTTTTCCAGATCTTCTATAGGTACGTTAAACGTCTTGACTGTTCGGTTCTAACAGTAGACGCCTGAAAATATTTTTAATAAACATACCCTAAGCCTATATAATATAGCTTAGAAAATTCATGTTTATGCAGACGCAGATATCTAATGCTTGACAAGCCAAGATAAAAAGTAGGCGGACTGGATAACATACATTCAGGTTACGAACACACAGTTCTCTGGAACCATCATTAATAAATAAATCGTGGGTATGCGATTTGCGAGGCATCCTCACTCCTTAACAAAGAAGGGGGGGGGGGATATAATATACATATTATATAATATGACCACATAATAATATATAAGAGATCAAAACTTTACTGATTTTAATATGACTTTAATAGAATGATTTCAAACTGAGACAAGTGATCGAATAAAATGTACAGTCGGTAACCTAACATAAATTATCATTTTTTTAAAAGAGGTATTGTTATGAATTTAAACTATGTGCAGTTGACGCCATCACGAATATTATCAATAAAGTGGTAGAAATCCATTGTACAGTCGACGCCCTCGCGATATTAATCAAAGTCATTAGATTTGCAAATCTCGTTCATTTTGTAGTTGTGGCTAAAATACTATTACCATTAAATATATAACACAGACTGTTGGTATGCTTGCTATATAAATATCGATCGAGATGATGAAATACATGCCCTTCTAGTACAGTACATTGAACCAAGAATCAGGCTTCAACAATTCTAAAGGTTCTAAACTTTGGATGGTTTTGAACTATAAATGTCAGCTTACCGAGGACATTAAAATTTATAAATAATTGTTGGCTATTACATAATACCAACTGCAGTAGTTCAGGCTATAAATTAGCATCTTAACCTAAATCTCCCGCGCGGGGAAAGCTCGTATCACCTCGCAGTCAAACTGCAAAGTCAATATTTATGGTATACAATACGCTATACAAATTCCCTGTTCAAAAAGTCAGTAAGTACAGAAGGGTTATTACAATACATTAACTAACAGCTGACAGTTTAAGCTGGTCTTCTACCTCTTGGAAGTTAGGACTATAATATCAGCTGGGACAGGTCGTATAGTTGCGCACTCTCATTGCAAGAGTAGTATTTAAGGGACACAAAACCTATACTCAAATTCCCTGTCGAAAGTCAATAAGTACAGTACAAATTCATTATAATATATTGACTAAAAGCTGACAGTTCAAGCAGGTCTTCTACCTCTTGGGATTTTGGGCCATAATATCAGCTTCGAAACTAAAAAATTAGCTTCCTAACCTTCATCCCGCTGGGACAGGTCGTATAGCCGCGCACTTACACTGCAAGAGTAATATTTAAGGGACACAAAACCTATACAAATTCCCTGTCGAAAGTCAATAAGGACAGTACAAGTTCATTACAATACATTGACTAATAGCTGATTGTTCAAGCAGGTCTTACTCCTCTTGGGACTATAATATCAGTGTCGAAACTATTTACCTCCGGGTATATCAGGATTGCTGTTGGCTGAAACGCCAAACATTTGCGCCTATTTACTTTACGTATACCAGGTCCTATGAAAATCGGGGCAGTGGTCTGTTTGTCGCACAAACGGATTCAGCTTTACAGAGTATAATATTAATATTATGTCCACTTTGGCCTTCGAGTCATTGTCGACGCGTTCTTTACCTATGTCCAATATACAAAGTCTAAAGTTTTATAATGGCACACATCATAATACAGATTTCTTAACGATGATATAAAGTCAAGAGCAGGCATACATCCTAATACAAATTTCCTATCAATTATATAAATTCAAGAGGTTTATAATGGCATAGGTACATTATAATACAAATATCCTGTTGATGATATAAAGTGAAGATGTTTATAATACCACATATTCAAATACAAAGATTGATGATACACAAACAATATGTTTATAATAGCACACGTTCTAATACTAATACAGGTATTGATGATACGCAAACAAGATGTTTATATGATGGCACACATCCTAATATAAGGTTTCTATTGATGGTATACATTCATGAGCTTTATAATGGCATACATTCTAAGACGAGGTTCCTGTCGATGATACGAAGACAAAAGTTTTATAACGCAGATACAGACGCACATCCAAATATGTTGTATTTATTGAAAACCAAGATATTCCAGACGTACTAGAACTCATGGTCTCTTGTCTGTAGTCGACTTTGGGTCAAAATCAGTCCTAGACTTAAGGGTCGAAAGCTCGCACATTACAGCTTCAAAGGCTACATAAAGCTCGGTACACTCACCATGACACTTTAATAAAGTTTTATTCAAAAAATAGATACTGTATATGTGCTAGAGTTTATGGAGTTTCCTGTGCAGCTGGCGGTTGGTCCCTCATGCAGGTCTCGCCTCATAGGGTTTATCAACTTTGCAACCTTCATCACCCCAATCGGGAAGGTTGCTTGCCTAACGCTGGCACGCTACAGCTTCAGTAAAAGTGTATGGAACACTAATCGCAACTACGAAGTTCCTGTCAAATGTAAGACACTGAAGACGTGATGCAGCTTATGGACATCTGTTCCCTAATTGCCGGTCGGTCACCTAGCAAGATCTGTCCTGGAAAGGATCAAAGGCGACATAGTCGGTAATATTATAACTTATTTATCTTGAATTCTCAGGAATAAGTCTAGATTTGCAGAGATGTTCTATTACACTATTACATAGCGTATAGTACTTGTACCATCCAGGTAATATATTTTATTCATAGAACCAAAAGTGTCACATGATGGCATCGAATAGTAACTAACTTTTTAACTTTGCAAGACGTTTTAAATTGCATTCAACCCTTACTAGTAGCGGAGTCGATGGTTCTAAAATTTTGTGATACCCCAGTTGCTTGGAATGTAAACTAATCCCCACTGGCGGTGCAATATTTCTATCTGGGTGAACGCCTCAGGTACTTTTACAGTTTTCCTCTCAAAATACGTATTATGTCATAAAGCTATATATATATATTTTTTTACGCTACGCCTGGAAACTTACATCAGTAGTAATTATTGTGATGTCGGATTACGTGAACAAAAATATATTCTTAAATAAAGAATTAAATACTCGACCAGTCTCTTGACACACAGTAATACTTGATAGGTGTAATTGTGATTCTTTTATTACTTTAAAACTTTATCACATTGTTGCATTATTCACAAGCCACCAGAAGATAACAAACACGTCTCTCATAAAGGACTTTGAACGTCAAACGGAACCATAATATATACATTTTACCTTCCAATAAAATGTGTATTATGTTCCTTAACGTCCAAAGTCCTAATAAGGGCTTCCTGGTGTCCATCCTCATCATTATGAGACACTTACAATGATCTGATATATCAAAGATGGCGGCTTGTGGCTTTCACTTAGTTCACAGATTTAACGGAAGGTGGCGCTGGGAGCGGTAACGGTACGGTACGACATCTATGGACTGCAATCGGTAGCAAGCGATGTACTCTCATAAAGGACTTTGGACGTTAAGGAACATAATACACATTTTATTGGAAGGTAAAATGTATATATTATGACATTCTCCATACTATCCTAATATAATCACATTTTGACATTTTAAATAAATTTTCAAATAAGTTTTCCTTAAATACGGGAATACTTATTTCAAATAATTATGTACTTAAAAATCATTACATATTAACAGTTGGTAAGTTTAAATTTTTACTAAATACCTAATCAATACAAGGGCAGCATAGTATTACTATAGTGTTACTATGATATAAGGGAATAGTATTTTCTATACTAAGTAATTAGATTTTTAATAGATACAGTTTTAGGATGTTTCTTAAACTTGCTCTATAGTCGGAATTTTAATTCGATTCCAGATTTGACACATTCAGTGTTGCAACGTTATGACAAGTACTAAATAGTGACGTGCGAAATTATTCGATACGGAATTGGAATATTTCGGGATCGATTCCTCTCGTTTATAGCAGTAGTATATCTAAAAAAAGAGAAATAAAACAAATATATGTATTTTGGTAATATTTTATTTTATAAATTGTCGCCGTCATTGCTATCGCTGTCAATTTCTGTAACATGTTCTGTCTGTTATAAACTAGCTGAACCGTGCCCACTTCGTTGAGCATAAAAATAGTTTATGACTAAAACAAACTAACGTTCGCGTTCTTTAGTTATATATAGTGTAGGTACCTAACACGACTTTCTTTTATATATATTATAGTCTAGCTGACCCGTGCCCACTTCGTTGAGCATGGAAACCGTGTAAACCTTCGCGGGACGAACGAATATTTGAAGACCAAAAATAGCCGAGTCAGCTGATCTCGAGTTTTAGCGAGACTAATGAACAGCAACATTGATTTTTATATAACCTAATTTACTCAGTGATAATGTAGCTTTCTAATGAAAAAAGAATTTATTAAAATCGGTCCAGTACTTTTTGAGTTAAGTCGTTACATACAAAAATACAAATCATTCCTCTTTATAATATTATTAATGTAGATGTATAGATTACACCTACTAACATAAGCTAAGCCGGTGAATGCTCCGGTCAAAAACAGTCGGTCCAGTCGATTCGGAGATCATTAGTTTGATGACGATGATGATGATGAAAAGTAGCCTATGTTAATCCTCATAACTTTAGCTATCTACCAGTAAAAGTCTCGTCAATATCCCTCCAGCCGTTTCAGAGATTAGCTGGAACAAACAGACATGCGGACAGACAGACACAATTTTTTTTTAAATTGCATTGTCGTGTTCAGTATCCTTCATATGCATTTAGTAAAACATTGCTAATTGAAAGTTACAAACAGACACTTCAATATAATTAAGGGCTGATTTTTCAATCGTCAGATAACTTTTATATGTTGAATAAACATGTGACTTTGACATTTGTTCCATACAAAATCTGTCAAAGTCACATATTTATTCCTTACATAAAAGTTATCTGATGATTGAAAAATCGGCCCTTATTTGTATAGATGTGTCTGATGTTGTCAATTAACATATTATCTAACCTACTCATTTTTTCCTCTTCTTTGACAACATGGGATACGCATTTAGACCATTACAATAAAGCAGTGATTACCAATTAATAAATAATTATTATTTTGATTTAAATAAAATTCAATAATTTAGTCTTTAATTGGCACACCATTATTATGATTATTAACATAAATCGCGATTGTTTATCGATTTTTGTGTTTATCACTACAATAATAAATGTGGTATCATTATTTTACAAAATGACAGTAGCTAATGTCAAATGTGGAATCTAATTAAAATTCCGAGTATAGTAGTAGGTACTTATAGTACTATTTTAAATTGTTTTATTTTATGACATATGACATCTTTTGAGGAATTGGAATTTAGTTATTTTATAAATAACTTTTTCTCGCGACATCGTCCGAACGAGCTTAGCGAATATTCAAAAACGACAAAATTAACGTAATTTAATTTCAAAATCCAAGTTGTTCGTTTTTTTTCGCAAAATTTATAATAAGTACCTGAACAGAACTCCGTACAAATAGAACTATGAAACGAAACTACGTGGTTTAAAAAAAAAGTCAATTAAACCCCGTTTTAATATTAGGTACCTATATTAAAAAAAAGTTTCCAAAAGAAAAGAAACGAAAAAAAATCATACAACACAATATTTTATAAAATTTGATTTGTTCGTATTTTTCACTCGTTCACCGGTGCCATTACGTAGGGTACATCAGAAGAATAGAAATTTCCTGCAAATTATACATTGGTTAGCAATTTTGCCGTTATAAAAACAAATAAGTAGGTACTTAAAAAAACAGGACAAAATAGATATTTAAGTATGTGATGACGGGGACTCTCATGCAAAATAAGTGATTATTTTGCTCGTTTTGTACGAAACCCTTTGTGTGCGAGTCCGACTCGCACTGGGTCGGTATCTCTTTTTTTTAAAGATACGAGGAACCTAAGTACTTAATGTACGTTCATACTCATAATATGTAACGTAAACTAATATATAGACTCATGACTCACCATTTGGAAACGTAAAGTTATAAATTATTTATGCCTTTCTAACAAAATTAGGATGCATTTCCACCGATAATGTGCGTGTCTGCTTTGCGATGATTGTCAATAGAATCGCTTCATTTACCTAGTCCCGCTCCGCACAGCCAGGTGGAAACGGCTTAGCAACGGCTTAGCGGAACGAGGTTTTTGTCGTACGAAACAAGCGAGAGATGCTTGCGAGGAATGTGTTGCGACTTGCGAGCAGGGATGAAATGGATACGAAATTTCGGATACGGATATGGACATTGAATTGTTTCGGTTTATCCGTTTCTTTCGGATAACTTTGGTTACGGATACTAAATTTTGTTTTCCTTTCTACAGTAGCAAAACTTTCATTTCTGATTCGGTTACGGTTACGGATAATTTTTTATATCGGATATCCGATAGTTTCGGTTACGGTTACGAAGCTCCCTGAAATCCCTGCTTGCGAGGGATGCAATGCGAGGTAAGCGACATACTGTACCAGCCTCAACTGCATATTTACGACACATTTTCCACGCACAGCTTTGGTGAAAACTTCCACACATTTTCACAGCACATCTAAAACTTCTCGATCGGCACATTTCCAATCATCACCATGGCGGTGATGGTGTCGGCTGTACCTCTCTTTCCCGACGCCGTCGACGGCAGCTCGCAGCTCGCGCTCCAGCAGGTCGATCTTCTCCTCGTGCCTGGTCCGCTGCGCCTGCGCCCGCCGCTGCTGCTCCTCCAGCGCCACGACGATCTTCTCCAGCCGCTGTATCTGATGCTGCTTGTTCTCCAACGTCGAAAACAAATCTTTGATTTCGCTCGCTTTAGCCGAAATTTGCTTATTGACCTAAAATGTATTGATAATAATTATTTGAGATTCTCTTAAAAGTAGTTCGAAAGAAATATTGTTAGATTCGTGTCAACACTTTGCTGTGAGAGTGATAGTATACAGTAAACAAAAACAGTTGCGTTTTTGTTTTTTTTAATTACCGTTCTCAAGTCAACAGACTTTAGAACAACTTTAGAACTTTTTCCACCTAAACTTTTATATTCAACACGTACTCTACTTGCTGCAAATATCTCATTCACAGTAAGTAGTTCCTACCACGAGACATAGATATAGACAACTTCAAAATCCTCGACTTTTACCCGACAGAACGGCGATGTCGCACGGCCCTGCGATAGGGTAAAATAACTTATGCTACGACATACTTGCCAAGTCGCCACGATTGGCGAGCGCAGTGTTAAAAATAATAACAAGGTCCGCGGAACCTGTGCTGTTAATTTATGGATATATATAATACTAGCTGTGCCCGCGACTTCGTACGCGTGGAAAAGTGATTTAGGGCAGTGTTATAATAAATCTGTTTTAAATATTTTTAGTTATAAAAACTGTCGTTGAGGTATTTAAAAAACTACTTTATGTTGACAATTCCTACTACCAGCTTGACAAACGACCGTGTACAATTACTATAATGCGAACGGGACTACTTGATAAATGATAGTACGCTCACATAGGGTAAGTTCGCCTGTTCGCGTCCATCGCCCTATTCGCGTCCATTTTGCGGAGCGCCCTATAAAAATCCTCTGAAATAAGTCAACTAACACACTTATCAAACGAAAAGTCATTACCGATTATACCTAAATGTATAAGTGACACGCACGCATATATAAAAGTTCTGTGCGTCAAACCAATAAATTTAAAAAAATATGTCAATCTCGGACGTTCAATTAGGAAGCGCATATGCGCGGATTTTTAGATAAAAAATAGTGTGCAGAGGCGCGTTTGATAGTAAGTTTTTTAATGTTTTATGTGAATTTTTGGATACATAACAGTTTCTACACGTTTATAGTGAAACAAGGAATAATATTACTTATGAATTTGCTTATGTTTTTTATATTTAACTAATAAAATAAGGTGGACGCGAATTACTACATCGAATTTTACAAAACTTCCACTTTGCGTCCGCATTGGACGCAAACTATACCGATATTGGATATAAATAAACCATATTGCGTCCACTATTTTTTAAACAATTGCTTGTAAAAATAATTTGAAAATAAACAATATGTTTATTATAATACCTAATTATACATTTTTTTTACTAAGACGACGGGTTTTTAATTCTATGACGAGTGAAATGTTCTGTTAAATGTGACGACATATTAAATTTAGATGTAGAAGACGATGATGAGAAAACATAGGCTCTGACCTATTAGATAGTGTCAACTAAAATGGACGCAATTTGTTTTGGCCAAAGACAGTCATTTGAATGTGACCAGTGTTATTAATTGAAATTCTAACGCCCGGTTTCTGAAAGGCTGATCAAATTGATCAATTGATCAAATCAGCTAATCTGAACTGATTGGTGAACATCACTTCGCAGTCACTGTTTTCACCAATGAGCGTTCAGATTAGCTGATTTGATCAATTGATCAATTTGATCAGCCTTTCAGAAACCGGGTGTAAGGCTATAATATATATATATTATAAACATATATGCTTAATACTTGCTATGTTTATAATATGATAATTTATGTATTCAATAATTCTTTTAGTTATATAATTAGACAAATATTTTGCAATAATTATAATCATTACCTTGTAATTTTAGTGTAAAGTTTGTATACAAAACTGATTACTGTTCATCTTTAAAGTTGCAATCAATACCTACTTGCCTATAATTACTTAATTTTAAAGCTAAACCAATATTAAGAAGTTTTTTTTATAGTAAGTAATTTATTTAATTACTTATAATAATTTTGATTTTCTAATATTAAAATATTCTTATATATAGAAATTGTTAAAATACAATCGTTCTTTACAAATTCTTAAATATATCATCCTTTTTTAAAAATTAAAGGGGTGATATCCTTTTTTAAGCTGCTGGACGCAAACTGGTCCACGGGTGGACGCAAATTGGATTTTGTGGACGCAAACTGGGTAAAACGCCTATTTCCGAAAATTATCTATTTTAAAAGAAAACACAAGATGTTTCGAACAAAATTGAAAGTTTATCTTAAAATAGACTATTTATCGAATACATTACACTAATTTTTCATAGAAATTAGTGCTGGAGTTTTTTTATAATCGCCGTCAAACCTGCCAACTGCACTAAATGGACGCGAACTGGCGAAACAACCCTATACGACGAACATCTAGTACTAAGATTTGTATGGATTTTGCGCCGCAGCGACTGCAGACGATGATCGTTTCCACGCCGACGCTGCTGGTGTAGCGACAATGATATTAAGACAGCGCGCCGCAAACTTTTGCGGTCTTTTCGGTGCGTAAGTCCGACTCGCACTTGCCCGGTTTTTTTATTTATTAATAACCAAACATGTTGGTACTGATTATAAATCACTTCACTGTTAAAGTACTATCTGATTTTATATAGAAAAGTAGCAAAATATAGAAAGTCCCAAAAGAAAGAAAACAAACCTAAGTTGTACCTAACATAAAAACCATTCGGTCCATGATAAAAACTAAGAAATAAAAATATCAAGACAAATATAAATGTAACTTATATTGACATAACTTTTTTAGTTTAACTGTAAACACAATACTTATGTTAATCAAAATTCTTTATATTATGCAGTTATCGAATACATAATTTGGACAAAGAAAACTATAAAAATGTACAGTAATAGTAGGCTGTAGTATGAATTTTAACAGACGGAATGAGAACTATAATATAGAATCCAAAATTATATTATACATTGCTAATGATGCACGCTGAGTATAACTCTCGGATAACGTATTGTATAAATGTAGGTACCTACTCAACTTTGCTATAATTGTATTAAAAGTACGGCATTTGGCGTATGGATATATTTGTTTATGAGAATACTCTATCAATATTATGATATTTGACAAAAAAACCCATAATAATCACACTGTTAACACATATGCATGGCAGGCCGCAAAAGGCTAGAATTTCAAAAGGTATCTCGATTGGAATCGAGTTGTATTAACAGTTTTCCCCTGTAACACAGTTTAGTAACTATCGAGATGTTTTTAACGTCTATCTTATGAAATAGAAAAAACAAAAAAAAGAGCAATATATTTCTGAAAATCTTAAAACTGTTTTTAAGATTCCGTACCTCAAAAGGAAAAAACGAAACACATATTATAAGATCATTTCCATGTCCGTCTGTCAAGACCCTTTTCTCAGAAACGCGTGTTGTGATGAAAATTATATAAAATACTCAGGAACTACTGTTCCTTGAAGCAGTGAAAAAATCAGACTTCTTAGCCAATGCAATCAAAAGCAGTCGCTTATGTCGCTAAATTTCGTCATTTTCGACACTCGTAAGGGAATCAAAACCTAAAGGGTACTGCCCGTGAACTCAAAATCATAAAATTTGAAACCAAGCAACGTCTAAAACCATACGTTTTTAGTAACATTATATAGATAGAAAAAATATTTAGATTTTTTTAAACTTCGTACCGTTTGTCATGAATGTGTTTAATTGAAACTTATAACAAATACTTAGGTATCTAATATATTCAAGTTGTAACCAAATCAAAATTCTATGTCAATCAGGTTTGTATGAAACTCTCGGTGTGCAAGTCCAACTCGCACTTGGCCGGTTTTTATTTATTTACTTATTACTAACCTACGCTAACAAATATGGTCTACTTATCACAAAGGACTGTACAGTAAAAGTACTAACTATTTTTATACAAATAACTTTCGTAATAAACTCAAGAAAAAAAGTCTTAGATTGTTCCTACCTAGCAAGCCTAAAACTAACAAATAAAAGTCACCCCCGCGGCCCCGGTGCGTTTGCTGCGAATACAATTTGAAGCGGCGAGCGCGCGCGGCGGCGCACGGCTCCCGGGCCCGGCGCGCGCTTCCTACAAACGTCCAGCAAAAACGACATGATCTCTTAATATTGTCATAACTTTTTTATTTATCAACCGATTTACATAAAACAAACACTAAATGTTAAGTGAAGCTTGCCGCAATATATTAGTGAAAAGTACATCTTAATCGGATAAGCCGTTTCTGAGATTAGCGTGCACAAACCCACAGACAAACAGACAAACAGACAAACAGACAAACAGACAAACAGACAAACAGACAAACAGACAAAAATTTCAAAAATCATAGTTTTGGGTACTATTGCGTAAATAAAGGTCCCCTATCATATTTTTTTTCAAATATCTTCAATGTACAGACACGACTCCTCTACAGATTTATTATATGTATAGATTATATTCCCTCTGACACTTTTTCGACAACCACGGTAAATATGGTTCACGGGGAGGTGCTACTCTTACTCCACCCCATGGAGAGTCACAAAAAATCTTATAACGGGTGTAAAAAGAGCAGTCACTATAACTTTGGGATATAATTATTATACTACCTTTTCTCATTCTAGAAATGTATGTTTATTTTCATTTTTTTACATTCAATTAAAAAAAAAATTGTTATTTTGCGACAAAAAATAAGAAAAGGTCAAAGTATTTTTTTTTTATTTATTGACAAAAAAATGCATTTCCAAAATAAGGAAAGATCGTATAATCGTATCTCAAAGTTAAAGTGACTGCTCTTTTTACAGCCTGTATATAAAAATTTATCGCTGCTCGTTAGTCTCGCTAAAACTCGAGAACGGCTGAACCGATTCGGCTATTTTTAGTCGTGGAAGTCGAGGGAAGGTTTGTATGCTCAACAAAGTAGGCAAGGCTCAGCTAGTGTAGCGTCACTTACATCGTCGACGACCTTCATCCTGTGTTCGAGATCCTGCTGTAGGGCGCACAGATCGCGGCTCTGTTCGCTCTCCTTGTTCTTCAGCATGCTGATCAGCTCCTCGCGGACCTGCCGAGTGTTCTATGTGAAACTAACTACATGTACATACAAGCCTTCGGGTGTCCTACCAATAATGTGTGAGGAATGCGTTTTTCAAGAATCTGTTTTTTTTAATCAAGAAAAGAAAAAAATTGTAATTAAATAAAAAGACGGGCTAAATAAATGAAGCAACTCTATTGGTTTTTTAAATAACCCATTTTTCGCAACGCATTATCGCATATTATTGGTAGAAAACTCAGCCTTAGGTCTCCTACGCCCTGCCCGATTAGCCGGAATACGGTCAGCCTCAACCAAAATATGTACGAAAGAATAGTTTTATTCGCGTGTGTCTACCGCGGTCCGCCCCGATGAATTTGATTGTAATTTGACAGTTCTCACATCTTAAACACGACGCTAGCGCCAAGTTAGTTAGTTATTTAGTGTGGATTTCATGGGATTAAATTAAGTATCCGGTTACCTCCCGATTTAAATTCGACTATTTAATAGAATATAATACAAAAAATATTTATTTGTACACAAAATAATAAAACCGGCCAAGTGCGGGTCGACCTCGTGCAAGAAGGGTTACGTACAAACCCTAAAAAACTCATACAACCATCATAAAACAAAAATAATAACTGTACAAACAGGGGCCTATGCCGACGATGTGACGATCCTGGTCGAGGGGGACTCACGTGCGGCTCTTGAGGAAAAGCCTTACCCCGGCTCCACACTACTCGCGGAGTTCCTCGGCGAAGTACTCGTGATACTTGATCCTTCCGACCAAGGCGTATCGCTCGACGAGCACCGACGCCCTGTCAGTTTTAGCAGGCGTACTTCCGGCCGAAATCGAAGTAATACGTGCTGGCATACTGTGTGATCCGTGAGTCCGGGGCTACCAAACAGAAGCTTCGGAGTGCGAAATACAGCGAAACTGAGTCCGCTTATGTCATATGGCAGGAGCGTTGGGACACGTCGACAACGGGGCGGGAGTTGTATCGATTTTTCCCCGATATAAAGGCCTGTTGCAAGGCCGTTTGAGTGGATCCTAACTATGAGACGTCGCAGCTGCTTACCGGTCACGGCTGTTTCAGAGGGAGGCTTCACAGAATGACTTTGGCTGACGTAGGGTCATGCTACTGTGGCTAAGCCGCGGTAGAAGACGTACACCGCGCACTCTGCCCTCTGTACGGGGAGGCGCGTTGGGAGCTTTTGGTATCTGTGTTGTCCGTCCCAGAGAGGGGAGAAGAACTTAGGGATTTGTTTTTGTAGAAAAAGATTAAATAACTTGCATGGAATCAAGAATTGCGCACCTGAAGGGAAACGCCCGAGACAATAGGGTGCGCATTCCCGTGTTTCGGCCCGTGTAACCACGATCGGTTGATGGGGCCATGGGTTGGTGTAGGAGGGATTTGTACAAACAGAGGCCTTAGTCTCCTAACTGATTCGATTTTGATTGAGATTCGATCGTGCCGCGTACTTCCCAATAAATTGACTTTTTTTAACCGACTTCCAAAAAAGGAGGAGGTTTCTCAATTCTACCGTATATATGTTTTTTTTTATGTTTGTTCGCGGATGACTTCGTCGTTTATGAACCGATTTTAAATATTTTTTCTGTGTTGTGTAGGGTAAAATTTCAATTTGGTCCCATTGTCACCAAAATGGTGACCTGATGATGGGATCCGTGAGGAATCGAGGGAACTCCTCAAAATTTATATGGAAACACATATCGATTTTAATTTTATCTGAAGTAGCCCGAGCATATGTTACCAAATAGTAAGGTTTTGCACCATATCCTAGGACTAAAAGTACTGATCAGAACTTTTAAGTCCTTAGAGATACATGTTTGAATATTTCAGCGTTGTTTAAAGGAATGCACAACGTCAATTACAGTCGAATTTTTTGCTTTTTAGTTCACCTTTTGAAGTCGGTTTTTTTTTGCTTAAAATTATTTATTTTCATTCTCAGTCGATCGTATGTCGACTGCCGACCATATGTCGGGAGTACAAAAAGTTACGATCCAACGATTTTCTTTATCCTGGTTAGATGCAAAGTAATCCACCAAATAAAATAACAAAAGCCGTCGAGATTTCGAGAAAGAAAAGACGAACCTGATTTGATTCTCGATTGTGTGTGTGTTGAGTAAGTACTGCCGCATTCCCATCCTATAAAATCGGCACTCAGGTTTGGAAAGGCTAATTAGCATAATAATATATCAGTGCCCTGCGCTCCAACAAATTATTACAACCGTATACAAGTAGGCAACCTGTATGAGTCTTGCCTGGGCACGCGACGACTTGTCGTGCTGCTCCAACAATTGATTTTTCTCCGCGAGCTTTCCCAACAACTCTTCATTTTTAGTCGAGACTTCCAGTAGATGCATTTTCAGATCCATAACCTTATTAGGAAAACAGATTTTAAATCATATTTAATGATACCCTATATTTAATAGACAAATAATCGAAAATGTATAGTGTTTTATGGCCGGTTTCAATAACCTATCTAACTATAACTAATAGCTAAAAAGACACTTAGTGCGATTGCCAAGTCAATGTACATTGACTTGGCTTGTACTTATTTATGTAAAACATGAAAGATTATTAATAATATTGATTCTGATCACTATAAGATGTTGTTATACCGACCGGCTAACCCCTACTTGGCATAACATGTATCTCACAACGTTTTACGGTAGAAGAACTAAGTAGCGAGACTTGGCACTTTTTACAAGTTATTTTTTATGGGACACTCTCATTCTGGAAATATTTTTTTTGGTCAAAAACTAAAAAAAGTTTTACTTTTTACAATTTATGTATTTTTAGTCGCAAGAAAACATCGATTTTTAAATTTTACTAGGTACTTATAGTTTTTGTAAATAATTTAAAAATATTGTACTTCTAAAAGAGAAAAGGGGGCTGATTCAAGATGCCATCGCTATATATCGCTTACGAAGTTCGAAAACAAAATGTATGGAATTTGACGTAAGCTTCGATGACATAGGACATCGCTTGTCGCTAGCGAAGCCTATGTCAAATCCCATACATTTTGTTGTCGAACTTCAGAAGCGATAAATAGTGATTGCATCTTGAATCAGGGCCAAGGTACCTATAATATTATAAAAGAGAACAGGATTATCCTGTCTCAAAGTTATAGTGACTGCTCTTTTTACACCCTATATAAATCGGTAGGTTACTGAAACCGGGCGCTACTCAATAATACAAAGTAGCAAACCTCGTTCTGTAGATCCCGGCACGCCTGCGCGTCGGGGCAGTCCTGGCGGTCGGCGGCGCGGGCGCGCAGCTCCCGGACGTACTGCGCGTACTGGACCACTTTCTTTTCACTACAAATAACGATTTACAATTTGAAGGCGAACCTAGTCCATACGACTGACCGAATGTTTGTTGATTTGTGAAATTGAAACAAGCACTAGTCAGGGTAGTTGGGTCACTCATTTCCTACCGATTTCATTTACCCTTTACCTTTTAAAGACCCTCAATCAATATTCATACTTTTTGGCCCCGTCCGTGTTTCTTACACCGGTTCTTCTCGGCGGGCTAGGGTTTAATTTTTCGGGTGACTTTCCGAAAATAGCTTGTTATGTTTCGTTTGGAAATAAAATGGTATTTTGATTTTGATTTTAATTAATTACTGCTGCAAAAAAATTGCAGCTCCTTTTATACAGATTATATTGCTTCTCTCTGAAGGTGAATCAGCTCTACTAAGGTACTCACTTTAACTTAACATTGTTTATTAACTCTCTTATTTGAATTTGCATGTTGCTTATTATTTCTTCTTTGCTCATCAGTTCAGCGGCCAGTTTCTGTTGCGTGCCCATTTTATCATCTGAATCCTGCAAGATACCTTCGTTTTAATTATACGTTTTCTAAGGTTCCGTGCCTAAATGATAAAAACGGGACCCTATTACAAAGACTTCGCTATCTGTCCGTCTGTCTGTCACCTGTATCTTAAGAACTGCGATAGCTAGAGAGTTGAAATTGCTACTATAGCAACAAACGTGTTTTTGCGTTCTGTCCGGAACCTTTAGAGCGCGAGCAAACTTTTTTTCAAACGACAGTCTTTTAAATTATTCTATTAATAAAAAATTCACTTCATAAAATATATCTGACACATGGCACCAAAAAGTAACCAACAACATACGGCATACAATGTTTTACATATAAGCACGTACCGTTAATTTTGTAAAGCTTTCTAAAAATCGTATTTTTTCATTTTTACAAGCGATAATCTCGTCTTCCGCAATGCATAGAGTATCTTTCACTGCGTTCAACTGAGAAAGCAGATCCATTTCGCGTTCTGTAGGCAAATCTATGAGAAAATCAAAATAAATTCGTTTGTGGATACAAATAAGCAATCAACTGAATATTACCTGAACTTTCAATTAAATATTGCTTGAACTAGGATGAATTGTACCTGAATTATGTTTCTTTTCTAGATTATTTATTTTACTGTGTAGTTCATCTATTATGCTCTGGCTGATATTTAATTGTTCTTCTAAATGTTGCTTGACCTCCGTCTCACTCCGTGCGGCCTGGCGCTCGTGCTCGCGGGAGGCGATCGCTCGCTCGAGTCTTTCATTTAACTCCTCAATTTGTGTTTTGTATTGATTTTCTTTGATTTTTATGTTTTCTCTCAACTCGTTCAACCTATAGTAACACATATTTTTATTCTAGTGAGTAATTATAACTACTAGTACTACTAATGTGCTAGTTTATGTGGACGGATGGACTCTGAGCGGCTGTAATAATATTAATAATGCCCCCCACTTTCATCGTGGATCATCTTTTTTGCCAGACAATCAGGTGATCAGCCTCCATTATCCTAACCAAA
The DNA here is from genome assembly GCA_905187575.2 of Celastrina argiolus. NCBI lineage: Eukaryota > Metazoa > Arthropoda > Insecta > Lepidoptera > Lycaenidae > Celastrina > Celastrina argiolus. The sequence continues at coordinate 15,442,010 of LR994599.1, read as the reverse complement.
CATGAAAATAACATATTTCATTGATCGAGGAAAGCTAGGCTCTAAGCCACTGGACCACGGGCGGCTAGCGGTTCCAAATCAAAATATGTCACTTGTTCAGCGCGCAAAAAAGAATGTCTCATTCCTGTAGTTGATTTAAAATTTTATTATATAAATTTAAATTCTGTGAAATTCAAGTTCAGTAGGCCTGCACTTACCTACTCAACATTGGGATTTCTCTAATTCTAAACACGATGCTAGTGTAAATTCTAGACAACTTTGCGCTAGCAATTAGCATGTTCCAAATATGAGAACTATCAAATTGCAATTCGATCCCTACATCATCCCCACCATCGAAGGCCGACATGTGACTCACTCTGATCTCGCCGCGTCCCGCTGCTGCACCAGCTGGCTGGTCGTCACCTCCCCCGTCTTTAGCGATTCCTTCAACTTCCGCGCCCGCGATTCTAAACTTATCTCTCTCTGGCGACTCTGTAAATAATAATTGCAAGCTTTTATTTAGTCCCGATGTTTGTCTACAATCAAATCTTGCGAGTTAATCTTCGCGTTTGTGCCACTATTCCCGGTTACCGATTGAGCTATAATTTTGCATGCATATGTAAATCGGATGAGGATGCAATATTTTCTTGACTTGGAGCTGATCTGATGATACAAAAGATGGACATAAGAATTTGAATCAAACTCTCAGCTATAGCTGAGATAATTTTCACTTCAAAACTCGAATCAAATTCATCATCAAAAGTTCATCCGCTTTGGAGCTAGGACGCCATGGACAGACCCCCACACCTCCTTCGTCGAAGGGTTTTTTCAATAAGTTCATATGGTGTCAGCTGAGTACCTTATCCTCTAGCGACTTGACGGTGCTGGTGAGGCCGGCGATGCTGGCCTCGGCCTCCCGCAGCTGTCTGTCCATCTGCGCGACCCGGGCGCGCGCGTGCCGCAGCTGCGACTCGGTGGTCACGAGCTTCTCCTTCAACTGGGACTTCGCAGCTCGCTCCTTGTCCAGCTCCCGACGAGAATCCTGGTTATATACAACTCTATTTAGTAACTAGGTATAAAGCGCGACTTCGTCCGCACAAAAGTAAATCCTTCAGGAATCATATACTTTGTCACAACAAAACGTATCCTACAATTAGCATAATTTCCCGCCTACAGCTAAAAAACATTTATTAAAGTTATATTTAACCGTGTCGATTAATTTATAATTTACTAGCGACCCGCCCCGGCTTCGCACGGGTGCAATGCAAAATATACCTACTACAGAATGTCCTTATACACAACGTTCACAGCTTTTTTGTCATTAGCCAATACAAACATGTTTTGCTTAGACGTTACTCTTGACAGACAACTACGACCCTGCATTTTAAATTTGTAATATCTTCGGTAATATTCGCTTAAATTACATGCTGTAAAAAGCATATTGATCTATAATAAATGCACAATTTATTTAAGGCACTTAATTGGATAAGGATTAATGCTGTATTGTATAAAATCACTTCGTAAATAACTATTTTTTAGTAAAGGATAAAAATGGTTATGGTGGGTTATCCCTAAGAGATAGACATATACCATCGCGGACTTTTTTGTTGAACTTTTTAAGGTGAACAATACTGTACTACATTATTTTGGTCTATCTCGTAGGGTTTAGCCAGCGTTTGCAATATAAGCGCAAAAAACGTGCTTATTTACGACATCACATTAGAAACCTTTAAATTTATCAGTGTATCTCTACTATATTATGCATGTATTATAGATACAAACCTTCCTTAAGAATCACTCTATCTATTAAAAAATCGTATCAAAATCCGTGTAGCGGTACTACTAGCGAGACATCCTGCATCGCGCTATCGAAGTTTTCTATGTCCGGCGCTATATATACGACATCTGAAAACTAGTACAGTGGGCTTCGGCCTGACCGAGCATACCATCTCGCTCGGTCGGATATCTCCCTTTGAGGCTTCCACTTGTACTCCCACATTGGTGACCCTCGACAGAACACGCCTTCTTCATCATCATCACTCCCCGCCCCTCCGCACCACGCCAGCCATCTTCAGCCACTTCGGGTACCTCGTCCACTAGCCGCACCGCAGCGCGGCCTGGTCGAACACTCATCGGCTTCAACGGGCACTCTCACTACAACGACCGGTCAGCAAGCAGAGCACATCTCTCCTGGTTCAGTACGTAGCATCGGCCCGCACGGCAGCACTCCGACTCACTGGAGCCCGTGCAGCAGCAGCACAGTTCCGACTCACTGGGACTCACTGGCACTGGCGACTCAAGCACAAGTCGACTCATGATTCGACCTCCGGTCTTCGGGGGGGAGTGATGTAGCGGTACTACTAGCGAGACATCCTGCATCGCGCTATCGAAGTTTTCTATGACCGGCGCTATATATACGACATCTGAAAACTAGTACAGTGGGCTTCGGCCTGACCGAGCATACCATCTCGCTCGGTCGGATATCTCCCTTTGGGGCTTCCACTTGTACTCCCACATCCGTTACGTAGTTTTAAAGATATAAAAAAACAGAAACAGACATAAAAAAAACCTACTTATTCATCGATTTGAGAAAGCTCCTCCTTTTTTGGAAGTCGGTTAAAAAATCGGACTAAATGACGTTCAGTCAATGACTACATGACTAAATGACGTTCAATCAATGTTCAGTCAAGACATTGGACGTTACAATAAACAACTTGACGAGTTGTCCTTTAGTCTTTCAATTAAATGTCGTCATTCGATAAAAACGCTAGTCACTCAATGAAATAGCTGATTTAATTAGATGACTGCGACATATATACGGAGAGACATACAGCGAAAGCGACTTTGTTTTATACTATGTATTGATATATTTAATTGAAATTAGACAGGCAACAGCAAGTAGACGACTGGACATATAGCTCGCAGAACCGATGACCGCTGGGCGGAAAGGTTCCTTGAATGAAAACGAAACTGGACAGACGACCTGAAGGTCGCAGGATGTCAGTGGATGCAGGTCGCGAGTGACCCGTCTGGAAAACTTAGAGGGAGGCTTGCGCACAGCGATTGACGTCTACGAGTAGCTGAAACGACGACGACTGCGGTGTTAGAGGAGTAGCAATTTACTTAATGTAGTATACAAATAGCTGCATGTATCAAACCTCAAGTGCATTGGTAACATCAGTAGGTGCCACCACGTCGTTTCGAGTTTCCAACTCGTGCTGGAGTCGGGCGGAGGAGCGAAGAAGGGACTCCTCTACCCTTATCAAAGTCGACCGCTCCTGGCAAAATCGTCTAAAAATATAAAGTTTCGTTAGTCAGTTGTAACAAAATAAAATAATATAGTGGCGGACTACTTGTACCACTTGAAGCGCGCTATATAAGTTTTCACAGTTTGGGTCTCTAATAATAGAGCGCTATGCTAAAAAACTCAAGAACTTATAATATAATATTTTGTAAGCTTCTGCTACCACCTGCGGGCTTCGGCCCGACTGAGCATCTCAATCTGATCTCCTGTCAAAGTACACCATTCCCACAGTATGTCACACAATTCAAATGTTACAAAATAAATAATGATCAAGTTCTCAGCTATATAACTAGTATTATCTAATGTTTCAGCTATAACGTCCACTTCTGGACATAAGTTATCGGAGGTAGCTGCCTATACTCGCTACGTTGGCGAGCAATGTGTGTGATAATGACAATCTCCGTAAAAACGCTGCAGCCCATTTTCGGATATATTCCTTCTGTCGCCTTTTACGACACTCACGGGAAGATGATTAATAGGGAGATGATGCCGGCACCCCACGGGTAGGTATAACGAATTATCTATACAGCCAGGTAAACGAATCTTACTTGGTCCAGGCAGTGAGCGCGTCCATTGTATTTTTGGATTGGGTTTTAGTTTCTTCGAGAATTCCGTAAAGTTGGAGACCCTCGACGTTGTACTGAGTTATGCGTTCTTTTGTACCATCGTTGGGAATTTCCTAAACAAATAGCGTTACTTTTTAATTAGCAGCTCATCAACATACCTACTTTAGAATAAAAATACTCGGGATGGGGGATCGCTTTCATTACTTTTTGGAACAGTAGTGGCTAGTCTCATTACTGACAAATAAGGCGCTGCATTGTTTTGATGAAATAAAATTCTTCGAATCGAGGCCTATTGATACGATTATTTCCCCTGAACTAGTGAATATTTAAGCTATCAGTTAAATTGGTGCTTTTGTCTACTGCAAATAGCCGATAACGTCGCTCCCTTCCCATTTAAATGATGAATTATTAGGGAAGATGACTGTACAATCCATATTTTACGAACATTTTTATCGGCAAGATCCTTTATCCAGTCAATGACTTGCTGCCGCGCCGTGAAGGCCCGCAGGCACAGCTCGGCGAAGTGGTCGGGGACGCGCGCCGCCTGCGACTCCAGGGCGGCTATCGCGGCATCATCTGGAAAATTGCGTGATTTCAAATGCGTTTGACGTGTCTAATGTTTGTGTGCTTAATCTCAAAGGTTTCAAATGCTACTTTTAACCTGCGACAGAGGGTGTTATAAGTTTGACGTGTATGAGTTGGGCTGAAATTTCTAAAGAATTTAGAAATCATTTTGATATTATTTATACAGTACTAAGGAGCCAGAGAATTTGTTATGAATTTCAGCAGACAGACAGGCACTGACACGCAGACGGACAACAAAGTGATCCTGTTTTTCCTTTTTATGAAAGGAACCCTAAAAAGGCTAAAAGCAATTTTTTATTTGGGGATCTGAGTGAACTTTACTGAGATCGGGTAATATATACGAGTTATTCCTACAAATAGTTAAATACTCTAATATATCTTAATTTTTTCGCCAATGGATATAGTAGTTCTCGAGGAAGGTTTTAGTATTTTACTTGGACCCGGTAGGTGGCACTGCTATCAGTGCGTCGAGGTAGGAAATAGGGACAGTCTCTAGATAAAATTTAGCTCCGCTAATAGCCTCGGGACCTTTATTGCAAGGACTCTTGCACCAATAACATTATTCAGTGCAAATGACGTACCCAGCGGGTTGACGTCACTTAACACTGGAGCGCGATCCCCTGCCGAGCCCTGCGCGTCTCTGCACAGCTGCGTTATTTCCTCGTTCGTCCAATCACCAACGTTGAATATTGTCAACTCCTGGGACACGGTTTCTCGCACTTGGATCCCGTCGCTCTGCAGACGCTCCTGTATGTGTCGCAGCGCGTCGAACACTTCCAGCACAGATTGCTGCAAGGTTAGTATTTTGTCGGCTGAGATTAAATATAAATCAGCTAAGTGTAGAAGGTCGGCTAATATTCAGTATAAACTACCATGTGTCCCGCTACTCAGAAAATCTCGCAAGAGTCGTACATTGAGCTGAGGTGAAATCTCGCAAGAGTCGTACATTGAGCTGAGGTGAAAAGCATGTTGATCCAGATTATAAATTACTACTATACCAAGTTTTATCAAACTCGCTAGTTAGTTATTGCGTAAAAGGGCAAAAAACACATATCCATACATTCTTACAAACCTTCGCATTTACAAATTTAGTAGGATAAACTAAAAGTTGATATTTTAAACATACTTGCTTGAGGTCCAATTCTTTTTTCAATCGGTGGAATTCGTTTTGTTTCGCGGAGTACATATTCTGCAGATCTCCATCAAAGTTCAGATTCTGCGGTATACTCTTGACGGTGGCCGGTGTTGGCAACGTGGATGCTGCTGAGGGCGTGGTGGGCCTCCTGGGTGCCACCTGACCTTGTGCCGCGGTGGCCGGGGCGGGTCGCTGCGCCGGGGTCGATGGACGACTCTTCGGTGTTTGTGGACGACTTGTCTTGGGAGCCTCGCAAAAGCTATACTCTGAAGCGTCTGGATTCTTCTCTTCGCCATCTTAAATATGTAAGGCAATTAAATTGTTTTTAGTTTACAATTTTAATACACATTTGTTTTGGCCACAGAACAGAACAGGCACAACTTTACCGAAAACTTCTTTATATACGATTAAATCCCCTGTCATCTGATATACGCCACTGTCTGTAGAAAAATGGTAACATTGAGTTCGAATAAGCGCTCGAATGTTACTAGGGTGATAGGACACAACGACTATTTTGACTAACATTTGTAAAAATATATAATATATTTTAAGAAAAAGAGACCCTTTAAAATTTCTTACGCCGGTTCTTCTGGGTAAGTGAGGTTTCCGACCTTCCATAAATATCTCTGTTGTAGTATTTAATTTACATGTAATAGAAAACTTGTTCTTAGTTGACACTGCGCTTCTAAACCCGGTTCAGCTGATACGCCCTTGAAATCAGACTATCAATCAAAGACAATTTTGAGAAGCTAATCGCAGTTTGAGGTCGTATCAACCAAAGCCTTGAGACCTAGTTTGAGACTTCTTTATTAATACGGGCCTTAGATACGTTGTTTCAAGACGTGTAATTCAAATATTTTGTAATGCTATAAGACCGATGTACCTATCTCCACTCTCAAGCGAGCGTCCGTCATAACCTACGGTAGGTTAGAATTAGAACGAGTGAAACGACGATTTTTGCCCAATTTGCGCCTAAAAATATTTAACTCGAAGTTGATACCTGAATAGGGGCTAGCTATAAGTTATAAATTTATTCTATACTGGCGTAAACGACCTCAATGTTTAATACCATTTAAATCAGTACAGTTTTCTTCCAAGTGCTTGGCCTCTTCCAACTTTAGGCCATCGTCTGCGTTGTCAAAGTGTAATTCGTCTTCATCGTTCACGGAAGCCTCCTTCTTCATTTCTCCCTGAACACAAGTGCCACATGTAGTAATACTATATTCGCGTTAAGTTGAAGATGAAGATGATAGACATCCACCAATTGTAGTACTTAGGCTAAAGAATTTGACATATTATACTCAGCTCTTTTTCTGTGAGGTGCGGAGAAAGAACAGCACCTTCCCATCAACCATCTTTCCCGTGGGTATCTTAAAAGGCAGAGGGGATATATATCCGGAAATTGACAATAGCGTTTCCGCGGCCATTCTAACTATCTGGAAACTCGCCAACCCGCCTGTGAGGCGTGGCGAACATAGGCAACTACCTTTCATGAAATACTTTGCTTAAGTCCAGTAGTGGACGTCCTTTCATCATATACTCAGCCGAATGGTTGCTCAGTTTTGGCATTAGCACTTATCTACTAAATTAACGCGAATAGAGGGCTATTCGATCAGTGCTAACGCAATTAGTTGTAAACACCAACGCGATTGTTTCCTTTTTTTATAGATTGAAGGATTTTTACTTGAGGAATATGGGACTGACAGGTTTTGTATGAAACAAATGTGAAAGTCACATATTTATACCTCAGATAAAAGTTATCTTACGAAGTTCTCGATCACCTTGGAGAAAGCAGCTGGCGTGACGGCTGGATGTCGTATAGGTGACTGCCGCGGTGTGGCGGACAGCAGGCGGTTGGTAGCGTTACGGGCGGCGCGGGCAGCGCTCGCCGCCGTCGCCCGCGGGACCAGGCGGGGACCTGCAGGCGTACTATAAATGACATTTTGCCGCAATAAAAAGTAGCCTATGTTATTCCCCGTGGTCTACTCTACAGCGTGTCTCATGATTCATATGTCAAGCCGAATATAGTGTGAAGAGAAGGACCCGTAGAATTTTTTTTGTTTTGGCACCTCATATAAATTAAGTACTTACCATTAAAAAAAACACAAAGGTCTAAAATGACCGCAATCTTACTATACTTAGCTCGGGGGCTCCTTTTCTATACACATTACACACGAACCCAATGGTCGTTGACCTAACACCTGACCAGGCTTAAAACTCATCTGTTTTGTGACTTTTACAGATATTTTAAATCGCGATTTGTCGCGTTACGGTAAGTAATTTTAAATATGAGGTGCCACAACAAAAAATGCTCCACGCGTCCTTCTCTTCACACTATATTCGGCTCGATATAATATATACTCGTATGAGCCATGAGACACGCTGTATATCTGTACCATAACACAACGAAATCGGTCCGATAGTTTTGGAGCTTATTCAAAATATGGGGTTGATCTACCTAATTGATATTATTAATATACAATGTGTAAAAAGAATAGTCACTATAACTTTGAGATACGATTATACTACCTTTCTCATTTTGGAAATGTATTTTTTTATATTATTTTGGTAAAAAACGAAACTTTTTTTTTTACTTTTTACCATTTCTTATTTTTTTGTCGCAAGAATAAAGAAAAAACTAAAAAAAATACATTTCTGGAATGAGAAAAGGTAGTATAATCATATTCCAAAGTTATGTGTGTATAAGTGACTGTTATTTTTACACACGTTACTTATACTTATTAATATATTACAGACCGCTCGATAATAAACATAATAATATTGTGATTTATTATGAAACTATATTTTCAATGGCACGTCAATTACTTTAGATTTTTTTAATTTGTTAAACTTAAGAAAGGAAAGCCTATGTGCTTTATACGGCTTACCCGGTTTTTCTTTCAACGGCTTTACAGTACTAGTCATAATAACCTTAATTTTACTACAGAAAAAGATAACGTTACAATTTTACTTCTCAAAAACAATTTACAAAACATCAAATTGATAACAATCAAAAGTCAACATGACATTCTTATTTTAAATGATCCTTTTTTCTAAAAAGTTTTTGTTTACCCTCGACGAAAATACGTGGGTGTAATCCTCAGATTAATAACTGTGTAATCATAGTGTTATAATATTGACGTGGCTGTGGCATCGTAGCTCCGAAACGGTTCAAATGATTTTGATTTTGTTTGATAGGTGAAGCGATCGCGAGTGTTGAGTATCGTTTATTAGTTCGCTCACTACTTGACAATTGGGGAGTTTCGTAAAATATTGCGACCCTGTTTAAAAACTTAGCAATCGTATGGTTAAGTAATACTTAATATTATAATCAAGTAGGCACTTTTCGTCATGGGCCAGTCCCCCGAGCCAACCCCAACATAAGGCTGCGTTTCCTCTGACGCGGAGCGGGGCGGAGAGGAGCATAGCGGTGCCCAAATTGACCAATCACAATGCTCGTGCTGTTTCCGTTGAAGCGGAGCGGAGATTTCGAGCATAGTGATTGGTCAATTCGGGCACTGCAAGCTCCTCTCCGCCCCGCTCTGCGTCCGTGGAAACCCGGCCTAACTAGTCAACTATTATTGTCTATTATGTGGTATCGGTTGACCACAGACTATTGCTTTGCCACAAAATAAATCCACGGTAACGTCAATTGTCGTGGAATTTATACATATTATCATATATTTAGGTATAAATATTGTATACCTAATTATTTTACCTCGGTCTCAATTGTGGTCTCAATAATAGTGCTTTAACATCGTATATTGTTTTTAAATTAAGTATTTGCTAAATAAACGCCATTGATGATTTAGTTGGCATCTCGTATAATAATCTTCTGAGTGTCATTATATACGAACTTTTTAAAATTTGATTTAATTCAATGTCAAAATCATAGTGGCAATTGTGCAAGTGCATGATCAAATCAAATTTTTACAGTTATTTACAATGCTCAATGATTGTGTTATAGGACTCTAGTATGATAGATATTAATGAATATATATATTTAAGTACAGTGATTTAATGTTAGCTTACAACAATGTCACAATCATTCAGAGAAAAAACTACACAAGGCAAGTCAAGCAATTATTAAATACAAGTTTCTGCCCACGACTTCGCCCGCGTGGAATAAAAAGTGTGTTACTTCTGAATTCTGATACCTCCAAGAACGTGTGCATAGTTTCACGATGATCGGTAGTTATCGCGTGAAAACGTTACAATCGGATGAACATCTTCATCTTCTCATAAACATATATAAAAATGAATTTTTGAAAAACTCGAGAACGGCTAAACCGATTCGGCTATTTTTAGTCTTGAAATATTCGCGGAAGTCAAGGGAAGGTTTAAACGGTTTTTATACTCAACGAAGAGGGCACGGGTCAGTTTATTATATTAGTAGCGATGTGGAAGCCGTATACAGCTGTTGTCGGATAATTTACTAATGAAATAATCATTTTTTACTTACAGATAATAGGGCTCAAGGGAAATGCCGCATTCCACAGAGAATCGGCTCCGGCAAACATCGTCCTCTGTCTAAGGGGAAGGAACTTCGACAAGTACTTATTGTATCCTAATAGTACCTTTATAAGTTGCTTATCAGATTTATTTGGCAGTTTTTAACTTTTTACCCTTCTGCATCAGAAAGATGGTTATGATTTTCGAGAGTATCATGTAGCAATAGCAAGAACATGCGTACATACAGTGCAAGTTAAATAAAACCGTATATAAAAATATTATTTGAGATTGTAGTCATTTATATGAGTAGGTCTTTTTTTTTACCCGACTTCGACGAAGCCAAACTATTTCCCGACTTCGCAAAAAGGCTCAAACAAGAAAATATAATTCAATTTCAAATACAGAAATGCATGGCTACAAAAACGGTCAAGGGAGAGCCGTGGTCGCACCCGCTATTGGTACCTATTTGCGAAGTCGGGTTATTAAAGTTTTTTTTTTACTTTTTTACGTAAATAGATACTGAGTGATTACACATTTAGGACAACACCACTCGATTGAGTGGTGTTGTCCTAAATGTTTTTTTCATACCAATAAGTAACTGTCGATGGTCCTAACCTACTAATAAATTTACTTTAGACTACACCAAATTCGGAAAATGGGAGAAAAGTCGAAACAGAGAATATTATTCACCAAAATGAAAATGTTTTGACAAGCGTCAGTGTGTGCCCGGAGACTACTGTTACTACTGTTTCCAAACAGAAGGTGGGTAGTGGCCAGTGGGTACAACAAAGTACAAAGTACTTCCTAATTCATGAGGAATATTCGAATCGAATCGAATTTGTAGACTTGTCGTTCAATTTACAAAATGTCCTCTTTTGAATCTCTAAGAGAAAAGTTTAAACAAATTGGTATTCTTACCGTTGCTTCTCAATACATTTTAGACAAATGTGTTGTACGTTAAAAAGAATTTAAGTAATTTTCAAATGAAAAGCGACAATCACAGTAGGAACACTAGAAATAAGCACAAGATAGATATACCGGTGATCAGACTGAGTAAAGTTAGTAAATCATTTAAAGGTTAATGTATACGCCTTTACAATATAATCCCAAATAACGTTCAGAGCCTCCCTATCAATAAATTTAAAAATGTAGTTAAAGAACGTCTTAGTGCTAAAGCTTATTATAAGGTCAATGATTTTATTGACGATTGCACACCTTGGGAATAAGATGGCCACATGCAAGGCTACCTCAATGTACTTTATGTACTCTGACTTTTGTTTTAATACTCGTTTTATATAGATTAAGTTTTTACATTGTAAACATATTATGTATAGGTATGTTACGGTAAGAGTGAATAATTGAAGATTATTAATAATTATCTATTATACGGCGACCTCCGTAGCGCAGTTGGTGTGCTCGGTGTTATTGTTTTAAAAGCACGCGCACGTTATTTGTTGTTGCTGAAATGCAAAAATATTCTATTTAATTCTTTGCCAGAAGCGAATTCTGCCCGATTCACTCTAGTTACGGAAAATAGGTGATTGAACTAGAATAAAAATGGCTAGGTTATGTTAGGTGAGACATTTAAGATTGCGCACGAGCCGAACGAAGCGTGCCGCGGCAGCGGCCGGCGAGTGCCAGAAGCGAATTCTGTCCGTTTAACTCTTTTTCAGTAAAAGTAAAATAAGGAATTGAACTAAAATAGAAACTTCTCAAAATCGTATATTATTTGACTAGTAGTTATGACATGACTTTAAAGGCCTATAGTAAAAAAAGCTGTCAAAATTACCTCAAAAGTAGTCGAATCTTCATACAAAAATACGAATTTTAAATATACAGAATAACTTTTACCAATATGTGTCGTGAATTATTAATAATTACTACTAAAAGTTTTTTCAGTTAGTTTCATTACTACTAAAAGTCATTTACCAAAACATGTGGTTATTATTAATAATTTTGTAAAAATATTAATAATTTTCAATTAATCAGATTTACCGTAACATATTATACACTTTTTAAAAAGAACAATTTTCCATCTTTTTGCTAAAAGATGGCCCCGTCCGAGTTTCTTACGCCGGTTCTTCTCGGCGGGCTAGGGTTAAACCGGTGGTAGCCTTTTAGTTGACTTTCCGAAAATAGCTTATTAAGTTTAACTTGGAAATAAAATATTTTGAATTTTGAATTTTGTCAAAGTTTATTTTTTCATTAACAAATCAATAACCTACTTTCTATAGGCCGATTTTTCTGTAGATTGTTTGTAGGACGTTGACTATTGAAATCGGTATGATATGAGTAAGTGAAAAAAGCACTTACAAAAATTCGCCTACAGAGAGTAGGCCGTAAGCGGTCAGTCGAGTAAAATGAGTAGTCTACGTCAGTCGAGTAAAATGAGTAGTCTACGTCAGTCGAGTAAAATGAGTAGTCTACGTCAGTCGAGTAAAATGAGTAGTCTACGTCAGTCGAGTAAAATGAGTAGTCTACGTCAGTCGAGTAAAATGAGTAGTCTACGTCAGTCGAGTAAAATGAGTAGTCTACGAAGACTAGGGACCATTGAATTCTCACACCCGATAAGACCCGGAAAATAAGGGCTCACGGGTGGAAACTACCCCTCTACGTAGGGAATCGGAAGTAGAGTGTAGTGTTGTCTTCTTTTTCTGTTCTGAGGACTGAACCCCCCATATATATATAACGCGGCATAACGCGGGGGGAAACTAGGCTAGTTAACTAAGAGTTTATGTAACGTAAACGCACCTAATAACGACCCCTTAAAATTCGCGCCCATTACCGCCGTATTAAGAAAACTATCGTTTTTATGTGATATATTAAAGTTACACAATTGGTTGGTTAAAAAAAAAGATATGTATTTTGTATTGCAAATATTCGCCTTTTGTATGTGTGGGTAACTCAACGATTTAAAGAATAATAGCTCAATTCGGCCGTGTACGTCGGCGACAGTTGCATGTTCCATACTGTGGCGTTCCCGATTACGTAAGTACTGTCGTTCCACTATTAGCAAAATATTATATCGTCAAGCTTTTAAATCTAACTTCCAGTACTTTGATGCATTTTTAAATATTTTCAGGAACACAAATAACAACTATTTATAATGAGATACCATTTTATTTTGCCTAATTTTCAATATTAAAAACAGGCGGTAATAGGAACAAAAAACACATTTTTTTTCCTATTATCGACCCACAATCGACCATAGGTCGCTGATAAGAACTTTTCGTATAATAATAATAATATAATAATATAATTTATTTGCCAAAATATGGTAGGTACATTAGGCTGGAACAGGTTAGTAGTGACACACATATCTTGTCGGATTATCTCGACGTGCAAATATTATTTGAATTTAATAATTAGATAGTAAAAATTAATTTCTAATAAAATGTTGCTATCCGTCAACAATTTAATAATATGTCAATAACAGTAATAAATTATTCAATAATAATAATTAAAATTTAAATGTTAACATTACTTACACTTTCATCATTTATAAATTCATCAACTGTATAATACATTTTGTCTAGTAATAATATAAATAATTCATTTTTAAATTTATTAAATGTCAATCTTTTTAAACTATCTGGTAGTTTATTATACATACGAATGGCCATACAGTAGGCGTTTTTAGAAAACATGCTTAACTTTTGCTTAGGAATGTATAATTTGTCTCCTTTCCGACCTCTATAATTGTAATCTTTATTTTTTGGAAATAAACATGGATTCTTATACACAAAAAGGGCCGTTTCGAAAATGTATAAACATGGTAATGGAAGCACATTTAAATTTTTAAATAGCGGTTTACAAGTGTCTAAATATCCTGCACCACATACCGACCTAATACATTTTTTTTGTATTCTAAATATTCTAATAGTATCGGATGCATTACCCCACAGTATGATTCCATAACGTAAATTAGATGACACATAGCTATGATAAGCAGTTAGAGCTGCTTTTTTGGATGCAATTTGTCTTAACCTATTAAGAGCGAAGACAAATCTGTCTAATTTGGTTGCCATTGTATCAATGTGGGATTTCCAATTTAAAGAGTCATCAATAAATATTCCTAAGAACTTAGTCATTGTAACTTTCTCTATTTTATTTAAATTATTATCAAATTTACATATTATTATGTCAACGTTTTCGTACTTACTGTTTATTGTTTTAAATTTTAGGAATTTTGTTTTATTTATATTAATTTTTAAATTATTATTTACTAGCCATGTAAGAATTTTACTAAATTCTGTTTTAGCAATGGATTCCAAATTATTTTTATTTTTAGATTTGACTATAAGAGTTGTATCATCTGCAAATAAAATACATTGCTGATTTGTGATAGTTGGCAGATCGTTTATGTATAGAAGAAATAATAGAGGGCCCAATACACTTTGATGGAGCCCTAGTGGTTATAAATGAGACGAGTGGACTGTATATAAAAACTATATTCTAACTTCTACAAAGGTTGTGCCCGTGTGCTCGCGTTGTTGATCCGAAGTGAAGTGGCGCGCGGCGGGGACCCGCGTCGCCGCCAGCGCAGCCGACAGATCACGAACGGGCACGACGCTCGAGAACAGGTTTCCTCGGTCGGCCGGTGTATTCCATCATGCGCCGACATACTCCCCGGGTTGAAGAGTCCAGGTCTTCAAGGATCTTCGGTTGGGAGCGGACAGATGGAGTTGAAGGCACGGCGGATGGTGCCTTTCTTGGTCTTCAGTTCAGCCACCCTCGTGACGCCGTCAACGCCAGGATACGTCTTGATGACGCGGCCCAGGGACCACAGCAGAGGTGGCGTCGCCTTGTCCTTAATGAGGACCAACGACCCTAGCTTCACTTCGCCTCTGGAACTAAACCACTTCGTTTTAGCCTGTAGCAAAGAAGTGTACTCGTTATGGAATCTGCTCCAAAAATGTTGTCGGATGTACTGCATTCTCTTCCAACGTTCCAAGCGTGAGATGTTGGCATCAGTCACCTGAGAACAAGGTACACATAAGAGTGGTCGTCCAATTAGGAAGTGAGAAGGTGTTAGTACAGAAAAATCATTAGGGTCTGAGGAAAGAGGTGTAAGAGGGCGCGAGTTTAATACTGCTTCAATATGAGTGAGACATGTAGACATCTCTTCAAAGGTGAAGTGAGTAAGATTAAATAGTCTCTTTAAATGATGCTTACATGACTTTACAGCAGCTTCAGCAAGTGAATTAAAATGAGGGCTATAAGCAGGCGTAAAAATAAACTCTATACCCTCCTGCGCCATTTCAGATGCAACATTTGACGAGTTTAGAAATGTATACATTTCATTACATGCACCTACAAAATTAGTCCCGTTATCGGACGTGATGCTTCGGGGCTTGCCTCGACGCGCCACGAACCTATTTAAAGCGGCCATATATGCCTCAGTAGTGAGCTCGGATACGAGTTCCAGGTGTACAGCCTTTACAGCTGAGCAAACAAAGATGCACATGTAACTTTTCATAAGTTTGCAGCCTCGCCCTTTACGATTGGCAACCAATACTGGACCGGCATAGTCAACGTAACTGTTTAAAAAAGGAAATTCAAAATTAGTTCTTGAAGAAGGCAGTTGACCCATAATAGGTTGTACATTTTGAGCCTTATGTCTGTAGCATTTAAGACATTTATTAACTATATATCGAGACAAGTTTCTACCACCTAGCGGCCAGTACGTTTGTCGAATGTGAGACAGCAGTAGCTGTGGACCAGCATGTACAAGCTTTAAATGTTGCATGTGAAAAATAAGTTTAGTAAGAATGTGCTTACTACATAAAATAATAGGATGTCTAACATTAAAATCATACAGAGAGTTAGAAAGCCTTTCGCCCACGCGGATGAGGTCATCCTCATCTAAGAAGGGAGTCAACGGAAGCAATCTACTCTTGCGTGGCAATTTTTGATTAGATTTCAAAAGTTTATATTCTAAAGAAAACATATCAAGTTGTGAAAAATGTATTATTGTTTTTAACGAATTATCTAA
The DNA here is from genome assembly GCA_905187575.2 of Celastrina argiolus. Taxonomy (NCBI): domain Eukaryota; kingdom Metazoa; phylum Arthropoda; class Insecta; order Lepidoptera; family Lycaenidae; genus Celastrina; species Celastrina argiolus. Next base: position 15,425,994 of record LR994599.1, on the reverse strand, counting down.
TTCTGTAACAGAAAGATTGCCACACAATTTATGTTTATTTTTTAAATTATAGATAAATCTTTGTACATATGTAAATATTCTTTGAATTTTAGTTAGGCTAGAATATTTTAATAATAAATTATGAATGACTGAAGAATGAATGGATATGTCTGAGTGAACATTATGATATGAATGATTGCTACAATCGTTACTACTAATGAAATGAGTCACTACTTCCGGTAGATCATGTTTCTGTGTGTTTGGCATTTTGGGCCATTTACTCTCATCTTGTAAGAGAAATGAGGGTCCAGACCACCACAGAGGATTGTCTATTAAGCTATTAGCATTTAGACCACGCGAAACAAGATCCGCCGGGTTGTCCTTTGACGGTACGTAGCTCCAGGTATGACCACATGTGCTCTCTTGTATCTCATTGACTCTACTTTTAACAAAAGGCTTTAATTGATTAGATGGAGTAGAGAGCCAACTCAAAACAATAGTAGAGTCGCACCAGTAACTATACCTACGAATGGGTATGGTGAGCGATTCTTGGACTTTAGTACACAGTCTTACCCCTAATAAAGCTCCACAAAGTTCAAGTCTTGGGATAGTTGTAGGTTTAATAGGCGCTACACGATTTTTAGAAAGTAAGAGCTGTATATTGGTAACTCCTACATTGTTACAAGACCGAATATACACACAAGCGCCATAAGCTTTCTCGGATGCATCGGTAAAGACATGTACTTCGTGGATACTTGAGTTTTCATGCAAAACCCAACGAGGAATCTTTATGTCGTTTAATGCTGTAATACTTTTTTCAAACAAAGACCAAGCGTAACATACCTCAGACGATACAGTGTCATCCCAATCGTACTTATCTAGCCAAAGACGCTGCATGAGAAGTTTAGCTTCGACAACGCATGGACCTACGAGGCCCAAAGGGTCAAAAATTTGGCCGATAACAGAGAGGATATGTCGTTTCGTGACCTTCTGTGTAGGAATAATATTTATTGAATAAGTTAAAACATCAGAACTACATACCCAATTAAGTCCTAGGGTTTTGGACTGACATGAATTAGTACAATTTTGATCAGAGAAAGGTAGAGTATCACCTGTTGTGTCAAATTCATTATTTATTTTTACGTCTGTTATTTTATTTAAAATTTCAATTGAATTTGATCGCCACTTTCGCAAATTAAACTTAGCGGAAGCAAGAACAGATTTTACCTTGTTTGTGACCTCTACAGTTTCGGATATGGTGCTCCCACCATTAAGGAAATCGTCGATATAAAAAGAATGCCTAATGGCACATTGGACACGACTATCCTCAAGGCCATCAGCCAGACTATTCAGGCACTTAGTAGCCAAATAGGGAGCAGACGCAGTACCGTAGGTGACTGTATTTAATGTATAAGTCCTAAAGGGTTCTGTGGGATCAAATCGAAAAATAATTTGTTGTAAAGAACGTTGGTCAGAACATAGAGATATAGAACGGTACATTTTCTCTACATCCCCTGAGACCACATACCTATACTGACGAAAACGTGTTAGTATAGCTAACAGATCGTCTTGCACTACCGGACCGACCATCTGAATGTCATTAAGAGACACTCCTGTACTAGTAGGAGCTGATGCATCGAATACAACGCGTAGTTGAGTAGTGGTGCTAGAGTCACGGATTACTCCATGATGCGGAATGTAATAATTAGCAATATCAGGTGATGAACTATCTATATTTAAAGACATATGACCTAAACGCTCGTATTCTTTCATAAAGCTATAATATTTATTTTTAAATTCGGGGTCCCGCTTAAATCGTCTCTCTAGTGATAAAAGTCGATTTTTCGCCATTAAATAAGAATGACCTAAAGAGCTTGGGTCCCCTTTCAAAGGTAATTTAACTACAAAACCACCGTCTGTATTACGATAGGTGGTTTGAGCAAAATGTTGCTCACACATTCTCTCTTCAAGAGATTGAGAAAATTTTGGCAATATACTGTCAAGCTCCCAAAATTTTGTTAAGTCGGGAGTGACACTCGAATGGTGGCAAAAATGAGAAGAAACTGAAGGGAAATTAGATTTATGTGAAATACTACCAGATACAAGCCATCCGAATTTAGTTTCACACAATTTAGGCAAATGTTTCCCTAAGTCAATTTTATTGCTACCCATTACACTCCAGAATACCTCAGCCCCTACCAGGACATCTACGACCGACGGAACGTTGAAGTTCGGGTCCGCTAATGTAAGACCTGAAGGAATAGGTATATGAGTGATGGGAACAAATGATGAAGGTAGAACCTTAGTTATCTCTGGTAAAACAAGGCATTCGATCTCCACAGTAAACGAACAGCATAAAGAGTCCATCGTGAGGTGACAAGACTGTGTACTAGTGGATATATGATTACTAATACCCGTTACCTCGGTGCTCGTACCGCGCAGTGACAAACCCAGTTTCTCTACGAAGCTCTGCGTAACAAAGTTCGCCGTACTACCGTTGTCCAGCAAGAGCCGTGCGGTGTACTTCTTACCCGTCGCACTGGTCACGTTGACTAAGGCTGTGGACAGGAAAACAAGAGAAGAAGTAGCAAGCTGCATAGAATTAGCGGAAAGCACAACATTAGGAGGCGATTGTGACGTAGCAGGCAAAGTAGAATAATTAGCATTAGGCAATGGATTATACAATGGTTTGTCGCTAGTTTCTATGTGCAAAAGCGTATTGTGCTTTAATTTGCAATATCTGCAATGAGAAAATTTGCACTGCTTAACTAAGTGTCCAGTACGTAAACAATTCATACACACATTAAAGTCTTTAGCCTTTTGTATACGACTTTCAATAGATAAGGCTCTAAAGGATTCGCATTTAAACAACGAATGTACTTGGGAGCAGAGTGGACATTTATTATTATTTTTAACATTTTTATTACTAAAGGTTTTATTTTGTTTACAATTATTATTATTATTTGACAAATGACTATTATTTAAAGCTACAATTATTTTATTATCTGATGAATTTATACTCCCATTAGACTCGACAGATTCTAACCAGTCAGCCTTTCTATTTAAAAAAGAACAAAACTGAAGTAATGTTGGATCACCTGTAATATTGTTGTTTCGGAACTCTTCCCAGTCACGGCTGGTTTTCAAATCTAATTTTTTAACTAAAATAAAAATGACTATAGTGTCCCAATGTTGAGTGGGTTGATTTAGATTAGTGAGAGCTCGAATATTTTTATTGGTAATATCCACAACATTTCTTATGCTAACACTAGATTCTCCCTGTATTGATTCAACATCAAATAAAGCCTGTAAATGGTTGTTCACGAGTAAACGGTTATTATTGTACCGCTCACACAACAGATCCCATGCTAGCTTATAATTGTCGCTTTTAACCCATTAACCGCCAATTTAAAACCAACAGAGATTTTTTCAAATAATGTTTGTTTTATGACTGTCTACAAGCCAAATAAACATAAAAGTAGGAAAAAACTGAAAAAAAGTTATTAGGTATCCCTACAGGGGGGTGTACTCAAATGCGTACAGCGGCGTATTACGGGTGGAAAATTTCAAGACATTGCTTTTCAAGTCATAGTGTTTTGAAATACTTTTTACATTGCTAACGAATTCTTGCATTACAAATAACATATCGCAATGGTTTTGAGGTGGTTTCAAGCTTCTGGGGATAATATAAGTCCATCTTGAGACAAGCTGGGACTATTGAAAACGAATTTTGAGATTTATTTTGGGTTTTCTGTCGTAAGTAGTGTGTAATGGAGCGTCGAAATAGCAATTGATCCATACTGTCACTAGTTATACTCATTACATACAAATGCCAGGGATTTGCAACAGTCATAATATATAACATATAGGTAAATAAAACCCACCACCACTTTTATCCATGAATCGCAATTCTATAAATCGAAATTGACTAATCAAAGTCGTCTACTCCACCCATATTTTTATTATATGTTTGGAAGGTTTTTTGGAATAATGGCATTAGCCTTTTCTCGTTACACAGTTATAGATCATCGTTTCACAGCTCCTAACGGTTCTATAGTATCATGATTGTAAAAAGTCGCTATTGTGCAAACACCTTCAAAAGTTGACAAAAAATACTTGATGATAATATGTTGGATTCATTCCCAATTTTACAAGTAATCTTTTGACAACTCTTGGATACTGCGACAGATTTTTCATGGTAAAAATCTAGTTGCTACCTAGTTTTTGTAAGCAAATCGCACTTGCTTTCCTATGATAAAGTGCTTAGCATTATGATAGCCACATTATTTAACCATCGAATTATCAATTAATATTTTATTACGATCACCTATCACTCTCCACTGAAGAAACTTATCAATTAGATTACCAGATAAGGGCCGAGCTTACAGCAACATATGGTTCCTGGTAGTTTTATTCCTTTTAAAATCCCGAATTTTTGGTCTGGGCATATAGTTTGACACCATTTCAACTCCTAAATCTTCATAGTAGGACCTATTATAAATATTCTCTAGATTGTTTGTGATACCCAGAAATAACAATATGCCATTAAACTGTTTCAAGTCAAAAGCATCTATTTGTAATGTATCAAAACTAATTGTATCAAATACTTGAAAGATAAAAATGTTACTATATGGATCCGGCCGCTGTACGCAAACAGGTACACTTGTATATAAAGTAAGATTTCTCTGAAAATATACGTTTGTTTAGCATTATTTGTCATTTATTTTATAAATAAGGATGTAATTGAAAATAATATTACCATTTAACAACATAATTGGAACAAAAAATAATAAAAAGTAATATATATAGTGACTTACTCATATAAACGATTTTACTGATACCTTTGAATCCTCTAAATGTCAACTGGCATAGGCACAGGCAATTCAATAGATATTATAGTAACTCGCTAACTCATTACTAATAATTTAAGCGCAAAAAAACGTCAGTGACACTTAAAGTTTTTTAACTACCCTCATTTATTTTGCTGTACCTGATTGGGTACAGAGGCGCCAAATGGGTTAAAGTCAATATTTTTTATTAACAAAGTGGCATTGCCTTTTAAAGAAGCGCGCAGGTAGTGAAACTTGTTGATATCGTTAATGCAATTATTGTCGTGAATTAAGGACATAAACGTGTCTCTAAACTCGAGCCAGCACTGGTAATTTCCATCGAAATGAGGCAAATCAATTTTAGGCAAACGAATAAAAGAATTAGAAACATGTGCACCTGAGTCAGCATCTCTGAAACCCGCTTCAGACCCCGCACCGGTGACCGAAGAACCGAGCAGACTGCGCGTGAGTGCCACCAGACTGAAGAACTGGCGGTCGAACTCCTCACGTTCCACGAACGCAGCGTCAGCATCGTCGGCAAGCATTTCGATGTGTGTCTGTAAATCATCGAAGTCACTATGTAAGGTTTCGAATTTATTAAAACGTTCCTGCAGGTCTAAACGTTGCAACTCGGATAACAATTCACTGCTTCTAATTAAATTTAAATAGTTACTGTAAATAGTAAGCTTCGATTTAACAGAACTACGTTTTTTAATCAAAGATTTTATGTCCGCCATTTTGAAGTGCTATGTGTTCAACAAAATATTTAAAACACGTGCTAATTAAAATTATAATTCACAAAATAATACGATATCAAAATAAAAACGGCAAAACAATACTATTACGCTTTATTGTAAACGTAAAACACCTGTGCGTAAGGTAGGTAATTAGCGATCGATGCAGTCGTGCGAGAATCCTTATCTTAGATAATATAACGAAACAGCTGTGTCATTGTACCTAGTTGCTGTTTATTATGCACGTTTATTATTGTAAAAATCGCTAAATAAAGTTATTTTAAATGCTTTATACGACTTTAAGTTAAGTTTAATGGACAAAATTTAAGTTTAAGGTTAAATTTAAAGTTAAAGTTGAAGTTAAAAATTAAAATACCTCTGTATTAATGTAGGAAAGGAAATAGATAGGAAAAGTAATTGGAACAAACTCACTCAAATATGCAAATATACTCCCAGAGAATGACTTGCAACTTCTTCAACCACGCTGCCACGGGAACGACTCCTTTGTTCTGTCTTCCTGGCCACGGCAAATTCCACGAAGCGGCCGTATTATCGTAAGACGAAGTTAAAGTATAACGCGCTTGTAATTTACGTCGAAGGACCAAAAGCTGATGGAGCCCTATTGGATGTAAATGAGACGAGTGGACTGTATATAAAACTATATTTTAACTTCTACAAAGGTAGTGCCCGTGTGCTCGCGTTGTTGATCCGAAGTGAAGTGGCGCGCGGCGGGGACCCGCGTCGCCGCCAGCGCAGCCGACAGATCACGAACGGGCACGACGCTCGAGAACAGGTTTCCTCGGTCGGCCGGTGTATTCCATCATGCGCCGACACACTTCCTTGTGGAACACCGGATGTATTAGTAAGGTAGTTAGATGTGTAGGTTTTAATATGCTTGTATATTTTGTGTATCATGATTTTTGTTAAAAAGTATAAATTAATAGACAGGAGGGTGTATTAACTCAGGTCCTTAATATATTAACTTGTATTTGAGCTATTAACGCCATATAGTCTAGAGCTTTAGGAGCCGTAAAAACTAACTTTGTTCTTATGTAAATATTTTGATGAATAAAGCAGGTATACTTTTTAAATAGCGTATTTTTTAAATTGAAATATCATTTTTATTAAATATTTATGTAATAACACATTAAAAATAATTGAAACGTACAAAAATCACATGTATTTACACAATTTATACAAATTCCATTAGGTCGGTCGGATGTATTTAAGGATAGGAGATTAAAATTTAGCCAATCGAATACGGAAGTCATACCTTCGTCGGCCCTTTTACGAACTTGTTCCCAAGTTGTATCATGGAAGATGATAGCTGTATCATCTGCATAGCATACAACTTCTGCTTTTTTCAGTTTAAGATTTGCGATGTCAGAAAGGTACAAAAGAAAAAGCGAGGGGCCAAGAATACCCCCTGAGGAATACCATATCTAACAGGACTCATCCTACTCGTAACACCACATATTTTAATACACTGAGTTCTGCCGGATAAATAACTATTGAACCAATTGAGCTGATTTCCTCTTATACCGTAAGTTTCAAGTTTTTTTAAAAGTATGGGGATTGAAAGAGAATCAAAAGCTTTGGCCAAATCGAGGAAGACACCAATACTTTTTTGGCCTTTATCAAGATGATTAGCAACAGAGTTAGTAAGAAGAGAGACCGCATCCTCGGTGGACTTACCTTGTCTAAAACCAAATTGGTTTTCAGAGATGATATTATTCGATTCTAGAAAAGAGACAAACCTTTTATTCACTACACGCTCAAGGAGCTTAGAGATACTAGACAAGAGAGAGATAGGGCGGTAATTGCTGGGATCGTTCTTTGTGCCACCTTTATGTATCGGAACTATACCTACCTGCTTCCAAATTCTCGGGAATATTCCTGTTTCCATACTGAGGTTGAACAAAGTAGACAGAGGATCCGCAATATACTTACCTAGAAATTTTAAGATTTTATTATTTATTTCATCAAGACCTGGTGACTTATTAGGATGAAGATTATTAATACTGTCCAGAATTTCGTATGGGTCAGTAGGAGATAAATAGAAAGAATAAGGGAAATATTTATTTGACGACCATCGGGATGTGATTGAATGATGAGTTTCATTGAGACTATTAAGTATATTGCTCGCTAAAGACTGGCCCACAGAAGAGAAATAAGAGTTGAGTGACTCCAACGATTTATCCACTGTACCATCGATACCTGCAATATCCGTTAAAGCGTTGTTAGTGTTATTTCGCTTTCGGTGAGAGACACGATTAATTCGGCTGCGCAATTTCAAAACCTAGCAAGGGACAAATTTCGAAAAAAACGTGTTTTTACTAGACGCTAATGACAAGGCCATAACGCACAAGTTCGCAGTGTCAAATCTGTCAAAATATTAGTTTTAATGGAAATACAAATCTAGCAAGTCCACATCGGTTACGGAAACTTGCCGCCAAAACAAATTCAAAACCTAGTATGGCACACTGGCAATATTAAAACCTAGCAAGGGACTGTTCCTTGCTAGGTTTTGATCTTGTCGTTGTGCTTTACTAGGTTTTGAAAAATGTCGATTCGAGATAAATTGCGGGCTATATTTTAGTATGTCGCAAAGTGTACTTGGCGTATGCGGATCGTTCGAGTTTGTTCTTGTAAATATTTACTGTTTAGGATGGCTCAAAGACAGTTTTGTAGTTCGTCATTGATGTTTAAGCCCAGAGGGACAAAAAGTAATGATAAGTACAAGAATTTTAGTATACCTACAGTAGAACCTCGATAAGTTAAAGTCCAAGGGAAACACAAAATATTGAAAGTTATTATAACTTAAAACCTGTATGTTTTCAGTTATCAGGGGTCTATGTTAGGGATAGTTTAATATAGAGGTAGGTATGTACATAATATGTATGTATGTACCCTTCTTCTTATTTTTACTCGAATGCGTCAGAAGGATTGGTTCAATAAAATACAGAAATTAAATAATCATTTTTAATTAATCACACGCCTTTAATTTATCAGTGTATGTGAGTGTTGATAGTTTTCTTTTTAAACCTCTATATTAAACTATCCCTAACATAGACCCCTGATAACTTAAAACCTGTATAACTTTAAATATTTTGTGTTTCCCTTGGACTTTAACGTATCGAGGTTCTACTGTATATAGAAATAATTGCTAAATGTCTATTTAATGCATTTTTTATGTTTGTAATGAATTTTACATTAATGTTACTCAGACAAATCTTACACTTTCTATAATAACCTCTTTTGTGAGGGTTGTTTGCTTTATAGATATTGTATCAGTAAAAATTCTAACGTAGTCAGCATAACTGAAAACGTCAACACTGCCTCCTGCAGCCTTGATCAACAACTCGTAACTGTATCCGATGATCCAATACCAGGTCCGTCAAAAACATCTGAAATTGATAGCGATAATGTGTCTGAGATATCAGATTTGTATGACAGCGTTGATTCTGTGGCAGACACTGACTTTTCAGTAAGTGATTTATTTAGACAGTCAAATCAGACAACGATTTAATAGATCTCGTAAATTTGACAGAAACTCGAAAACCTACTATTCGCTCAATATTTCCAAAATCAGATGAAATAAAACCTATTTTTATTGCAACCTACCCTGATTCGATTATCTTCAAGGACCAACAACATGCTAACTGTTTCATTTGACTAATAAGATTGATTTCATAGCAAAATATCCAGGACCTATAACAATTAATGATGAATATTCTGAAGAAACTAATTGTCACATATTAAGTCGAACTGAAAAAAATATAATACAAAGAAATAAACTAAAACATCCATTTATTGAAGACATATGTGGTGATGGCTGTAAACTAAAATGTAAATTATTTACAATAGAGGAGCGAAAACATATTATGTGGGTTTGGAATTTGTCATATGTACAACGGCGGCATTTTTTGAATAAATTATTATATTTTATCGTTAATATTTTGAGTTTTCTTTAGATCATTAATTTACTAAATATCCCACGAGATCAAGAAACTAATGCGGGAAAAATCGCAGCAACAGGACGTTGCAGTAAAACCAGAAATCAAAACTTAGATTACTTCCTAGGTTATGAACATGACAATTTGTTAAGACGTAGCTTATCAAAACCAGATATAAACCTAGTAAAGGCCTTTACTAGATTTGAAAATGGTTTTTATGCCATCGTTTAAATACCTAGAACAAGTTTTTTGTTAGTAAGTGCTTTCTAACGTGCAGTATTATAAATTCACGATAAATAATATCTTAACACCAAAGCCAAGGATATTCCGCAACTTTTCAGCCAATTCCCATCGTCATACCTTTTGTAACTCAGCTGCGGCACGCGCTCAAAGTGGGGAACTAGTTTTTCGGCTCTCCTGTAAAATTTGTTCTAAGTCCCTTACTAGGTTTTGATTTGGGACAGCCGAATTGCTTTCCATAGTTGTTTTGGATTATTCTTATTTCCAAGTATTAGGTCTTTATCATGTTCGTTTTTTCGTCTTCGTAAAATCTTTATGTAAAAATTTCGATACCTTGTGTATATTAGTTTTTTAGTTTCGTCGTTAGGGTTCATACTACTATCTCGATGTAATTTATCTCTGTGTTTTCCACATCTTATTAATCCAGGAGTCATCCAGGGCTGAATAGCAAAATTTTTATGACTAAGAAGCTGTAATTTTGAACATTTAGATATAACAGATTTGAGAGTGTTAGAAAAATTCTCTGCCATTTCATCAACAGAATCTTTATTTAGTATGTCAGCCCAGGATATCTCTTTAATTGATTTTTCCAATCTTTCATAGTCGATTAGGAGCTTGGTTCTATTAACAGTGGTCTTAGGGTTTGTGATATTAGCTCCGATTATAATAAGGTTATGATCTGTGAGGTCCGTAGGACATACAACAGATTCCGCGTTTATGGTTGATGATATAAAAATATGGTCAATGCAAGATCTGTCATGTGTCGGAACATTGATACATGAGACGAGGCCATGTTCTGAGAGGAGTGTAAGATAAGAAGAGGAGTTTTCAGAGCTAACATCTGGGCCAATTATATTTATGTTTAAATCACCAACAAGAATCAGACATGGAGATCTATGAAGAGAGTCCAGTACATTCGCAAGCGAAGATATAAATTTCTGAGCGTTAGGGAAGGAGGGAGATCTGTATAATGCAATGAGGGTGTATGACTTTTGAACAGTAATAACAAGACCATTAGCTTCTTCAATATTTGGCTCTTCAGCATACGCCGACCATTTTGAGCTGATGTACACTACGACTCCGCCTGATTTATTGATATGTTTAGTAGTATTGAAGCTCTGATATCCGTCTATTTGTTTAATGACTGTCGACTCAGATATCCAGCATTCACTAAGGACTATAGCATCAATATTAGTTCTTAATCTAGCCAGTATTATCAAAAGGCCTTCAAAATTACGTTGTATGCTACGAATATTTAAATGCAAAACTTTTAATGGGTACTTACCTACTTTATTAGTACATTCCTCCAGAATAGGAACTACTCGGCATTCTATATTTAGAGACTGATCAATTTCATCCAAAAGGTCTAAAATCATAATGTCTAACAAAAATAATTTCTATTATTAATAAATAAATCATAATCATAGGACTGTTCAGGAATGCCAAATTAGTTCCACATGTGAAATACACGGCAAAACAAACCAATGTATTTTGAGTAGATAATGAGTGTGTGGGTGTGTACAGTGTATATATGGGTATTACTATAACTAAAAGAGAGTGCGAACAAAAATTTAAATATTTATAATTATTTTCGATGTACCGTCGACAAATTATGCAGGTCATCCTGAGATCGGATTTGAATAGGAGGACTGCCTTCCCGGCCTTCACGCTTTCTGACATAAACACATCCATCTCGAACCCAACAATAACGATAGCTATTTTCTTTAGTCCATTTTCTTGCCTCACGAAAAAGATGACGGCATCCTGGTAGGAGACGTTCATTCACGTAAACTTTCGTAGAGGGACCTGATCCAACTATGTCTTTGCTGTCTAGTGAACGTCTTTTCTTACTCTCCGTCAGAAATTCATCTCGTTTTATTCTCCTTGTAAAAGAAACAACTATAGGCCGGGGGAGGTTTTTAGGATTTTGGTTTTTATCTGGATGCAAAGGTCCGGTGCGTAAGACAAAATTTATATCTCTTTCTTCAACTTCAATCCCAATTTTATTTGCGGTGGTTAAAACCAGGTGGAAAGGGTTTTCTCCTGCGACTTCTTTTAGACCTAGAATTTCCACCTCAGAGCGCAGAGAGTTTTGTGCCTGTTTATGGAGCTGATTCTGAAGGTAAAGAATTTGTACTTTGAGTGCATCATTTTCCTTTTCTTTGTCTTCTAATATTTTTATCCGATTTTCATAGAGAGAAAATTTTTCCGACAAGTCATCCAAACGTTTATAAAACTCGGTCTGCATTTTTACCATATCTTGCCGGAAGGAACGTATTTCAATAGCAATAGTGTCTAAACTTGTAGAGGTGGGGGATTCGGTCTCTTGGTTGTTGCTAACTGTCAAATTCATTTTATTTGAATTTTTGCGAATAGTAACATTTGCATTCGAGCGAATGGGAGTATTTGTATTATCTCCACAATTTTTTACTGATACTCGACAGTCAGGACAAGTCCAAGATTCTTTTTGCTGTTTAGACAGTTTTCCAACATTAGCACAGCCCGTATGTAACCTTTTCGAACATGTATTAGAAGAGCAACAGATATAAGTTTCATTTGAGAAAACAGTTTTAAGGCAGCCAGAGCATTGCATTTTTAATTTTTAGTATAGGTACGTAGGGATGTGATGAGAAGCGATTTTGTAATTATTTATGTGTAATACTTCAAAGAATCAACATTGAGTATTTCGGTGTAATTTATAGCGCCATCTATCGAGTTAAGGGCTTATACTTTGACTAGACTTGTCTGGAACTTGTAATTTGTTTCTTCGTGGTTTATAATCATTTACAATTATTTGAAAAAATGCTATTTCTAATAAAATCAGTTTTTTTCGTGGATGTGGCTGGAATCGATCCCCGGTCAAATCGGTTACTATGAACGATCAGTATGGTCGTAACGTACAAAAAACTACGACTACGACCAGTGTGATTGTGCTACTGAGGCTCTTACGTAGACTGCGAATTAAAGATTTGGTTTCTGCTTATAACTGCAGTTGGCGGTTAATGAACTGTTTGAATTATTTTACAACCACCACCATTTGTTGCAAATAAATTTATGTTGATATTTATTTTTTGTTTTAATAGTTATTTATTTTACACCATAGTTACTTGATTATAATGTTATTTTATTGTTTTCAGAATACTTTACTTGTCCACATTGACCAATTTATTCACTTTAATAACTAGTTGCACTTAATCACTATTGTATATATTTTTTGTAATTTTACTAGCAAATTCGGTCACACAGTCACTGGATAACACTATCACTTAGTATTTATGAGTTTCTTTATAGATTTATTCACTTTTAACTACACAGTATGAGAATTTCGATTTTTAAATACAGAAAATACATAGAGCCGATGTTGACACGTTCAAGAGCGCCCTCTGAGTGAATTCTTAGAACAGTTGTTCTTAGACATGATTAAAAAAATCCTTAATTTTAGTACTCGAAAAAATATTTTTATTGGCGCTACATATTAATAATATGCTTATTTTTTTGACATCAATCTCAACTATGCTTAAACTGGCGGTAATAGGTGCGTTTACGTTATATAGTCAACATTGTAGGAGTGACTCCTCAGCTAGCTAGCCTGTAGAATAAATAGGAAACTTTATGTTTCAGATTCCAAGTGATAATAGCGTGAATGTAGTCAATTTTTCAGAAGGAAAATTAAACGCATTCGGTACGATTTTTTCGAACACTTTTCTGTTTGGCCGTGTTGTGCTCTGACCTGAAGTTTACGTATTGTTTTAGATATAACAAACATCCAAACCGATGACCCTATTGAACTGAAAGAGGGTTGGATAGTGAAAAGGAATCAATTTGAAGCAATGAGAAATGACCTAAACGAGCGACAGGTGAGTTTGTTTAACACGTAAAAAATGTTTTAAATAGTGCATATTAAAATTAAGAATGGTTTTAAAAGTATATCATGGCCTAATTTTCTGCAACCTAGGTATATATTATAGGCTGTAAAAAGAACATGTTTGGCTTACAATCTTTTCTCATATCATATTTTTCTGTAAAAAAACTTTATATGAAATTTTTTTTTTAAACGTTAACGATAATAGCGATGGCATCAAGAATAAGGGCACAGGGCGGCGATTCTCAGGCCTCGACTTAGTTCTGAATATTAGTACATCCCGCTCGCACGCGCGGTAAATCTCATTTGCATGAGCGGGACAGACCGATAGTAAAAACCAAGTTCGAGGCCTGAGAATAAGGCCCTGATATTCATTTCTGAACTAAAATTGTGCACAGGGCGCAATAATGGAAGTTTACGCAGCGCTCAAGGCCACCGAGGAGAAGCTAGCTCTACTTGGCCATAAAACGAGTTCGTCTGTTGTTGGCGACGACCTGCGAGTCATGAACGTGGCGCGGATGACGCCTCAACAGCTGCTACAACTGTGCGGGGAGGCGAAGGCTTGTCGTGGAGGTAAACGTATTATATTATTAAATGGAAACCTCAAAAGATCATGTATAACTAAATGTTTCTCGCCGCTTCGTCGGATCAAAATGAAATCCTTCGGGAACCGTACTGCGGTGAGTCTATGTGTTCATCCGTACATCGCGTAAACTACTATAGGACGTCCCGTTTAATTTTTACCCAAACGGAAACAAACCTGGCTATGACACATTTAGTAAGTATTACATATTAATATTTAGATGAAGCTGAAGCTTTGGCTTAAATTAAT
>LR994599.1:13491562-13521562 GCA_905187575.2 Celastrina argiolus | reverse complement strand
ATACGCTTTGCAAAACTGTTTTCTGAACGTCATTTCTATAATTATGATGCATACTACCGGTTTCGGAACCAGCCCAGCGAGAAGAACCAGCGTAAGTAGCTCGCACGGCCTTTAACCTTTTCCAAAAAGATGGAAAATTTATCTTAAAAAAAAAGACACTAAAACCATAACATATAAAATAGTCAATACTACAATAAAATAAAAAGTACATTTTATGCAATTAAATTAAAGAAAAAAGCCTTGCAGGGGGCTACTTTATTTTAAAAGTTATAGAAATATGTTTTTTTGCTTACACAACTTCAAATAAACATTTTACCAAATTTATATTGCAAAAAGATTAAAAAAAACAAATTATCAGGTACATACTTCAATATCCCTACGCTCTTGGGCATTCAAAATAATTTTAGGCCATTAATATTTTAGTAAAGTAGTTCCCATTTTTATGGCTTATCAGAGTTATTAATACAACCCCCAGGGGTGGGGGGAGAAAAATGAGCGGTGCTATAAATAAAATCACCCCGGGACTGACCGTCCGACATTTTAATTAACTTTTCAACCAGTTTCAAATGGAAAGTAATATACATACGAGATACTGTATAAGCAGCTTGGCTTTATATCTGTTTTGTAAGAATATCTTACGTAAAGCAAAAGCTTAAAGTTTAACGAGATTTGTGTGAACGGAGTGGTATGAAATTTGGCACTTCAAGTTTATTGGAAGGTATAAAATTTACTTCCATAAACTTTAAGTGCAGGGTGTTGCATGGTTCATATTACTTACCATAACGCGACAAATCACTATTAAAGATCTCCATAAAAGTCACAAAACAGATTAGTTTAAATCCTGGTCAGGTCTTAGGTCAACGACTAGTGCATAGTAAGATTCACTCCTTGTGGTCATTTTAGACCTTTGAATTTCTTTTTTGAGTTGTTAAGTAATTTATGTGGTGCCAAAACAAAAAATGCTCTAGCTTCATTCTCTTTTTACTATATTCGGATTAATATACATAATATATCTATACTAATCTATACTATAATATTATAAAGCGGAAGAGTTTGTTTGTTTAAACGCGCTAATCTCAGGAACTACTGCTCCGATTAGAAAAAATATGATATTAAATATTTTTCGTTGGACAGTCCATTTATAGAGGAAGGCTTTAGGCTATATAACATTACGCTGCGACCAATAGGAGCAAAACGTCAGTGAGAAATGTTGCAAAACGGGGAAAATTATTCACATTTGGGAACTTTCGTTGCGTGCCTTGCATAAACGGTTTAAGTCATTAAAAAACCACGCGAACGAAGTCACGGGCACAGCTAGTGTATTATATGAACCATGAATCATTCTGTATATTATTATAGTCTTATTAAGAAGCCTTTTCCTTTTTGAATATTAAATTATCATTCACACACAAACAAAATCATTTATTGTCATGTTCAAAAGTGTCGTTGCACATGTAAATCACAACAGACATCAATTTCAAAATCAATTGCAGGCAAAAAATGAAATTAATAAGTTGCCGTACCTGTTCCTCGTTAAAGTGGTAACGCGAGCCGCGTCAGCCGGACGAGAAATGAGGGTAGCCGGCAAAAATATTTGTAATATTGCACCTGGTTGTTACGCTTGATATGGGGCGACTTGCATGTATCATTTTGACAGAGCGAGTAAATTTCTGTCGCTTGAATAAATAAGAACGGCCCCTTGTCATAGATTATTTAATACAGAAAAGGCCTTCGCGGGTTTTATTAGTTCTATGAATAATCTTTTTTATAAACATTTTCATTTTTATGTATACAAAAATGATGTTAGGCGCATTCCGGTTTCTGGAACGCTGATCAAATCGTCGATCAGCTAACATTTGACTTAACAAGCCATTCTGAACGTTCATTGGTGAACATAACTCGCAACAACTTTGCTTTCTTACTTACGTTCGCCAATAAGCGTTCAGAATGGTTTGTTAAGTAAAGTGTTAGTGATCTACAATTTTCAGAAACTGAGGTTAAAAATGTGTAAAAGAAACAATCACTATTTCTTAGAGATACGATTATACTACCTTTCGTCATTTTGGAAATATATTTTTTTAATTTTTTTATATGGCTATATTTGATATTATCGCCTCCGTGGTCTAGTGGTACAGAGCTTCGGTCTCGACCCGGAGATCGTGGGTTCGATTCCCGCGTTGTAACAACAAAAATGTTATTTCAAGTTTGGTTAGGACAATGCAGGCTGATTACCTGATTGTCCGACAAGAAATATGATCCATGTGTCGGATGGGCATGTAAAAAGTCGGCCCTCCGCCTGTTCTCTGGCTAGTCGTGTCGGGTCTACCGTCCCACTGGGTTATGAGAGTAAAAGGAAGAGAGAGTATTTGTGTATTGCACACACAATTTTTTCACTATAAAATAACTCCTGGCCGGTTTCAATGAAATCGGCTACCGACACCGAATCCAGTGAGGAGAGCTATTATTATTTGATACTATTTTCGTTCCCCACAAACCAAGTCACGGAGCCAACTAGTTTCATACGTAGTTAATACATATAGTTGGGTAGCAAACAGAGATGTTTTGGCCTAGACATTGTTACGTATGCCAGCGTGGCACGCGAGCCGGCAATAACTTACCGAGTCCGCCCTTCAGATAATCATTATACACTGTATTTATACTGTCAACAACTACTCAGGAACATTTAGAAGGTATAACAAGCTTTTATTAACCCCTGACAAAGGAGAGGGGTATCTGTGTCTGTGGCATAATAATAATAATAATTTTGTGATACATGTAATAACGTCGTATCTGGCAGACGCCATAGTCCTTCCATAGTCCTAGATACCCAGTCCACTAGCACCCCACCCCTATATAATAGCCTAGAATCTTTTCTTATAACCGTTCCTTGCAATAGTCTTACACTAACAGGTGTGTCGTGGTGCGTTCATGGAGAGTCGCCGGCTGGTGTCACATTACATTTAAATTAAAATTGTGTAACGGGGCCTCTGCGTGTTGGCTTCGGCCCCACGAATGCCTTCCAAAGGTCCGGGATTTAATTGCCCGTGAGCAACATAATAATAATAATAATAGCACTGAAAACAATATACCTCTATAATCAATACATATAAACAGATGCAAAAGTTTATTGTCATTGGTTGCCTTGACCTGTTCCATAGTTCGTCGTTTTCTGAACCCTTCGTCATCGTATACTGAATCACCACAGTCATAACTTTTTCATACTATATGAATCAGGATACTTTGCACACGCCCGTACCTGGATCATTTACCCGGCATAATGCCGAGACTTCTATTTAAAATATAATAATAATAAAAAATCTTAATCGAACATAATGTTATATAGTAGGTACATCAATGATAATAAAATAACAATTGGCAGCATAGTAGGTCCCGGACGGATGAATCAATTTTGATATAGTATTTTTCTATAACGCCTCCGTGGTCTAAAGCCTAGCTCTCGGCTCGGAGCTCGTGAGTTCGATTTCCGCGTTGGAACAACAAAAACAAGTTTGGTTGGGACAATGCAGGCTGATCACCTGATTGTCTAAAAAGAAAGATGATCAATGCGTCGGATGGCCATATAAAAAGTCGTTCCTGCGCCTGATCGCCCGCCAGTCGTGTCGGTCATCCGTCTCAATGGGCTACGAGGATGAAGTAAGAGTAAGTGATTTTGTGTATTGCGCACACACTTAGACACTATAAAATAACTCCTGCAAACAGCCTGGTTTCAATGAAACCGGCCACCGTCACAGAAATCGGTGTGGGGAGCGCTACTAGTATTTTTCGTTTAAAAAAACGTGATCGCGAGTTTTCTTAGCTGCTTCAGAATTTGGGGGTTACTTATTTTATTAAAAGTTTACTTACAACTGACAACTAGTGTGTAATCAAATTTTTCTAGTTGTGATGAAACTGTAATATTGTAATGACATGGTACATGGTACACTAATTTCATAAGCTGATGAGCATAGGCTGCAGCATCATCATCATCATCATCAAGATCAGATATAAGATGTATTGAGCATACACTTGAGCATGGTAAAAAATATTCCTGAGTAGTTTTCGTATAAGTGTATTGTGGCCTGTGTGGTTTTCGTTGAAATGCCAAAAAGGCCTGAAAACCTACCTTACCTTACCTACATCGAAATTGGCTAGGGAGCCTATTACAAGCTCCTAATTCCAGCCAGTTTACGCCATACAACCTGGATGCCTGGATTTTTTGTATTAACTGCATGATGACAGCTAGTTAGTGGACACGTGACACTTGACTTGCTTCCGAATGTCACTTTCAGACAGTCAAACTAAGGTGGATCCATTCAGTATAAAATGTCGCTGTAATATGAAAAAGAACAAGGCAGTTTAAGACCGTATTATTGAATTGCCTGGAACCAGGCTGGTATTGTAAAATATCATAATACGGCCCCTGGAAGCTTATTTTACTACACTACTACAATACAATACTGCAGTACAATTTTTGACATAGACATGCTTAATCCAATGGAAGTCGCGATGAGTTTCAAGGACTCTTGTTTGTATCCGTATAGCCGACTTCACCGATCAAAACGTTTTGCGACAAAAGAATTCCCGACGAACTGTCTGAATAGGAATACGTTTCAAATACATTTATGATCTAACTTAAATTCTTCATATTCTGCATAACATTTGTACGTTCTGTAACGTGTACTCAACAATAAAATGAAAAATATTTTATTTCCAAATGAAACTTGACAAGGTTTATTCGGATAGTCAATAAATAACAAGCTATATAAGCTGTTAAATCCTAACTCGCCGAGAAGAACCGGCGTAAGAAACAAAAAGATGGAAAATTGGTATTTTTAAAAGTATATTATATTTTTACAATGTATCTGAATCTATATTAATTATACAAAAGACAGGATATTATATGAATTTTTTACTAATATAGATCTGCTTTTCTATATTATTTTTTATCAAGTATCAATATTAATTATTATCGAGAGAAATATGACCATAGCAATCCAGAAAATCTTTTTTTGAATAAAGTATTTTTTTGCATTTCGTTAAGTATACCTTCATTTTTCATTTCACTTAGCACACCTTCATTAGTATATGGTTTTACAAGACATTTAAATATAAAATGGTTCGTTAAAGTAAAACAAATGAAAGAGATGCAAATGCAGCGCAGTAAAAACGTGCTTGTGCAAAAGAAACAAGCTCTAAGCCTTTACACTGTTGTAAATCTTCGAAGAGAAATCGCCGTTGGAGCTCGGCGTTCGGATCATAGGCTAATACGGACTACAATTTTTACACTTTAAGCACCACCTCGAATAAATCCTACTTTTTTAGGGTTAACTCAAAAGGAATAACGGAACCCTCATAGAATCACTTTTTAGGGTTTCCTACCTCAAAATAAAAAAAAACGGAACCCTATATAAAGTAAATATACGATTTCTTTGTTGTCCGTCTCGTCTATCTGTCTCCACCTTTTTTGCGAATACGTCGAAGTAGTACAGACATTCATAATATCAAGTCTTTTAGAGTTTAAAAAAGAAACTTTTAGCTAAAGCAATTAAAAGTGATAGCCGTTAAAATATAATTGTCCAATGTACCTATTGCAATGCGATTTGTTTATTGTAGATAAATATATTATAGTGGTAGTAAGGAGCTCTGGAAAATAAGAAAGTTTACAAATAAAATAACAAAGTAACAATTGAGATAGTTTGAATTGCTATGCGGGATTTAAATAAATATTTTTGTTCTATCCTCTACATATAAATTATTAGGGTTCCACACTTATTATTACTCTATCAATTTCAAAAACATACATGAAGTTTTATCGCCACGTATGAATACAATATAATACTCATTTATTTTATACGTACATGAAAACAATAGCTTATGACTTTATTAGGTAACTTTTTCTTGTAATTTCATAACAAAAACAAGAGCAGCCACATTTATCTCGAGGAGCGCTTGAAGTGGGGTCCAGAGGTATTATCATAAGAACTTTATACCTTCACTAGACCTTTTTAAGCAGCACACTTATCGATAAGGGCCCTGTTCAGCAGAATTTGGGGCGTATCATTAAAATTAATAAGCAAACAAGAAATTATATTACGCTATATTTAGCTTGTATGAAAACAATAATGAATTTCCAGTATCACGCGACAACGGCGAATGGATATCGGAATATGTTCAATCTAAACAAGCAAATGTTTTTTTCAATACTAATTGTATATGAAAATAGTTTTTTTATTAATAAGTAATTGTTGGCGACTGGCTGGATAGACCCAGGTCTACTCAGGCGTTTAGAGAGTAAGGCCCTGGGGACTCTCTAAACCGATTTGATTTTTGGGGAAGCCTTATACAACTTGTAAAATAAATTAATGATAATACTTTTGGGTGTGTATCTGCCTCCTATGTAGAGTATACTATGAAAGTACCAGAGCTTACTTACTTTGACTTTCATATTTGTATGATAACACAACACAACCTCGTATCTATAAAACTACAACTTTTCGTTAAGGCGAGGAATAACCGCTACTAGCGCCACTCTTTTTTTAAATAAATTTTACAATTACACAAAGATCTTATTAAAAAAAGTAATCGGTTAAAACTCTAAGTAAATAGTTAAACTAATTTATTGGCATTCAATTACAGCTCTAAATCCTATTGTGTTATATTTTACTCTCATAAAAACCGTCAAAGTGGCCGTTTTAGTTATTACTAAAGGCGCTAGTAGCGGTTTTTCCTCGCCTTAAAGTCAAAAAACTTAATAATTTTAGATTTTGCTATAACATGGATTTTGTTTTAAATCAGTTATGTACAGTCTCGTACATCCAAAATCCATGTCATAATAAAATCTAAAATTAATATTATGTTTTTTGACTCTACTGAAAAGTTGTAGTTTTATAGATACGAGGTCTCTTAGGATATTTTATACTTGCCAGATTGTTTTAATGAAAATAACGAAAATAGAAGTATTAAAAAAATACATTGCAACAATAACGAGTACACAATACGCGCACAGCGAGCATTCAAACCGTTTAAACCTTCCCTGGACTTCCACGAATATTTCAAGACCAAAAATAGCCGAATCGGTTTAGTCGTTCTCGAGTTTTAGCGAGATTAACGAACAGCAATTAATTTTTATAATATACTAGCTGAGCCGTGCCCACTTCATTGAGCATAAAAAATGCTGTTTAAACATTCCCTGGACTTCCACGAATATTTTAAGACAAAAAATAGCCGAATCGGTTCAGCCATTCTCGAGTTTTAGCGAAACAAGCGATCAGCAATTTATTTTTATAAATAAGATAAAACAGAAACTACACATTATATTTACAATAACAGAAGAAGTTTATATAAATGTGAACAGAAGCCAGTGTATTGTGGACTCCCAACTCGCAAGTCGACACAATATGAATTCGACTCTGAATAATTTATGATCCGATCCGTAGCCATTATTGAATCATAAGCGAATTGAATGAAACTGTTTTGACACCAGCTATTGACTGCAAAACTCACAACGTGAGCGATCGCTTCCTTTTGTATTCCATATTTCTTATTTCGTGACTCGATCGTTTCGTCTGTTCGTAATAGACGCCATTATTCGTATTTGGACCCCGTAAATTAACTGTAAATATTTCGAATTGACTTTTTAATACAAAGACAAATATGTGCACCATAATATTCTCTAAATAGTAATCTAAAAGCTTTAAACGTAAATTTGCACGCTTAATTTTGCCGCAACTAAAAATAGTAGTCGTAATTACTGATTACAATTAATTACTATTTTTTATCGCGTATAACTATTCATAATTTGATCGACATAAATATATGATAGTTTTGGATGGAAACAAACATAATATCTACAATAACATTACGCTGCGACTAATAGAAGCGAATGTCAGTGAGAAATTATTCTCATTTGGAGACTTTCGTTGTGTGCCCTGCATGAACAGTTTAAGTTACTCAAAAAATATGCATGTAAGAATTATTCCTTTTTAATAATCATAATAATAAAAACCAACGTGAGCAAAGATAATCGCGTTAGTGTTTCCGACAACCACGCGAACGAAGTCGCGGGCACAGCTAGTATTAGTATAGTTAGTTTTTAATAAAAAATAATTATTTTTCAACATCTGTTTGTCTAACAAAACTGAAAAGCGTCGTAAGTAATAAAAATGAACTAACTACCTACATAAAATCACAAAACGGTCACTTGCAAATTAAAAACTTAAATTAACAAAGGTCCAATACCAATAATATTCGATATTATATCATTAATTATAGTTTTCAGATCATGGCAATGTTTTCGATGTATCGCAAAGGAGTTTTAATTTAAAATTTAATACATTTCTCGCTGTAGAGGCGTGAGAACTGGCACGTGGGGTAACACTTTTATTTCCCCTGCTGTACGGCGGACGTCCAGCTTGGGAATAAAAAGGCTTTTCAAATAAGCAAAGGTGCAAAATAATATAGCTTAGTCTTCTCGTTTCACCGGAATGCTGCGTGTGGGTTTATGTTACTGGTCAACGTGAAGAAGTTATAACTTCTTTGACGACGAGCGCAGTGGTTGAGGGCCTTGATGTTCGAGCGAGAGGTCGCGGGTTCGAATCCCGCTAAAGGAACAAAAAGTTTTCAATGTTCCTGGTTCATGGATGTGTATAACATACATTTGTGTATAATATAATAAAAATCCTAAATATGTGTATAGTATAAAAGTATTAAATATATTTCCGTTGTCTGGTACCTGTAACACAAGTTCCTTGGATACTTAGCACGAGGCCAGATTGACGTGGTGTCCATAGATATTATTATTATTAACTTACTATTGTTTCTTGATGGAAATGAATGTTTACAATATATTTTCACTTTTCGTCATGATTTAATAGAAACCTGTAGTGTTATTTTATAAATCTTATAAAAACGTAATAAAGGTGGAAAAGTGAAAATAAAAAGTTGTGTATTATTATTGTAAAGTTAAATACAGTTTATATGGCATCGAATTATTAAACATTGTTTGCCACCAGGGTGTTTTTGCAATGCTATATTTTGCAGTTAAGTATTTCGCCGTAAGCAGTGACGATACACTGGATGGTAACCAGCGTCTGACGATGAAAGGTGAAAACGGCCATCTTATTATAATTCACTCATAAAATTTTGTGTAATAATATAATAATAATAATGTCTATAGACGCTTCACACCACGTCAATCTGGCCCTGTGCTAATTATCCGAAGAACTTGTGTTACAGGTATCAGACAACGGAAATATATATTTAATACTTTTATACTATACACATAATTAAGTTTTTTTATTATATTAATACACAAATTTAATACACATCCATGACCCAGGAACATTGAACTACGCTACGGAGGTCGTTAAAATGTGTATGAAGTGTATATCTTTTAACTATTCTTTAATTAGGTATACAATATAATTTACATATTATATTTAGCAATATTCCGCGATAAAAGTATAACCACAACCTCCAGCAAATGAGTGAGGTGGAAGCCCTCCTTGTGCATCAAACGCATGCCTATGCGTACAGTCACTCATTTGCTTGCAGGTTGTGGTTAAAAAAAATTCCGAATTTATTTTATCGAAAATTTTAAGAATTCCACCAATTTCTCAAGGATACCATTATCAGATCCTGATAACTTGGGACCACCTAGTAAGTATACCCTATCAAACAAAAAATATAATTTTGCAAATTGGTACAGTAAGTTTAGCTTAAGTTTAAGTAGTTGTAATTGAGTAATCGGTGAACATACATAAAAAATCCGACGAATTGAGAACCTGCCCCTTTTTTACCCGACTTTGGCGAAGCCAAAAGGAAGGGCAAAGATTTTCGCAGTCTATGTATGTATGTATGTCCCCTCGTAACGGCTAAACCACTAGTTGGATTTAAATAAATAAAGTAACCGATTTGTTATAATGCCGCGAGTAACACAGGCTACAAAATAAACACAAGCATATTCTTTTGTTATAATATTCGATGCCAATAGTAGGTGCGACCACGGCTCTACCTTAACCATTATGTACCTATGCATTTCTGGATTTCTATCTGAATTGTTTTCTTGTTTTCTTGTTTTTAGAGACCTTTTTTGGTTATTTGAAATCAGTTAAATAAACTTAATTAAAATTATAAAAAACCCTCGACTTAGCGTGTAACATTCCTATCACACCTAACAAATTACCTGATTACCTTGAAGACCTGAACCAATTTTCCATCAAACATAGCTAAGAACACTTTCTACTGATATCTTTGAAGCAAAAAAAACCGCATTAAAATCGGATCATCCCGGAGCTACGATGCTACATATATATTACACAGACACGTCAAACTTATATCACCCCGACGTTTTTGCATCGGGGGTTAAAAAATACACATAAAAGCGTCACACTACAAACAGACTACATAATAATAATAGCTCCCATCACCGATTTCGGTGTCGGTAGCCGATTTCATTGAAACCAGGCCAGCTACGCAGGAGTTTTTTATAGTGCCCAAGTGTGTGCGCAATACACAGAAGCACTCTCTCTTCCTTTTACTCTCATAACCCACACACAAGACTGGCGAGAGAGCAGGCGCAGGTCCGACTTTTTACATGCTCATCCGACGCATGGATCATCTTTCTTATCAGACAATCAGGTGATCAGCCTGCATTGTCCTAACTAAACTTGAAAACAACATTTTTGTTGTTCCAACGCGGGAATCGAACCCACGACCGGGTCGAGAGCGAAGCTCTGAACCACTAGACCACGGAGGCGATAAGCAGACTACATAATCCGATCCCAACGTACGTAAGCCACTCCAACCAATTGGGACATATATATGATAGACTCAGCCACAAAACGACAGAGGCAAAAAACGATTTCAGACCGTGACATAGATTTGTTTCTCTATTACCACCAACAATGAATACTGTGTGTGTTTATTTATTGTACTTTCGTCTATAGGTCAAGTCAACTTTGCATTATTTATGTGACACAAAAAGACTTTAAAAATACTTTATTACCTTATAAAGTGTATTTCGAATGTGATTAAATAAACGTAGAATATTTGGTAGTATTATAAATAGTTAATATAATCAAATGTTAAAAGTAATATAAATACAGGGTATAAAAAGAACAGTCACATTAATTTTGGGATATGATTATACTGCCTTTTCTTATTCAGGAAATGTATTTTTTTTCTTTTTTTTGTGTTTGATAAAAACACATTAATTACTAGAATGATAAAAGGTACAATTATCATATCGCAAAGTTATAATGCAAATTTTTCACCCTGTGTTTCAAAATAGTATAATTAATAGTTTTTATATAAAAATGAATTGATGTTCGTTATATATTTGTTTATTATAAAAATTCGTTAGTCTTGCTAAGACTCGATAACTGCTGAACCGATTCAGCTATTTTTAGTCTTGAAATATTCGTGGAAGTCCAGGGGGGGCTTAAGCCGTATGCTCAACGAAGTGGGCACGGGTCTGCTAGTTTATTATAATTTTCACGACATAATACTATAAGGTTAGCTAGTAATATCACGCGAAGACTTATAGGTATAATATTATGTTGACTAGCTTTAGCCCGTGGGTTTAGTGCCTGTCGTCAATAAGTACCCACGTGCACACTGTCCCTTTTGGGATAAAAGTAGCCTAAGTGTTAATCCAGCTTATCAGGAATATCAAAACTGTTCAACCGTTTGCGAGTGAATAAGTTACAAACGTTAGAATAAGTTAGAAACTTGAATGATGAAATAATGTTAGTGTGATGTTTTCACTGGATATTGCTAGATAAAATATTAATTAAATTGGCATTCTTTTGTTCTTTTGGACAAGATTCATGGGCTTGTTTGATTGACTTGCGGAAATTAAATATCTCTTATTACATTAACTGATTAACTTTCGTAAGTCAGTTTTGTAGATAGCGAAGAAAAGTTAAAGGTCATTCTACTAAGAGTTTAAAACTTTTAACAGTTAAAGTGTTTCAGACGCCCGCGCAGTTCAGTTTCGGTTTTGTCATTTGACACGTAATTTAATATTTGTGCCTAAACTGATATTATTATAACGAATTTTTAAAACTTTAAATGGTATTGCAAAAATTAGGTTAAGTTTTTGATAATGACTTATAAATCGATAAACGCCGGCTGCACGCTCGAAAAAGCATGACTCATTGTCACGTTCCGTGCGTGCAAGCTCGCTTGCAGCGAGAGCGAGATGCGTCCAATGAGAGACACAGGGTGATCTGTTAATTATTATAATGTGAAGTGAAGCCGATGTGACTTCCTTTGTTTTTCATAAATAATTTCCTATGACGTTATCTTTAATATTATGGTCCATAAACTCACCTAATATATTTTTAGTAGGCTTAGATTAGGTAGGGTAGGCATATTAAAGCAAAAGCAACGAAAAACCGTGTCATGTAAAAGCAATTTACGATAATGGTTGATTGCAAAGTATTTTCTTCGGATGCATTGTGTAGTTGCCAGATAAAATGTTCTTACAATGCTCTGCTATTGTGAAATATGTCAGGGGAATAATGGCGCGAAACTGCGCGGCGGCTGAGATAATGTCTACGGGACGTTGAAATTGTGTGGCGTGACGGAGGATCGTTTTATTTTGAATTTTTCTTCGAGACGCTTTGAAATGTTGGGGACGCCTGTCATCTTTTTATTACTTCGTACCACTGGAGAACAATACTCATATTGTAGGCTCCAACTAGTTTTTTTTTTTTCTAAAAAAAGTCTGATAATTTAATTTTGTAAGTTTAGTCTAATCTGAGTGTGAAATGTGTAGTGAAGCGGATGTGACTTCCAAAAGTTTCCTTTTAAATGAGTATAATTTGTAAGTTTAGTTTATTTATTAATAAGTAATTTTTTTGTAACCGAACGCTGGCCTTGATGGGTAGTGCTGGGAGGTATTCCACAGACTGGTTCTGGGCCATACATGGGGCTATAAGTGCCTAGCTTTGCTAGTTCGTCTGCAGTTTAATTGCCGGGGATGTAGCTGTGTCCCGTTAATAAGCAATACAAAATAGCTAAAAAACTGTCCCGGTAAACTACGTACCCCATTGGATCAACTAACATTGTCTTACCGTCATGTTTTTACGTTCTTTAAAGCATATTCATATCTATTTTCCAATTATTTTACAACTGATTATACATATAGTATGGAGCGAGTGGCGCGTCATGGCGCGTCACGTCGCGAAGCGTCGACGAGCTTAATTATATTTTCTCCATCTATATCTCATTCGCAGCCTCTACTTGAGAACCTATTTTATATTTGTTATTTTTACTTTCAGTTAATGGCTAGATATATATATTTTTTTAATTCTTTTTTATTTAATGGACTTTTTCACAACTTGAATTTGTCAGTCCCATCATAACTTTTACATTATGTGGCTAGATATAATATTGTTATTACTGTGTTTCATTTGTTGATTCCTTTGAATAATAAATCCTACCGTTTCAGTATACAAACACAGTTATTTGTATTTCTTAAATTGCTTAGCTGAGCATAAGTTGAAAATACTTTAATAAAGCTGAATTTCTTCAAGAGGAATTGACTGTTGCTTTAGTTGCGAGGACAAAATTAATTCCATTTTACACGGCAGCGCTTTAAATCTGGACGTCTCACGGTACAAGAAATACTCTGTGAAATTAACTTTTGCATTTCTCTGGACACCTATCAGGTTAATAAGAATTAACGATTGTGGGAAACAGTAACCCTTTCGACAAATTTGGATTATAAAATGGGTTTAAAGTTATATAAAAAACCCCCCGGATTTTCAATACACGAACTGATGACGAACATCTGCAATCACGTCAGTTTTTAAAAAACTAGATCATAATCGGTTTATCCGTTTGAAAGTTACACAAACACTGACGTTGTTTACTAGTTGCTCTATATAGTGTATAATGTATATACGTCCTCCGTAGCGCAGAGGTTCAGCGCGTTGGTGATCGACAGAGAGGTTGTGGGTTCGAATCCCGCCGAGGGAATAAAAAGTTTTCAATGTACCTGGGTCATGAATGTGTATTCAATTTGAAAGAAAGAAAGAAAGAAAAGGAAATTTATTTGGTAAAATATACACAAAATCATACTTAATGTAACAAAAAATAAAACACATGAAATTTTACCAAATAATAAAAATATTAAATATGCGTATAGTATAAAAGTATTAAATATATATTTCCGTTGTCTGGGGGCCTACTCAAGATGCCATCGCTAATTATCGCTTACAAAGTTCGATAACAAAATGTATGGGATATGACATAAGGTACGCTAAATGACATACCAAATCGCGATCATTTAACGTACCTTATGTCAATTCCCATACATTTTGTTATCGCACTTTGTAAGCGATAATTAGCAATGGCATCTTGAGTAGGCCCCCTGGTATCTGTAACACAAGGATACTTCTTCTGATTAGATACACCGGGCCAGATTGAGGTGGTGTGAAGCGTCTATAAATATTATTATTATTACGTTTGAATTATGTATTTGTATGGGGGTAAAAAATTTAATATTTAAAAGATATGTTCGTCTTTATCTCATTAGCGCTATTGATACAATAGCTTGTTTAAAATTTAAATTTTTTACAACGTATAAACTATGTTTAACTTTAATTAAGAGGTTCGTTTAAATTAGAAAAATAACTTAAATATTGATTTTATTACTTATTTTTTCATAAAAACTACTAAAACGATTCTATTTTCGAGAAATAAAATTATCTTTTGTGACTCAGCGCCAAGATTGTAAAAGTCTATATAAAATTCAGATTAGAATCATTCTCGCAGCTACAAATCTTTCAGATGTTCTAATTCAATAAAGAATCAAAAATATTATAAGCTATTTTTCTGTCATTCATTCATACATATTGTATTATAAATCTATAAGTTCAGATTAAATAATACAAGACTACAAGTATCCTAAAACAATTTCAGATGTTTCAATATGTAAAATCAAACTGACGAATACAAAGAGGCTGTAATAAAAATGGACGTCTTCATAACATTGATGTGATGCAGTCAAATATCAATTTGTCCTTGATGCTTGTACTCACGAATACTTTGCGTTGTCGTTGGGCGTTCATAAAAAAGACAATTTGCCTTATTGCCGTAATCTGTAACACATGCTGGCTACGGCAGCCATCATAAACGACAAAGTAAACGATATATTACAGGAATTTAGGGTCAAACATTGAACACATTATGTTTTGTTACTATGATATACGCAATTTTATATGTTATACAAAAGGCGTATTTATTTTCTTTTATTATATTCTATGATATATGAAAACGATAAACTGACCGTCATTCTTTTTGGTTCCTATTTTAGGGTTAATGGATTTTAACAGGCTCAATAAATCCTAGGCATTGTAAATGCGGCCTTAAGTATAAGTCAACTCATAATGCGTGTAACTTGGCAATAAAAGGATACATTTGTGGCACAGTGGTTGAGTGGGTCGGTATTCAAACCGGAGGTAGCGAGTTCAAAAGCTTTAAAAAAGTTTATTAAAATATATGATACAACTCATAAAAGTAATATATAATTCTGTAGTATGAATAAAATATAGGTATATACTAAAATTATAAAGAAGATTTTTCTGTATTTCGCATTCAATGGGCTCTGAAAGTAATATTATATTAATTTTGATGAAATTTAACATAATTATAGAGTAGACCACCAGGAATTAATAAATAAATGTGTTATAGGCTACTTTTTATTGCGAAAATTTTGATCGGTTACGTAGGATTTCATTGGATCAAGAAGTTGCAAGAAACGTGTTTTATTTACATTCTTCGAGAACTTGGGAATACGAGAGCATGGGACCAGGTTGACGTAGTATAAGGCTAAATATAAATAAATATTCTTAAATAAAGATCATACATAAGAAATCGTTTAATACTTTTTAATAATAATGTTTACAAATGACATTAAACTCTACAAACAAAACAATAACACAATGCACATGTATGTACGCAAAGAAAATATCAAACAATAATTCAAAACAGTTGCCGTCCACTTGAAGCAAAAGCAGAGTGTATCTATGAAAAATGTTCGTTGAACTTTAGAAAGTCTGAAACATAATTCTTGTTTTATTCATGCCCCGACATGTGGCGTCTTCTGCCTTGTGCAGGCTTTCTTCCTTAACAAAATAAACATTCTGCTTTGAGTTTGGTCCTTTGAGAGCCATCATTTTTAATGGATGAAGATGCAGTTTTCATAATATTTTCATTGATATCAACTTTTATAGTCTCCACAAATTGTGTTTTCTACATTGTGTAATGTAACTCAAATATGTGAATACTTTTTGTCGAATTTCTTAAGATCATCCCCACCTTTTACGTAGGCCGTTCCCTTGTCACTAAGACATGTATCCATCTCTGTCTGACATAGAAAAATTCAAACATTTGCCAGCGTTCCGCATCATTTTCAGCCGCGTGCAACACTCAAAAACCACTCCAAAACCCTCACAAATAACGCTCAAATTTCTGTAGCAAACAAACTCTCATAGGGCGTTTTAATAATTTCGTGATAAACAAAGTGGGCCCAGCTACGCGAGATGCCGTACGTGACTACTTCAACTCAGACATAATGCGTCGTGACTCCAATGCAATAGGGCTCAATTTGGACTGAACGGCGTGGTGTTTACGAAGGTTTTTGTGCAGACAGCTGTCGGGAAAGTTGAAAGGTAGGCTAGGGAAAACGTGTTGATGGCGAGTAGTACTGGAACAAGGCTTCAGTCGCGCAGCGTTGGTCCTTCGAGGCGGTACTAGACTACGTCGTGCGTAAAATGGCGGGAACTTTATTACGAAAGCCAACTTTCGTGTAAACTTTAATAAACAGTTAAAGTTAGGTTAGTAAATGTTATAGAGTACTGTCAGTGCAAAGTTTTTTACTAGCAGATAACTGTCGTGTTTCATTTGATTTGCGGTAAGTTGTTTTTAATATTATTTGAAATAGGTATTTTTATTAAAACAATTATTATCATTGTAGAACTTTTTAATGTCATATATTGAATTGACTTATAAATAATAATCATTATATCTATATATATACATATATAAAAAAATGCAGTTGGTTAGTCTCGCTAAAACTCGATAACGGCTGAACCGATTCGGTTATCTTTAGTCTTGAAATATTCGTTAAAAACCCGGGAAGGTTTTAACGGTGAGAAATATGGAAAATTTCATCACAAACTATTTGTATGCTCAACTTGAAGTGGGCACGGGCCAGATAGTAATATAAAATACGATCCAAATTAATATCATCTTCTTTTTAAATGGTTAGTTTTATACCATAATGATTAATAAAACTATCTAATAGGATATAAAAAACAAAAAAATATACTTAATATTCAAAATAATATCAAATTTTTTACAACCATTTGTAGATCAGTTCCTTTATATAAAGAAAATCATTAACATTAAGTACATTAAAAGGTCGCTTATGTTTATTATCTACTTTGCGTCGCTTATGTTAATAATTATATTGAATATTTAAAAAATAATGTTGAATATAAACAACTATGCAAAACTTTGATATCATAAATTATTTCGGTTATTAATTATTACATTATCTTGAATGAACCATATATATAAATACCAGTATTATTTTCTTTGCTATACGGTGACGTAAATTATATTTTTTTATTCTCTATTAAAGATCACTTAACGCGCCTTAAGTAATTTCCAATTCGTTAAAGTATCAAAACTCATCTAACATAATAATATTAATATAACTAATCGGCAAGCGCGTAGCATCACAGGGCTTCGTAGCACTCGCTACGAAGCGCTACGGTTTGCTACGACCCGGCGGACACTTCCCGCCGCTAACAAAATTAATTCATTTATTTACAAACTCCTTTTATCTACTATTAATGAGAATTGTGCAAAGAGGGGAATGTTATATTTACAGATACTAGTTATATAATAATAGTTTATAACTACAATGTAGTTCTGCAGAATGCTAAAATATATTTTAAATAATGCTTAGAAGTATAAATAATGTTTTTTTTATAATAAAAGTACAAAAAAGCACACTACGGCACGCACATTATGTCTGTCTGTCATATTATTTATAATTACAGTAGGTTTGAAACAATCTTCAATATTTATTTTAGATACTTTAGACTAAATCAACTTTTTATTCGTACATATAAAAAACAATAGAACACGACAAAATTAAATTTAAATTATATTTTTCTTTTTAAAACGTGTTTATATTGTCATTTATTAAAATTTGTTTTAGTATCAACATAGCAGTACAATATATTTAGTTAAGCTAAATAAGGGCAAAGTAAATTGTGTAGAAATAAAAAGTTTAATCATACCTATTTCGACATAAACTTTTTAATCATGAAAAATATATAGTTCCAGTGAGATACGTAGATATTTCAAAAAAGTTAAGAGTTTTTTAGACAAGGTATTCACAACATCTAGATGAATTTAATGTTGAATAAACAAAGTACATCCTACGTAATGACGATTATTACAGCGCATTGTACTGCCCGGGTCTTAGATAAAATCGTATGAAGTACACTACAAAAATATTCTTTTCTGCTATAGTAATATTAGTCTGATTGCTATTTTTATATGATAATATTTAGTCTCAAAATATAATCGTAAAAGTATCGTATTTTGCCGTGAGTGTAGCCTATGGTTCTTTCCCTGAAATCTACATTATCATATTATTAAAATTTTCTTCTTAACTGTCCAGTATCTAAGTCTTTTCAATATTAATATTCATAAGTAATAATATTAATTAGTAAAATCAAAATAGCTTAGGTTATAAGCGATGAAAATGCAGAAATTCTCATAGAGTTACAAACTTAAATAAATCGAAATTTTGAACTATCTAACCCTCGTATTTTGAAGCATTAAGTAAAATGATAATAATGAATTACCTATAGTCATGAACACCACACAGCACAGTTTTCAATATAAACTACCTCAAAATCAGTATATCCGTTTGCCCACACACTGAGAAAGACGTCAGAGATAAACGTCAAACTTATCCCATCGAAAACATAACTTGAAAATACACAAAATATATGTTATCAAATTCACTCAAATAATTTAAAGTATAAAACACAATTTTCGGTGTTACAGGTGATAAATTAAATGAGTTATGAAAGAAATATTACGGATTTATTGTAAGCTTGAGGATTTACAAAAATGTACGTGACATGGGTACGCGTATCGCAGAGAGCAAAAAAGGCACAGAGTAGTAATAGACAAGTCATCTATGATACACATTAAAGGCGCCAAATTTAAAATATGTAACAACAGGGATATCCGTGAAATGTACTTTCAATATACAAAAGATACCAACAAAATCATTACTTGTAAAAAAATGCCAAGTCTCGATACTAAGTTCTTCTACCGTAAAAAAATTTAAGATACATGTAGGTACAACCAGTCGGGGTTAGTCAGTCGGTCTAACAACGTCTTATAGTGATCATATCAATATAATAAAGGATCTCAGTTAATTTTGTAGAAGATTAACTTAAACTAGTGTTTGTCTGGAAGTGCAAATATCACTTTCTCACTCACTCACCGATCATCAAAAGTATAAGGCACTTCTAGCAGATATAGAAGCTTGGAATTTGGAAAACAGGTATTGTATAGTGTATAAATAAAGGAAAAACTGGCAAGTTATACGCCAACTGCATAAATAGCTTTGTAATCCCATATAAAGTTACTTATGTTTTTAATCAATTAGGCGTATTTTTGTAATGGCACATAGTTATTTAATTATCGTAGTCAGGATGTAGTTTTTGTTTACTATGTTTGGACTTTATGTTCTATTTTCATTTCAATTAAGAGTTTAAAGAAGATTAAAAAATTTTCATGTACACATAGTGTAAACGCAATTTTAGTGAGTCTATAATCTGAGCCTAAGTCTTATTAATAAGCTCCTTTGGGTTTTGTAAAGTCTAATATTGGTTGTCGGTCGGTTTAAATATTGTATGGCTATAGAACTATTAATAATATTTTATAAATAAAATTGAAATGTCATTCGAAAAGCACATGCAAATCGAAAAGGCTATTTTTAATCGTTGCTCTGATTTCAACCGATTATAATACTGTATTGTATGTTATATACGTGTAATTATTATTTAGAGATATGTAAGGAACGTACGGTTAAGTATACTAAAGTAGGCCTTTGCATCCATTATTGCATGATTTATACGGTATTATCCGAGCGAAGTAACCACTTTTTAAATACCTACTACCTAGCACTTAAGGCATTTCCTTAACATAGTCGGCCTAGTCCAGAGGAATGTGAGGCTCAATACGATATTTTCGTTCACCGTTAGAGCGTCCGTATAATGTACCTGAGATCTGAAAAAGTCTCATTGGTACACGCCACAACCCGGGAATCGAACCTGAACCCTTTCGAGTGCTAATGAAAAGTCTACCCACTAGGCCACGGATTACTAGTCTAATTAGGCTTTGCTTATTATTTGATCCTTTCAAGTATTTCTCTCACTCTTAAGAAGGATAAACACGGCAGGGTAATGTCGGAAAATTAAAAACACCCATTTCTATTTATATTATAGGCTTTGTAATTGATTTGTTAATATATTATAATGCCTCTTACGCCCATTCCGGTGATAGTGACCTGTTTCATTGAAACCAGGCCAGCTACACAGTGAGGTAGTTATTTTTATAGTGTACAAGTGTGTACGCTATACTTTCTTTCTTTACATTTATAGCTTAGTGGGACCAATAAATAACCGAAACGATTAGCGGGATATCATAGGCATATGACCGATTTTTTACATGCCTGTCCGACGCATGTATCACCTTTTTTGTCAGACAGTCAGGTGATCATATTGCGTTCCTACGGCCGGTCGTGAGCCAAGCTGTTAACGACTTCTCGTTAAGAGTGATTGACGTATGTTTTAGGCAATGAAATTAAGACTAAGTTTATCTATTTATACATCACAAGAGAAATTTGAAATTACGATACAAAAATGTATTGTCAATCCGTCGTCGAATTATGGGTAAATAATTTGTGTAAAATGCCTGAAATCAAGACTCATTATTTATTTTATTTAAACTACTAGACTACGGAAGCGTTATGGTTACAATATTACTTGTAGGACTAATTTAAATAATTAAATTATTAATTATATAACTGATTGAATTCACTGTTGGTTCTTGATGAAAATTTATGTTCACAATAATAACATACAGCTTTTTATTAAATAACGGTGGTAATAGAGAGGAAAAGTGTATTTTTCCACTCTATTACCTCCATAATTATTTATAATCATCATCAGGTGATTTAATCGCAACCGGTTGTGTTACTGTAAAAACTAATAACATATAAAGTGGAAAAGTGTACATAAAAATTTGTGTGTTATTATTCTGAATCATTGGTTCCTTAACAAAATAAAACTAAAACAGATGTGTTATAAATAAAATAAAAAAGTGTATTTTTCCACTCTATTACCTCCATAATTTATAGTCATCATCAGGTGAATTAATCGCGACCGGTTGTCTTATTGTAAAAACTAATAACATAATATAAAATGGAAAAGTATACATAAACATTTATGTGTTATTATTCTGAATCATTGGTTCCTTAACAAAATAAGGCTTAAACAAATGTATTCTAAATTAAAAAAAAAGTGTATTTTCCAGCCCATTGCCGCTATAATTTAGATTTACTATCATCATCAGGTGAATTAATCGCGACCGATGTTATTGTAAAAACTAACTATTAAAATATAAAGTGGAAAAGGGTACATAAAAATTTGTGCGTTATTATTCTGAATCATTGGTTAACAAAATAAAGCTTAAAGAAATGTAATATAAATAATTAAAAAAAAGTCTCTAATCATCATCAGGTGATTTAATCGCGGCCGGTTGTGTTATTGTAAAAAGTATTAAAACATAAAATGGAAAGTGTATAAAAAATACGTTCGTTATTATTCTAAAACATTAGAATTATTCATTGGTCCCTTAACAAAATAAAGCTTAAACAGATGTGATATAGAGGAAATATTCACTGCAATAAACAAATACATAAACGAACTAGCAGTGTACAACCCATTCATCACTAATCCAAAACTTAACATCCATAATTTGTGCGAGCAGCCATCGAAATCCCGCTCAAATATTCGGCTGAAATTCTGATGCACGCCGTATCGCGAGCGCCACGGAGGGTTTAATTCCCTTGACTGTTGCGAATCGGCGCGTGTTTTTTCATTAAAACGCATTCAATACGACGTGGCTTTGAAAAAGCGGACCTTTTCAAAAAATATTCCTCCTGACATTCCGCTCGGCTCTATTCAGAGCTTAAAACATAACGTTATTGACAGTTTTGTGGTGCAGAGTTAATATTTTTGCTTATGAAAGCGAACTAATATCATAATGGATTCATGTTGCCGTGTGTTTTTGCAACAAATAGCTTTTCAAATGCGTCGTGGGTTACATAAAAATGTGATGAAAATACTGAGTGTCCTTCAGAGCCTACTACAAGGTATTAAATGAGTGATAATACTTTAGGGTGTGTATGTGCCTCCTATGTAGAGATTACTGTGAACGTACCAGCGCTGAAAGACTTATTTTTTGGCTTTCATGTTTCTATGACAAATGCCTCAACATCATTTTTGCCCATGAAGTAAAAATAAGTAACTGTTTCAGCGCTGGCACTTTAACAGTAAACTCTATATTTCTTAATTATTTACATTCATATTACATATGACGGCCTGTATATAATATGACTATACCTTCAGGATGTCCACCCGCGAGCGGTAATCGGTGAGCTTCTTTTTATAGGTGAAAAATAGAATACTGATTTCAATATGACGCCTACGCGGTCTAGTGGTTCAGAGCTTGACTTTTGACCCGGATGTCGCGGGTTTGAATCCCGCTGAGGGAACAAAAAGTTTTAAATGTTCCTGAGTCATAGTTGTGTATTAAATTTGTGTATTAATATAATAAAAATCTTAAATATGTTTATTGTTTATAGTGTAAAAGTATTAAATATATTTCCGTTGTCTGGTACCTGTAACGCAAGTTCTTCGGATACTTAGCACGGGGCCAGATTGACGTGGTGTGAAGCATCCATAGATATTATTATATTATTATAATAATACAACGCACTCGTCGTACGAAAATTTGGTCAGGAATATTGTGGAGTGAACATGTGCTTGATTATCAGCATCGATTCTAGAACATATTGATTTCAATTTTGCAACGCACATAGAAAGTCGGTCGGGAAATGATACAAAGGAAAAATCTGCCCAATAATCGTTCCTACAAAAAGTAGGTCGTAGGCGCCCGGGCTTACTGTTCTCCACCCATGAAATAAATTAAGTACTTGCATTGACAACTTTGTTATTCTAATTAATGCAGTAAAGTATTTCAAGATAAATAATAATAATAGCTCCCCTCACCGATTTCAATGTCGGTAGCCGATTTCATTGAAACCAGGCCAGCTACGCAGGAGTTATTTTATAGTCCCCAAGTGTGTGCGCAATACACAGAAGCACACTCTCTTCCTTTTTCTCTCATAACCCAGTGGGACGGTAAACCGACACGACTAGCGAGAGATCAGGCGCAGGACCGACTTTTTACATGCCCATCCGACGCATGGATCATCTTTCTTGTCAGACAATCAGGTGATCAGCCTGAATTGTCCTAACCAAACTTGAAAACAACATTATTTGTTGTTCCAACGCGGGAATCGAACCCGCGACCTCCGGGTCGAGAGCGAAGCTCTGAACCACTAGACCACGGAGGCGATTCAAGATAAATAATGTTATGGTAGTTGTATATTATGGCACGGGTTGACTTCGCCAAGTTTATTTAGGTTTAATAAACTGATACAAATAAATAAATATACTTTGCAAAAAAAAATACTTGGTTACTTTAGCAAAAGTATAATATTATTTATGACACTCGAATAATAATATTTGTATTTTATTATTGAATAATCAATAAATGTAAATAATATTTAAGGTACTAATATTGTAAGAAAACTAGGTATAATAAAAACAGAATGTTCTCATGTTGTTTTTTTTTATTTTTATAACTATTATTTCCCTATATTAACCGACTGTCTAATAACTGTTACTAAATGTCCAATAATTATAAATTTTGTCCAATAACTATGTTTTTCGTTCATAGTTTTTATAACACTGATATTTTGCAATTATTTACAAGATATAATATTTTTGAATCATTCTTATGGTGGCTTATTTTATCTAGTTTCACAATATCTCTATAACATCTAAGTTACTATAATAGGCGAAGGATATAAATTATTATATATATTTTTACGAGTTCATTCGCTTAACTGTTCAATGACTGTCGGTTTACCCTATATAAAATATAGCTGACCCGTGCCCACTTCGTGGAGCATGAAAACCGTGTAAACCTTCCCGGGACTTCCACGAATATTTCAATACCAAAAATAGCCGAATCAGTTCAGCTGATCTTGAGTTTTAGCGAGACTAACGAACAGCAATTGATTTTTATATAGCCTATGTTACTCAGTGATAATGTAGCTTTCTAATGAAAAAAGAATTATTAAAATCGGTCCAGTACTTTTTGAGTTAAGTCGTTACATACAAAAATACAAATCTTTCCTCTTTGTATTATCGTAGTGTAGATTATATTATATTGCTTTTTGCAGTGTTTTGGCTTAAAATACATTAAAACTTGTAGGCATAAATGATGTCCGCTTATAACTGGCGAAATGAGCTATTGACACAACACTCAAATACAGTAGGCGGATTTCACTGCAAAGACACTACAGACCACAAATACGATTCTAATTACTAGCAAATCGCTCTATCAAAATGAACATTCCAATTGGGCATTTGAAACGGTATCTAGCATGTCGAATTTCGTTAACTCTCGGAAAATATGGAAAGTGTTAAAAATAGTACATTTTTGGCATCGATTTGAACATAAAAGCTTGCGATAAAAATATTAAATTGCTATGTTGTTTTAATGCTTTGTACGTCCATTTACGGGTGGGGTTTTTTTAAAGTAAATACTTCTTTAGCGGCGTTGTGCACTTTTCGGAACGTGTAAAAAATTTGAAACTAGTGTCAAGTCACGTGACCTGAACGAAAATTCATAAGAGAAGAAGAAGATTTTTTTTGATTTTTCGTTTCTTGAGAACGAAAAAAAAGTGGTAAAGAATTTTTTTTTTTAGTTTTTGACAAGAGAAAAAAATACATTACTTAAATGAGGCATGGTAGTATAATCGTACCTTAAAGTTACAGTGACTGTTTTACACCCTGTATATTAACAATGTTGTCACCAGCCATTACTGACTTAGAAATAAGTAAAGTGTTCCATTCTTGCATTCCAAACGATATCAGACATATATAGAAATAATTCTAAATTCAATAGATATTAGTATAGATTAAATTTGTAAAATGATGTTAGCCGATAGGCTGCCCACAATGGGACATCTCATTGATGATAATTACCATCATCTTTATGTGACAGGTCCGCGTTAGTGGACCGCGAGCTAACGACCGGCTCGCGTGATTTCACACCACTCCACGGTTGTTTATATCGAGCACCGCAGACCACATTTCGGTGTTACAGCACTATCAAAGTACCATTATAAGATATGAAATGCTTTAAGGACGTTGTATAATCAAAAATGTGTATTAAAGCGAGGGGTTTTAGTTAGAAGTTGTGCGAAGTTTTCCGTCCATATTTTATGTTCGAATTTTAAACGTTGTACATATAAGTTTAATAGGATAGTTTTTAACTTGAGTAAATATTTACTAACGTCGCACTATCGAAGTTCTAGACAATATACTATACAGGTTATAAAATTAATGAGTGATAATACTTTAGAGTGTGTCCGTACACATGTCCCGTGTATAGAGTTTACTGTGAAAGTACCAGCGCTCCAAGAGGAACTTTTTTACTTATTGTATGGGTAAATGTATGATGTTGAGGCAGTTCTCATAGAAACATGAAAGTCAAAATTAAGTCTTTCAACACTGGTGCTTTCATAGTATACACAGTATACTCTACATAGGGGTCACATATACACCCTAAAGTATTAGCACTCATTTATTCACCTTGTATAACGGGTGTAAAACGAACAGTCACTATAACTTTGGGATATGATTAAAGTACCTTTTCTCATTCTAAAAATATATTTTTTTTGCTTTTTCGTTATTCTTGCGACAAAATAATAAGAAATGGTAAAAAGTGAATAAAAAAATTGTTTTTGACAAAAAAATATACATTTGAAAAAATGAGGAGAGGTAGTATAATTGTATTTCAAAGTTATATTGACTGTTCTTTTTACACACTATATAATATATTGTCTAGAACTTCAATAGTTCTAGGACCATATAATACAATATACTGGTCCTGTACTTAAGCCCGTATTAATAAACATAGTCTCAACCTCAAAAATGGCGATCGCAACGTATACTTGAGAACATAATATTTGACAAAAAAAAACGGTTCGTTTCACTTTTAAAATGAATAACTTTACTTGTGTTACATACTTTTATTTTCTTTTTGGATAATAATAATGAGATTAAACTCCATATTTTATAGACAAGTGCCCTTACAATTTTATATTCACTAACTATAATTGGGAAGATGGCAGCTTGTCCAATATATTCCGATTTTTATTTTATTTGATTTTAGTAACAAGAGCAATCTCGCGCTTGCATTTTAAAAAGTCCACGAAGGATTTATGAATGCAGTTCCAATTTGACGAGACGGATGTTTGGTAATAAAAAATCGGATACAATACGTGCTCTAGTTCAATATCGGACGGAACAACTGATTTGTAATGAAATATTACTCGGCAAGTTACAATTATTTCGCATTGAGTTTTGTTTATTCTTTTCTTTCTATCTGACTACAGCGAAACTAAAAGGACGGTTTGATTTTAGCTGTCTATTTATGCTTGTTTGTGATTTTGGCAGCCTATTTATATTTGTTTCTGCAACTGTAGCGCCTAAATTACTGATCCTACTTTAATGAAAGAAGTGTGTGATGTGAGATTTAGGTGTAGGTGATATTCGTAATTATATTAATAAGTTGTTGTTGTTATAATATAACCTTTTGATAATAGTGTGTAAATATAATGTTATAATTCAAGTTTTTTTTTATTTTAACATTCACATTTTTTATCTTAAAACCTACACTTGAGTTCTGTATAAATGTATAGGTATATAAAACGGTTTTGTAATTAACCTAATAAGCTATTATAGCAATAATCGTTAAAACTCTTGTGAGGCTTTCGTATGAAACTGTTGACAATGAGTCAAACATGAATGAATTGCTCAAAAGTAAATATTTGTATGTTTGTGTGTAGCTTCATTGTATACATAGCTAAACTGTTAATCCGATTTCGATAAAACTCTGCCAACATGGGAGAGCAAAACAATCAAATGTTTATTTAACCTTTTGTATGTGAACTGTCAAAATGTCAAATAATCCCTATCTGTCCCATTACTGTTACCCAGTATGGTTTGAGCAATAATTTTTGAGACATAGGTTTGGAAATTTTATTTCAAAATCGAGTAAAATTTTATGAAAATTACAGTTTATTTTATACTTAAGATATATTTCTTTAACTCCCTACAGCATTTAAGCTTGATTTTATATTTCATTGCATCCGTTCTATGAGAAAGTTTGAGGGTCTCCTAAAACTTAACTTATATTTTTTTATATAATCTAATATTTATAATAAAATTAAAAATTAAATGGTATACCCTACATACAATTATTTTTCACTGGACCTTAGACAAAAAAGCAACTCTTCAAAAGCCACTTGAGGGGGTCTCATACGCTAATACTGATATACAATAAGTTAGGATTAAGAAGTAAATTATATCCGACCAAAAACATTTTCATGTAAAAATATTGCCAAGACGTGTCTACATAGCTTACCCTTTTGAAAAAATTTTCAGATCTCATTTAGAACCAAGATTCTTGATCTGTGCGTCCGTCCACAATTTACCAGGCTTAACTTCACACACTCTACATTTCAGGCAATACTTTGCCGTTTTGCTACGATTACGAAACTTCATAGGTATTTGTCCTGTGTAAATACGGCCAAGCATTTACATTTGTCATAAAGGCGCTACCTACCGGAATCATTCGCGTGTAATCTAACATTATAGATGAAATTTTGAGCATTACATTACACCATATTATTAGAAGCTTTGCGCTGTACTATTTTTTTGCCCTGTTTTTCTCCCTCATTGATGTATTGCACGAATCTGTAACGTTACATTATATACGAATGCTCTCGGTAATGGAGTGCCTTTAGGCTACGATAGGACAGACTTACACTGTGTGTCCAAAGTCCGAAATAAACAAAGTTAAAAAATGTACACTATAAAAACTATGTTCCTTATCACAATAATAACACACAACTTTTTTACACTTTTCCACTTTTTATTAAGTTTTAATAAGGATTTACAAAACACGACCGGTTTCGATTAAATCATCATCAGGGGTGATGTTGTTGTAAAACCTTATTAAAACGTAATAAAAAGTGGAAAAGTAATAATAATAATAATATCTATGGACGCTTCACACCACGTCAATCTGGCCCTCTGCTAAGTATCCGAAGAACTTGTGTTACAGGTACCAGATAACGGAAATATATTTAATACTTTTATACTATACACATATTTAAGATTTTTATTATATTATACACAAATTTAATACACATCCATGACCCAGGAACATTGATAACTTTTTGTTCCCTCGGCGGGATTCGAACCCGCAACCTTTCGTTCGAGCACCAACGCGCTCAACCACTGCGCTACGGAGGTCGTCAAAGTGTAAAAAAGTTGTGTGTTATTATTGTGAACATGAATTTCCATCAAGAACCAACAATACATTCAATCAGTTATATATGTTCCTTTGTTTCAGATGATGAAACGAAACAAAATTAGAGACGTTCGAGCGGCGAGTATAATCTAAGGGACGTTTCAAAAATGGCACGGGAATTGTGAAGTGAGGAATATGTAGTCTACAACTGAATCGAATGTGGGAGCGGCGCATCATCGACGTATACCATGCATAGTCTCCTCGCGACGGCCATATCATCCGCATTATTGCAAATACTCCTGTGCATATCAGGTAATTGAAAAGTTGATATTTTTCCCAAGCCCAAAAGAAGGGGTATATTTTTATAAGTATAATTATTTCATACGCTCTGTTATTTAATCTGAACGGCTCGATGGATTTTAAATTGAGCGG
The DNA here is from genome assembly GCA_905187575.2 of Celastrina argiolus. NCBI lineage: Eukaryota > Metazoa > Arthropoda > Insecta > Lepidoptera > Lycaenidae > Celastrina > Celastrina argiolus. The sequence continues at coordinate 13,492,339 of LR994599.1, read as the reverse complement.
TGTTATTGGATTATTTTTTACTATGAGAGTGACACTGGGTTTATCGAACTAAGAACGTAGTCGAGTTTTTAAGATTTAAAATGAATTGCCTTTACTTAATTTCATAAAAACATTTATTAATAATTTTCGTGTTTATGTTTTTCTAATGTGTTATATAAAATACTATTTATTTTCAGTGAAATATGTCTTTACTTGAAGTCATGATTATTTATTATTATTATTATATCATAATTAAAATTTTAAAGTTTAATTTGTTCAAAACATAATCAAACGATATTATTCAGATTTTTTTAATGTTAGCATATTCGCTTTATATCAAACTAAATGTTTTGGTGTCCTACGCACAATACCCAGTACATTTTGCAGCTTTAAAAATTATCCCTTGTGTTAATCGAAATCGTAAACTACTACTGAACTTAATTTCATCTAAATCCGTTCAGCAGTTTTTGCGTGAAAGAGCAGTCACTAACTTTATAATAATATTTTATCTTGATAGCCTCAGATTATACTTGGAAAATGAATATCGGAATAATTAAGATAGAGTTCAAATTGAGTGTTATTTGAAGCCTCTTGTTTATGCCGATATTATATTTCAATGTTTATATAAACTTATTATGAAATTTTCGATAAACTCTAAATTGTTATACTCAAAATTTACATTATACAGAAGTAAACAAAATAATACTGTGGTTTATCGTTTTAAAATAACGTTAAGCGTCAGCTAAAGTTGTAGTTTCATTTAAATATTAAATTAGCTTTAACTGACGCCATTACACG